>CAUJRU010000652.1:0-396741 GCA_963277665.1 Viscum album
ATGATTTTAATTAAAATTATTTTTAAATATTTAATAGAATATTTTTAAATTCATATAATAGTTTTTATAGGGTTATATTAAGAATAAATCCAATTCTTAGCATAAAATTATTATTTTTAAAAGTTATGTTTTACATATTTTAATGATGCAAAAATTTAAAATATATTTTTATTAAAACTAAAATAATTTTTATTTTTTAAAAAATATTATTATTGAAATTGGAATTTAAAAATATACATTTATGTGATTTTTTTTGAATTATTCTTTGAAAATTTATTTTTTTTATGAATACTGAATGTCCCCAAATTTTAATTTAACGATTCGTTTTCATAGAAATAATTATTTGATTAAAATTATATATTTAATTGTAATGAGGAATAATTATATTGAATTTATGTCATTTAATACTAATTATTTTATTGGAATCTATTTCACTATTTAATTTGATATGAAAACATTTCAATTATATTATAATTCTTTTTAAAAAAACATAATTGTGTTCCTGTCTGGAGGATTAATTTTCAATTAATTCCTTAATATTAGGTTAATATAATTAGTTAAATTGGATTAGATGTTTGGAATTGGAATAATTAGTTTTTTATACTATGTTAATGTAACGTCCCGACCCGGCTTACCATCAAATAGGTGGCCAGACCGGTGGGTCACATGGCCTCAAGCGCATCTCCCCTTACGCTAGAGGCTGCAGACTAGAAGCGAGGGGCTCAGGGGAGGGTAGTGGGGAGACTATACCCTCCTGTCAGAGTACGCAGCGGTATCATCAGAGTAAATTTCATTCAATACCAGAAGTAGTAGGAAATTGAAAGACAGTAGTGATATACAGGTAATAATATCCATTTTATAAAAGCTGGAAAACACTAATTTACAAAGCATGAATGTACAGATGACGATACATTGCCGAAAGCAGTAAAAAATACAACATGCTTTACATACAATACAAAATGAAATTACAACAGATCCCAACAACGAATCTCTTGTGCATCCCAAGCTCCTTCTTGGTCCTTTGATTCTAACTCCTAAGGAACAAACAACACAGTAGATAACCTAGGTCCTGCAAGCAAGAAGGTCCACTCAGTTACCCTAGTGCAATGGAGGCCCGAGTAGGGTGTGAGATATAAATATCAGTAGGCTGGCACCACCAGTGTCAAACCCATTCCAGACAGTGTATGATAATTAAATTGTGGGCATGTCTGGAGAATTAAGTAAACTGTGTGTAATAGACTGCAAGCAAGTAAAGCAAAGTAAATAGCAACCTTCCCACTCAGGTTCCTGAAGGACACCTGGTGGTTCTACCAGCATCATCTCATAGATGGTATGTCTAAATGAGTCACCTTATTATTTAGAGATAGATAAATAAATATATATATATATATACATATATAATTAGTTGGGTAGGACCGGGACAGAACTCACAGATGTCCTTAACCCATGGGATGCTCTCTCGATCAAACCCCTGGCCCAACCTTGGGGAAGCTCTCACGGTATATCCTCGACCCTAAGGATTAATAATTATTCAAGGAATACATATATATATATATATATAATACGTAGTGTAGGACCGGGACGGAACTCAAGTACGTCCTTAACCCAGGGGCATCACTCTCAATCCTACCCCTGGCCCATCTTTTGGGTAGCTCTCACGGTCTATCCCTGGCCCAAAGGCATAGTAATTATTCAGGAAATACATATATATATATATATATATATATATATATATATATATATATGTTGGGTAGGACCAGGACGGAACTCATGGACATCCTTATCCTAGGGGTAGCGCTCTAGATCCTACCCCTAACCCAACCATGGGGAAGCTATCACGGTCTATCCCTGGCCCGAAGGTTTAATAATTATTCAAGGAATACACACACACACACACATATATATATATATAATACACTGGGTAGGAACGGGACAGAACTCATAGACGTCCCTTACCCAGGGGCAGCGCTCTCGATCCTACCCCTAGCCCAACCTTGGGGAAGCTGCCATGGTCTATCCCCGGCCCAAAGGCTTAATAATTATTCAAGGAAAACATATATATATATATATATATATATATAATACACTGGGTAGGACTGGGATAGAACACACAGACCTCCTTAACTTAGGGGAAACGCTCTTGATCCTACCCCTGGCCCATCCTTGGGGACGCTCTCATGGTCTATCCCCGGACCGAAGGCATAATAATTACACAAGGGAGCTCTCACAGTCCACCCTTAGCCCGAAGCCGTAACATAGGGGAGATCTCACAGTCTACACATGGAATGATGCTTAATCATTTAATTAGAATATGTTATCAGGAATACACTTCTTATAACATTAATATCAATAAAACATGGCATTTCTATCTCATAATATCACATAAACACATTTCAAGAAAGCATGCATTTAAAATAATAAAAGGGGTTTGTGCTAACTCATCCTAACCAGGCCCTAACCAAACCCTCCAATTTTCCTTACTTGGATAAATGATTTCAAGACATTTCCATAAGGCAAACAGAAACTATTATATGGTATACTACTTATTTAATTACCTCATAAGAATTCAAAAAATCATCCCACATACAAACAATAAAAAACACTCACATTCATACTTAAGGAAGACCATCTTAAGTGATATTTTTATCATTCTATAACCCTTTGATACCATCTAGAGGATACAAGTCATAAGGTGTTAAGTCATCCCACTATGGTTATCATCATGCTCAATTTGCCTAAACATGGAAAATTGAACCTAACTCATGTATCATGGCCATATCATTCAATTTTCCCCAACAAGGCATGTTCACATACAGAGAATTAAAGAGGAACCACAACAACCAGCATAGAAAGAATAAAAATTTTATCACTAGTTTTTATATTGAAGGCAGGGCACCTCTTTTTGAGGGGTTTTATTATTAAATCGTGAGTTTAGTTACTAAGAAAATTCTTTTATCTTATTCCTGCAATTCACACGATTTGCGCAGAAGCATTCAATCAGAAATAAACTTACATAATTAAAATGCAATGGAAATAACTCTTTACTATAACTTTACATAAATTAAAGGGGGAAGGAGCGGGACCCTACCTCAAGGTGGATCCATACGTCCACTCCGACTCTTGACAAATTCTAACTAAGTCCTGCATATGCTCTGGCAAAGAGAAACCAACCCGAACCCGCCAACGCACTAAGGAAAACACACTACGAACCTTAAAACAACTAAAGATAACAAATTTGGAGCTGCCTAAACAAAGAACAGGTAAAACCGTTAACTCGGAATCAAACCGACGGATCAAAACCACCGAAATCTGCCTCAAATTCAGTGGCGGATTTCGTATGTACACCAACAAGGTCTTGAGGGACCGTTCTCACCCCTTTACAACAAGAGATACAAGAATGAAAAGGAATTAAACAAATCCCCTAAACATGGGGGTTCGGTCGAAATAGATTAGGGAAAAGGGGAGGCCGCAAATTGTCCATGGAAGGATAGGGTAGGAGGGGAGTGACCAACCATGGAGAATCGATGATGAAACGACCAAAAACAGGAGGAGGAAGCTTGATTGATAAGTGGCCGAGATAGGGTTGTGCGTAGCATAATGAGGAAGCTCTATGGATTCGTGTGGGTCGAGTGTGGGTGAGGGAGTGATTTGATTAGGTTTTATTTATTTTATTTTCATTTTATTTTAATTTTAATTAAAAACCTTAAACACATACGACCGTAAGGTTTGACTTGCACGGTTTGTCAAACCGTGCACAATCCGTGCGGAGTCTTCTGCCTCCAAGAAATCTCTCGCACTGGCTAGGCGCACGGTTTTGGAAACCGTGTGCAGCCCGTGCGCAAGCCACTACCTCTTAAAATAAGACCGCATGGTTTTGGCCGCACGGTTAGCCAAACCATGCACCCTCTGCAGCTCTTTAAAAATAGGGGTGCAGTGCTTCCAAAACTTCTCAGGCCACCTAAGAAACATAACGGGCCTTCCCCCATTCCCAAAAACATTAAATGTAAGGTTTCCAACCTTAGAGACCTTGTTCCAAAGCCCGGTCTTTAAAAAGACCGGTTATGAAAATGAAGAGTTCAAATTCCCTTTCTTTTTAATCAGGTTCAAAACACGTGTCCTTACAGTTAAACATTATTTTCTTCATCATAATTGTGAATGTAATTAAAATTAATTATAGTAATTATGGTAAAAATGAGTTTAAATAGTGGTGAAACATTAATCATATGGGTCCAAATGAACTAGAAAAATGAAATGATTTAATTTTATTTAAATTATTATATCATATAACCATTTTTATATAATTTTGTCATTATTGGTGGAACATGACATATGAGAGACCTCATAATAGTGTTTTCCATTTTATATTTTCACGAATCCCACACTTCATCCTTCATAAAGAAGAAGTATCCCTCTCTTCTACCTTAAATCTCTATATCCATTTTGATAATACAAAAACAATCCAAATAGGCTCCAAAAATTTCTCATGTAATCCGTGATGACATAATTTCTGTACCCATAAAAATAGGTATTTATTTGGGGAAATACAAAATAAGTTACTGGATAACAGGTAACATTCTATATTGATCACTTTTATTTTATTTGTTTCTATAGACACATCAATTATTATTATTACAGGATAATATAGAAACTTAATTATATAATATATAATGGTATTTGTTTATTTTAATATATCTACCTATAACGTCACACGCATCCACCAATTGGGGTGAACAATCATCGTTTATATGTACGAAGGACACCGAATCACGAACTGATGTCCTTAGTTCTTCCATTCCCACATTTAAATGTTTGAAATAATAGCGATCTTACATATTTTAGGTGACATATATTATATTAACAATATTTCATTGATTATATAATTATTACATAACACATTCCTTTAATCATTGCATTTTGTGGAATGACGATAACATTATTTCAGGTTATGTTGACTATCGCCTCCTAAAAGAGATGTGATTCATTCACTAATTACATGTTATTTATTAAATAGGGGATTAACAAAAATATGTAAAATAAATCAAAATTTTCTATTATTAGTGACATAATTATTTTTCATAAAATATAATATATCATATTCTTAGTTCCATTTCACACATTGAAAATTTTGTAATGTTGTTCGTGGATGTGTGGACTACCACCTCCTCAAAGTGATGTGGTTATTCCTTTGTCATGAAAACATCGAAAGAATGACATATATAAGTATATGTAATAAAATAATATCTTCTTTATGATATAATTTAAGTTATATAATGGTAAAATTTACTTACATTTTTCTATAATGATCATTTAAAATGGGAACATTACTCACATGTGTGAATGATGTATTATCTCCATTATTTTATCGTTGGTTCAGTTTTCCTTTCCATAATTCATGATTTTTTTAATAATAACATTTTTAAAAATATGATAATTTTTTAAACACAAATATTCAATTGGTGTTTATATAATCACCACCATGACCATAGTCAACCACCACTAGTTATTTCAACATATAAACCAAATATGGTCAAAACATCGGACATAAATTTAACTAAATACATAGTTTCATAAAATAATATAATAATTGAAAGATAATTAATAAAAAAGTTGAAAAATATTCTGAAGTAATTTATTAATTAACATATGTGTAGTATTCATGAATATAGGGGAGGAAAATGAAAAAACGACTCATTGTAAGGTATTTACAAACACAATTTCCATTCATTAGATTAATATTATAAGTGATTGGTTATGTTTTGATAAGAATATTTGGGAAATAATCTATCATGGTATTATGATGTATTTCATGTTTTATTTTGTAGATGTAAATTTATGGCACAAAATTATTTTATTAATTTATTGTCAATCCAATGACACAATATTTTTAAGGAATTTATTCTCAATTTACATTACACTAAGACATATTTGTTATTATGAACCTAGCTACTTATACATTGTGTATCTAATTCCTGATGACTTGTTCTATCATGAAATACATTTATTTCAGGGTAATTAATGTTTCAAATGATTTCATTCATTCATTGATCTCATGATTCAAATGTTACTCTTGTATTAAGGGATTTCATAAACTAATTTCCATTTATTGGATTAATATTAGATTTGATTATAATTTGACGCCAATAACATGTGTGATATTCCCTATTTTTTATTATTATATATACCCACATTTAATATTTTGATTTAAAATTTTCACATATTATTCTTAATTGATTTATTCTAACTTCAATGTTATCATCTTGTAAGGTGTTTCCTCTAAATTTATATTCATTGAGAGGAATTATTTATAATTAACCTAATTACTTCAATATAGTGTATATACTATCCAATGAGTTTTTTTAATTATTATCTTTTAATTGGTTATATAAAATGTTTAAATTTATTTGATTCCTCCATTGATCTCATTAATCAGAAGATACTCAATTAGTTATAGATTTCGTAACTCAATTTCCATTTGTTTGGTCAAACCTATATGTAATTGGTTATTTTATACTGAGAGTATGTGTGGAACAGCCTTTAGATGTTTTAAAATATATTTACACTTATATTTTAATGATTTTAATTTAAAAAAAATTATTATTTCACTGATTTATTTTGACTCTAATGTGAAGATATTTTTAAGATATTTTTATCTCACATTTTACATTAGTGGGATAAATTTCTTTTTCACTGTTTACTTATTTTTTCTTCTGTATCATGTTTTCATTTGATATATTATATCAGGAATTATGTAATCTTAATGTTATTTAAAATTTTCATTTTATAATTAATTTTTTGTGTGATTTCAATTAGGATATTAACAAATTTGTAATAGATATCTTATCTCAATTTCCATTTACCAGGTCAAACATATATGAAATCGGTTTTGTTATTCAATGAAAATGTTTGAAATAATATATGATTGTATTATACATAATTTGAGATTATTTTTTGTGGAATTACATTTTTCATATATAATTATTTATTGATATATTCTAACTCCAATAATACACTATTTGTATTGGATTTTAAACTCACTTTTTACATATATGAGTTAAATTTCATATTCACCAATTAATTTTTTCTGGTGTAACTACTACCAATTTTTAAATATTTGGTCATGAATTAATTTATCTTCATATTAGTTAAAAGTTAACTTTTATGATTATTACCATTGTCATCTCTTATTCATATGATGAAATATTTGTAATGATATTTCTAGATTCACATTTAGTTTTGATATAATTATTTCATATTCACCACTTGTTTCTGTTGTTTGCTGTATATAAATCCCCTTTGAAATAGAATTTTAAGAATTTATTTTATAATATTATTTAATTTTTATTAATTATTACTTTTTTCTGGGTCTTATGATACAAATAATTTTTAATTTTTTTGGTACACTTAGTATTTTTTAAAATCATTTTTTTATTAATTTTTTATTGATATATTTAATGGACTATACTGTAATGGCCCAGACCCACCTGGTCCATTACATTGTTAAAACACGGCTCCACTGCGACTGTGGCACCATGAGGGTGGCACTGTGAGGGTGGCACCGTGAGGGTGGCACCGTGAAGGTGGCACCATGGGGGTGGAACCGTGAGGGTGGCACCATAAGGGTGCACCGTGATCTGCTCTCGCAACATATCTTTTGACATAAATATTATTTAATTCCCCCTTACAATGTCATTTAATGAAAATAAATAATATCTAAAATCCCCCCAAGAGTCAGGAAACACTTAAACATACAAAAACGTGTGGTTTTCCTCGATGTCACGTCCTTCCCCATACCTTCCAGATCTACCCATGTTACACATTTCCTTATGGTTAAGGAATGTTGTTTAATGCATAGCTGTTATGCCCACCTCTCCGAGGATAATTGTTAAATGATAATTAAATCCATCACACATAACCACCCAACGACATGGTGAAACCAAGATCTGACTTTATAGCCATTCAAAATTCAATATCTCGTAACAATGGGATGTCATTATTATATAATGATAGAAATTCTTTCTTCTTCCTCTTGGCTAGTCTCCTTATTATCTTTGTGTGTTTGGAGTTCCCCTTCCCAATGCTATTGGCACGCCTGTGCTGGAACCTTTCTGCTCACCCTTGGAGGCCCCGATGTTCCTCCCCTGCAAGTCACGCATCCCTAGTTCTTGGCGCGTGGAGAATAACTTCAATCCTTAATCAACCAAGTAGATATTTTCCTTCATCTCTCCTTTCTGTGTATCATGCGGGGTGGGTACACCACTGTTTCTGTGGGAATGGATAAAAACAAACCTTAAAAAAGATAATAAACAGACTGTTAAAGAATGATGGGGTGTGTTTGAAAATTATTTTGTACTATTTTATAATTGATAAATGTTTTGAAATTTATGTGATTATGCTCACAGAAAATCATGTTTGTTGGTGGTTATTCCTTGCGCAGTAATGACCACTTATCTTTGATGATAATTAAATGACAGTAACATGGAAATTGGTTATTCTCGTAATCTTGGTTGATTAAATGGATGCCCAGTGAACATCAGTCCTTGTGTGGTCACCCCGGTTAACCAACAGGAAGAAGAACCTAATAAATAATGTTCTTTAACCTGATGTTTCATTAATCTGTTTCGGTTGTAGGTGTGTTGTTCTATTTGATGATTATGGGGTGATTTGATGGGGATGGGATCGTATATTGTGGCACGGTTGATGGTTGTGAATATGAAGTTGTGTGGGGATATATCTCAAGGCTTGGTTTGGTTCTAGTACATTGAGGGATCTCAATGATCCCTTTTATGTTGTGAATTTACAAGAGAATCGGGTGTGAATAATTAAATTGTTGTTTGTGTGTTTCTCTTTCTCTGGCTTGTGTATATTCATGATAGTAGCCCAGTAGTGTAGAATTTACTTAAATGGGATCACTTTAACATGAAAAAAATCATTGGATCAATGGGTAATTGGTTTCCGGGATGAGTGGTTCATGGTCATGGGTTCAGTGTTTCTTGTGAATGAATAGTAATGAGGGTGTTTGTGCTTAAGTGAGTTTTGTAACTCCTAGTTTGGGATGAGTTCTTGTTATATATATTATATAATTGTAGTTATGATGTTTCTTTTTCGCTCCCCACCGAATTTTCACACCAAGTTCCGAACACCGCCATGTAATGGGGGAGGGTCTTTTTTCAAATAGTGGATAGTTATTAGCTCAGTTTCTGATCCCTTTCTTGAATATCCCATGACTCGTCGTGCAGGCTGTGGTGGCCTGAATCCCATTATATCCCAAGATTCTTCGGTCCTTGTAGTTGTGGTGGTTTCCTAGCTGTGTGCGTGCAGGTTGTTTACCAAGTGTCTTCAGGATGACGCCCATGTCTCTTCGGGTGTGGTAGTAGTTGATCACACCTAGGTGTTTGCAGGAGTGGTTACGTGTGGTTGTTGTGGCCCAGGTGTATGTGGGCGGGGTGTGGTAGTGGTATTGCAGTGTCAATGGCGGGAGAGGTACTATGTGTACGATTTCTTCAATAACTAGTGGGGAAGTGGGATGGGGTGCCAAAAAATTGATGTGTTATTACTATTATATTTCTTGACTTGCGCTAATTGGGTAGCATGCCTTAGTAAGTCATGGGTGTATAGTTTTCCTTTCTAGGTGTTTCGGTTATCCCTTTTCTCATGGGGAATTAGAATGCCTCCACACTTATGCATGGGATACTTTGGTTTCTCTACTGATTATACTTGTATGCTATCCCCACGTATATAAAAATGTATTCAGGTATCCAGGAAGAATTTTGGGATTGTGCAGGGCCATACTAGTTCAGATGTTGGGACAGTTGTTGTTGCTATTTTTCATTATTTTGGTACTTCTTTTGGGGTTTTCTTTTAAATTTTTATCAGTTACTTCTATAACATGCATATCAGAATGGTTTGTTTTGGCTTTACCTATACTTCCACTTTTGGTGTTGTTAGGATTTACTATATATCTCCCGATCCTATTAAATAAAAAGGGTAATGTATAAGTCTCGGGCCTTAAACATTACTTAATATTGAATTAAATGAAAAATTCACCTTTATTATCTTTTCAGGTTTAGAGTTTTAGATAATTAGATCATAACTATTACATCTCAAAAGATTACACAGTAGACACTTCTAAAGAGTTTCATTTTTTTTTCAAAATATGATCTCTAAAAAAAGAGAGACATGTCTAGATCAATGTTTAAGACAACATGACATTTCCTTGATCCCATCCTTGACCCTATTACACATTATTTCATGTGAAAAACATTTCAAAGAAAACATGGGATGAGCATAAAAACCTCAGTAAGGGATACACATAGAAAGAAAACTGTTAGTTTTTCAAAACAACAAGTAAACCATGAATACTTTATCAAACTAATTATTTTAACCTGTATGAAGTAGTAAAAACTTTTCACTAAATAAAATATCATTACTTTCCCTTTTGTAACCAAAATATTACAATAAAACCGATATAAAGAATACATAACATATAATGGTAACTTGGGACATAAACATACATCAATGGAATAACCATACGGTCGAATTCCACACATATCACTAAATGGAATAGCCATACGGCCGAATTCCATACCCAATTTATTGGAGGTTATAACATAACCACCCATCCTAGTATTCACAACACCACCTATGATATGGTTTATCATTTAACCACCCATCAAATGTCCAAGTACCATTATAAAATCATATAACATAAAACAAATATAATTGAAAGAAAATATTTCCACATTTCGATCACAATATATCACTTAAATATATTTAGATAACAAATCCATTATAAAAACCATTTTCAATTCCAAAATACATAAAATAGTATATGGTATTTATTTCATATTAAAAACATTACGGCTTGTTGAGGAAGCCAAAGAACAAATAATACTCGCGGTGGCAGAAATGGTTGTCGTCATCACGAACATTAAAAGAAACATTCCTTTTTGTGGTTTAGTAAAATGATTCATAGAAAAATATTCTTTTTGAATAAAATTAAATGTCAACGGTGTTTTATACAACATATAAAATTAAGTCTTGTATTAAAACAAAATATGCCTCAATGAAAGGAGATTGAGACGAAGTCCCTTACCTCGTGTCTTACTTGACTCGATCATTCTTTAATATCCTGAATAATAAACTTGTGTTAATTTATATTTTCATAAGAACCTTTTTCATGTTAATTATTATTTTTATATTACTTATTACCATGTTATGAACACTATGTAATTATTTTAGTTAATAACAGGCGTTTTGTCGATCATTAGTACTTGAGTCAAAAATAAACTCCTTATAATTACAAGTTGTTCATGTGGTAAATATCCATTATATCCAGAATTATATTCATGATCTAGATATCATATATATCATATATATCAAGTATATACATGAATTTATAATATTACATAACCTTTGAGGTAAGAAATGAAATGCACCATTCATGGAGACGGTAAGCCATACGTACACATTAACGCTACTTTCATTTCTAATTCGTATTTAATGGAATGAAATCATAATGATATAGAGGTATTATTATAATTCTAGTATAATATTATATATAACATCATAAACTCCATCCTTTATATGTACCACATATGGCATTAACAAATAAAATCACTTTGAGGGGGCGATAGTCCGTACATCCTGAAATGAAATTATCGTGTTTACCCATAATGGAAATCATAAACGTATGCCATAAATGAAAAATACTGAAGCATAAGGAAAACATAAACATAATATATATCATATATATATATATATATTGACATATTAATTGCCACCATGAAATGTGTTAAAATAATATTAAATAATCATTGTTTCGTGAGGTAGAAATTCACCATCCAAAGAAATAGTATGATCTTTAACCATTTGATGGAGGTGTATGTAAGTGGAAATCAAATACTTCTCCTGAAAACATCCTAGTATATTTAATATATTGGTGTTGTTACAAAATAAAGGACGAAAAAGAGCTTACGGGGTTGGAGAAGCAAAATAAAACAAAAGAACACAAGTGAAGACATTACCATTAAATCGGGTAACTCATCTTGGTTTGAAACAAAAGGGTTTCTTGAAGAGCTTTCTACCTAAGGTAAGGCTTCTAGGATGAAGAGAAGTATATGGAGAGATAAAATGAGTAGAGCTTGGTCAAACCAAATGTCACGACCTGTCCTCGGGACCCATGTCGTGACTACCCCAAGCCCGCCTCCTAGAGGCTAGGGGATGGCGACTAGCACCAAAAGCATAAATACTGATATAAGGGAAGGAATTTCCTTTATGTAAGAAAAAAACACCACAAAGTATAAAAACTGAAGTAAAAACATAGTAAAACAAGTACAAAAGTCAGTGCTGGAAAGTAAATGGGCCAGTATACAAACCCAACTGAAATTAATGTACAACTGAAAAGAGAGTACAATAGCAGAAAAGTAAAGCAGCAACAACGATCCGTCCTCTGGGAAATCCCACCTGAAGGCAAGGTATAGATATTCTCCTATGCTCCTCGGATCTAGCCGTCCGCTCCACGTATGTCTCGTCCCGTGATCCACCTCCCAGTACCGTCCATCTCCACAAGCTCCTACCTTGATCAGTGTTGTCTGTTATCTGTATCCAAAACAACATAGTGTGGGCATAGCCCGTGCAGTGGGGGGTTTACACTACTCAGTAGGGACTCGAGGCCCCCGAAGGTCTCCCAGAATCCACGAGGGATAAATCACAAATTAAAGATACAATCACAAAGTAATAACTAATTCTACTTAGGTATATGAGCATACATATACCTAAGTCATCAATTCCAGTTCGTCTCCAACATACGAGACCAGGTTTGATCTAGTCCACACAAGATAGTACTACCTAATCTACACAAGAAAGCACAACCCAATACACACAAGTAAGCAATTCAATTATATCAAAGGTAATGATTGAATGTCAAGACTCAACTCATATAGGTATACTTCTTCGTAAGACGATAGAGATGATCACATGTAGCAACTGATTCGTCTAAGCTGTCATACCCACATAGGATACAAGACTATCTAAGTTGTCGGACCCACAAAGGATACAAGACCAGCTACTCTGCTGGACCCACATATGATACAAGTACATAGTCTAATACTGCCGGACCCACATTGGATAGAAGAACAATAGTCAAAAAATATCATACCCACATAGGATACAAGAACAATAGTCATCACTGTCGAACCGGGTCGACCCGAACCGGGCCAATACCCCTGGTTCGGCCCGAACCGGGTCGACCCATCCCGGGTCTGGTCCGGCCGGGTTGGGCGCGGCCCGGCCCGATGTGGGTGTCCTGCCCGGCGGGGGGTCCGTCCTATCGCGGGACGTCCATCCCAACGCGGCCGGTCCGGCCCTGTGCGGGCACCTGCGCACTGAGCGAACGTGGAAGGGGGGGTGCTGCCCCCCTCATTTTTGAACGGCGGCCCCCCAGGTGGAGGGGCCCTCCCCTGCCTGTCCCCTGGGGTTACAACCCCCGGTCTTCCAAAATCCGGCTGGCCGTAACGGCGGGTCGGTGTGCCGCCATGGGTCCCTCGTGGGTCCCGCCTTCCTGGAGATCCGGTATTCATCGGATCCGGCCGCCCTCCTCTGCCTCACTGCAACCTTAGTTCGTGGCCCTTGTCCGACCGGCTCGGTGCGATGGTGTTGGACCCCTCCGCCGTGTCCCGCCCTGGTCGTGGCCCTCCATGGTACTCCGGCACGGCATGACGGCTCTACGCCCCTCTACCACGGCCCGACTCCGGCCGCTGCCCCATTCGGCCTCAACGGCATGGCGCGACGGTGCTGTGCTCCTCTGCCGCGGCCCGCACAGGCCGCGGTTCCCTCATTCCTGTGCTGCGCGATGGCACCGTGTCGCCTCCGTTCCAATCCACAACAAAGTACAACAACAAAGGGGGAGGGGGGTCGGCCTTGTTCGTGTGGTCCGAACTCCTCCCATTATATTGATAGCAAGAGGCCAAGAACGAGTAAACACGACGACAAATAAAGCACAATTCTAATTGGTTAAAATTGAACTTATCCCCTACCTCGAAGAAGTTTTCATTCGATGATCATCACGGAAAACAAAGTCATGAGATGAAGCTCCGTATATGTTGACGGAGAACGTTTGGGGAGTAGAGGCGTCTCCCTTCCTTTGATACATGAAGAATATCGAAAGAGGGTGCGTCATCGTTCTTTGGGAAAGGCGTCACACACCGGGTGCGGAGAGGAGAAGAGAAGGCACATCTATCTCTCCTTGCGGTGATGGCGTTTTTCGTCGAAGTCTTGGCGTTCTTCATGAAGAAGAAGATGTTCTTCAGGAAAACACACAAGGGCTCTCTCCTCAATTATCCTCACACAACAACCAACCCAAAAAAATAAGGTTCATCTTTATTTTATTAAATAATTCCATGAATTCAAAAATTCAAACTCTTATCTCACTTAATAGATTATGTGTATTGGCTTATTTAAAGAGGGGAGAGGGAAGAGATACAAAATAAAAGCAAGAGGGGGGTTTAATATGGAGTTAGTGAATTTGAAGGGAGTGGGGATCGTGTGGGACCCACCTCACTAATATCATAACAAGAGGAGTTAGGATATTCCCTCACATGGATGTTAAACTACATAGAAAAATAAAGTTGTGGCACAACTTTATTCACATAACACTTAAACCACATTTTTAATACAACTCTTCCCAAGAAAACGCAACCCCATAAAAGATTTTTTTAAGAAAATATCGGCACTGCGGTTTCATCAGTGCCCTCAGATTTCAATTCTGAGCACCTTTTCAAAAGATAGAAAAACCCGCTTGTTCGTTCACTGAACGTACCAGAGCTAGACTTCGGAAATTGATTCCGGGCACACCGGGCCTCAAAATTAGGTGCCGTCAGAAACTACGTACTAGTAAAATCTCAGAGAAATTAAGAAAACATATTCCTGGAAATTTACGTGTATTTACATTACTCCCACCTCAGAGGTTTACGTTCCCAAAAAGATACATCCCAAACTAGGGGAATGAATGAGGGTACAGAGCATGAATCTGAGTCTCCCGCCCCCATGTTCTTTCTTGGAGGATCTCGTGCTGCCACCTGATGTGCAGTAGAGGAATCGACCTCCTATGTAGGACCAGCTCATGTCGATCCACAATATCCACTGGGTCCTCTGCAAAAGTCGCCACATCATCAATGTCCATATCCCCATGGTCGATGATATGTGTCGGGTTGTGCACGAATCTCCTCAGCTGAGATATATAGAAGACGTCGTGCACCCAGTGCAACTGAGGTGGTATAGCCAGGCGATAATCCACCTCTCCTATCCTATTGAGAACCTGGAATGGTCCGATGAAGCACGAAGATAACTTGTCACCCCGGACAAATCTCTGTAATCCACGTCGACGTGGGACCTGTAAGAAAACGTTGTCGCCATCCTTGAACTCTAGTGGTCTCTGCCTCCTGTCATCATTCGACTTCTGTCAGCTCTGAGCTATCATCATCTTCTCCTGGATGACCTGGACCTTCTTTGTTGTGGCCTGGACCATCTCTGGTCCCACAAGTGCTAACTCCCCAGGGTCTGTCTAGCACAGAGGTGGTCTGCAATGTCAGTCGTACAATGCCTCTTATGGTGCCATCCCGATGGTGGAGTGGTAGCTGTTGTTGTACGGAAAATCCACCAAAGGTAGGTGATTCTCCCAGCTGCGACCAATGTCGAGAACACATGCACGTGGAATGTCCTCGAGAGTCTGAATGGTCCTCTCCGTCTGACCATCCGTCTGAGGGTGAAAGGCGGTGCTCAGGTATAGTTGTGTCCCAAATTCCTCCTGAAACCCCTTCCAAATCTGGGGGTAAAGCGAGCATCTCGATCAGAGACGATAGATGATGACAAACCATGAAGTCATACGATATCTTGAACGTAGAGGCATCACATGCTCTCCCCTGAGCCCTGCTCTCTGATGGGTAAGAAGTCGGCTGAGTTGGTGAGTCGGTCGACGATCACCCCAATGGAGTCGTGTCCTTTGGATGTACATGGAAGTCAAGTCACGAAATCCATAGATATCCCATCCCAATTCCACTTAGGGACCTCCAAGGGCTGTACCAAGCCTACTGGTACCTGGTGCTCGGCCTTCACCTACTGGAAGTTGAGGCATCGAGAAACAAACTCTGCCACAACATTCTTCATACCCTGCCACCAGTGTTGTGGTCTGAGATCCTGGCACATCATCGCCACTCTTGGATGTACCGCTAAAGGGTATGTGTGAAACTCTCTCAGCACCTCCTCCTGAAAAGCAGCTGGTACCATGGTACGTATTCTGAAAAGGAAAACGTTCTCTCCTCCTACATAGAATCCATCAGGTTCCTGTCCTGAGGATAACTATGCACGCCATGTCTCATAGTCAACGTCCCTACGCTGTACATCTCTGACCCGCTGAAGAAGTGGTGGTGTGATTGTGCGCGAATATAGAAAGGATTCCCCATCTCTATCCATGAAATATATCTGCAACGTGGATAAATGCTATGTCGCCTCTCCATGAAGCTGAATCCTCGTCCTCCTACTGAGAGCATAGGCTACTATGTTTCCCTTTCCAGGAGTATAGACTATCTCAAAGTCGTAGTCCTGGAGGAACTCGATCCATCACCGTAGTCTCAGGTTCAGGTCCTTCTGCAAGAAGATGTACCATAGACTCTGGTGGTCAGAATAGACTGTAAAGAACTCTCTCATCAGATAGTGATGCCACATCTTTAAGGAGAAGACCACTGCTGCTAACTCCAGGTAATGGGTAGCGTAGTTCTGCTCATGCTACCTTAGCTGTCGTGATCCATAGGCGATCACGTCTCACTCCTATATTAGGACACACCTGACTCCAGTCCCTGATGCATCGCAGTAAAATAAATACCCTACTCCCTCCTCCTGTAGCCTCACGATAGGTAAACTGGTCAATCTCCATCTTAGCTCCTAGAAGCTTTGATGAAATATTTCTGACCACACGAAGGGGTTCCCCTTCTTCATCAAAGCTGAATGCGGTGCACCAACTCTGTAGAAGTCTGTCACAAATCTTCAGTAGTACCCAGGCATACATAAGAAACTCTACACCTTAGTCACGCTCATGGGTGGCTCCAAAGCTAGCACTGCCTCGATCATCGCAGGATCCACTGAAACTCCCACCTCAAAGATGACGTGCCCCAAGAAGTGGACCTCACGTATCCAGAACAGACACTTTGAGATATTACGATAAATCTGGTGCTCTCCGAGTGTGTCCAATACAACCCGCAACTGGTAGGCGTGCTCCTCCTTAGTAGTGGAGTATATCAATATGTCATCGATGAAGACCACAAAAAATCGATCAAGATAAGGCTGGAAGATCCTGTTCATGAGAGTCATGAATACTGCTAGAGCGTTGGTTACGCCGAAAGGCATAACCAAGAACTCATTGTAGCCATACCATCATCTAAAAGACGTATTTTTCACATCCTTGTCTCGAAATCTGAGCTGATGATAGCCTGACCTGAGGTCAATATTTGAGAACCATTGTGCTCCCTTGATCTGGTCTAAGAGGTCTACAATCCTCGGAAGTGGATATCTGTTCTTCATGGTCACCTGGTTCAGGTGACGGTTGTAACACCCCAAGCTTCCATGGTATGTTCCTCTTTGAATAATAGAGCAATGTGTGTTGTACGCAACCTCGAGTTCTAACACACCGCGACCAATAAAAGTACCAGTTATGAAAAGTAATAACCACCTTTTGAAATTATATATATTTTACATTTCAAAATGGACTTTATTTTTGTATTCGGAATATCGAAATTATCCTAAGATGAATTTTTTGTAATTTTCTGAGAACTTCCAATTTTTTATGAATAGTGATAAATTTTAAAACAACTTTTTTAATTAAAATAATTTATAGAGATAAATTATACTATTTAGTGGTTTTAAAGTATAATTAGAATATATTTTTACCATTTTAACCAATGGTGGTCATTATAATTAATTTCACTTTGAAATTGGACATAAACAATTGTCAATCTTTTGATTGAAATTCTTTCTTAAAACACGCTATTTGTTGTGACAGCCGGAATTAATTAGAAAATTAATTAATTCAACTTAAATGTTTGGAATTCTGAAAAAAAAATACATCATTTTTGAGTTCAGAATATCAATTATAGCTTAGGGTTAAATTTTGGCACTATTCTGAAAAACTTCAATTTTTGATGAATAGTGAAACCACTAAGTGGTAGTTAAATAACTGATTTTTCGTTTAAATTAAATATTACAACTTCTGTGATTTGATTTTCAAAAATCCGACATACATGGTTTTCATTAGGAAGTAAAATTTGGTTCAATGGGATTAAAATAACTTTTTGGTGAATATTAACTTTTAAGTTTAATTAATCGCGATTTAAGGTAATTAACGAAATTTTTGGTAAAGATAGTGTTATAATAATATGAAATGACCTTGAAACTTGTCCTAACCATATTGGAAGAGTCGTGGCCGACCAAGAAAATCCATGGGTCAACATGGGGACCCCATAGAGCCACTTTGGTTGGAAAATGACATTAAAAACGTTTATTTAATGTTAAAATAAAAATGTCACAAACATGAGTTGTTTTACTAAAAAAACTTTTAAATGGGGTTATACAAGTCATATGTTCGACTATAAATATTCATTAGAAATCTAAAAAGATTTCCTACATCGTGATAATTTTTTTATAATTTTCAGACATTAAATAAATTAAAATTTTTATGACACAATGATGGTGGAGTGATTACCTCATTAATTAACGATTTAAATAAAATGAAAATATAATGTTAAATCTAAGGAATACACTTGTCAAAAACCTATTGGATGAGTATATTTCGAACCCTTGTCACCTTAGACTCGAAATATATCATTGTGGGACCTTTAGAATCCGAAAATCATTTCATAATAAAGTAACATTTCAATCTTTCCAAAAGTGCCCCTCTTCTCCTCTTATAAAAGGCCCCCACCACTCCCACCTTATTCACACTTTAAAGCCATTTTGCTCTAACAAACTCGTCCCAAATACTCTCCCAACTTCCCTACCTTACTCCTAGAAGACTCACTTTGGGCAGAATTCTTCCCAAGGAAGCCTTTGGCTCAAATAAAAAAGAGTTTCCCGATTTTAATGTAATGTCTTCTGTAATTTTGTTTTGTTTTATTTAGCTTCTCCAACCCCTTAAACTCTTTTTATTCCTTTATTTTGTAACAACACCAGTATCTAAAATATACTAGGATGTTTTTATGTTATGTATTTGGTTTACACATACACACACCTTCGTATAATGGTTAATGAACATACTGTTTCTGTGGGTGGCGAAATACTGCCTCCCGAAATGATGATTGTTCAATATTCTTTTAACACCTCTAATGGTGGCCATTTTGATGAAACTATTTTCATATATGATATATCTATTATGTTTATGTTTTAATTATGCTTCATTATTTCTCATTTATGGTATACATTATTATTTCCATTATGGGTAAACGCGATAATCTCATTTTAGGAAGTGCGGACTACCGCCCCCTCAAAGTGATTTGAATCATTAATGCCATATGTGGGATGTATAAAGGATGGAGTAAATGGTATTAAAAATTATATTATACTGTAATTATATTATACCTTTATATAATTATAACTTCATTCCATTAAATACGAAATGGAAATGAAGGTAGCGTTCATGCGTACGTACGGATTACCGTCTCCATGAACGGTGCATTTCATTTCATACCTCTAAATGTTATGTAATGTTATAAATGAAGGTATATTCTGGATATATATGATGTATATTATATATATATCATGAATATAATTATGGATATAATTGATATATTTCCACATGAACAATGTGTAATTATAAGAAGTTTATTTTTTACTCAAGTACCAAAGATCGACAAAACGACCGTTATTAACTTAAATAATTACATAATTTTCGTAACATTTTAATAAGTGATATAAAAGGAATTAAAAACATGAAAAAGGTTCTTAATAAATTATAAATTAACTGTAGTTTATTATTCAGTAGGTTAAAGAATGGTCTGGTCATGTTGGACACGAGGTAAGGGAACTTCTTAACCCAATTTTCATTCTTTGGGTTAATCTACTACTTTCAAATTACATCATGATATTATTATGTCCTATCTTGTATTTGTACTTTATATATGTGTACTTATAGTGAATACACATAAAAGATCTATTTTATTTAAAAAAAGATCTTTTTAAGGGACTTCGTCTCAATCTCCTTTCATTGAGGGATATTTGGTTTTATACACAACTTTCCTTTATATGGTGTATAAACCCCTTTGACTTTTACTTTTATTCAAAAAGGAATATTTTTTTTACAAAGCGTTTTACTAAACTACAAAAGGAATGTTTTTTTCTTACGTATGTGGTGACAAAGACTTCTCCTATGCCATGACCATTATTTGTGTTTCGGCTTCCTCTACAAGCCATAACTTTTTTTTAATGAAAAATAAATAAAACTTTTTAACTTTCTTTTATTTTGGTATTGAAAATGGTTTGGAAAGTGTTTTTATTATATCAATGTGTTGTATTGATATCTTGTCATTGAAATGTGGAACTGTTATGTTTCCTTTATGCATGTTTTATGTGATACGATTCTGTTATGGTTTACGATATGTTTAAACCTATTCATATGAGGAATGAATTGGACTTAATAAGTGACGGGTGGAGCCTGCTACAGCTCCTCGATGCATCGGCAGGTCTCATGAGACAAACTAGTGTCTTGGCACTAGGCATTGACAAAATCTTATTTGTGGTCTTGAAACGAGGCCTTGTCTATGTGGTTATGATAGTCTGGCATTATGCATTCCATCATTATGAAAGTGGTTATTGATATTGCATGTGCTTATTCGACCAGTAGAATATCCATGTGAAGAAGTAAATGAAATTATCTCATTTTACTTTTGCCATATTATGTTTAAGTTCAAGTTTAAAAGGCTTTTCTTTTAGTTATACATTTCCTTAAATGTTTATGTTTATTGATGAAAGCTTCCGCTATATTGTTATCCTTACTGAGCATCTGAGCTCACCCCTTTCAATGTTTTAAATTTTCCAGGATATGATGACGTATTATAGGAATGACCTGCAGGTATAGTCTGAAGGGGATATGAGTGTGGAAAATGGAGACTATGTTATTGTAGTTTTTCACTTTGTGATGTAATGTAACATTTATGAATGTATCTAGTGTTTCCAAGGCTACTAAACTAATCGGCCTTTCGAGACTTGATCTTTGGTGATCATTCCAATGTTACGATGTAATGCACTGACTCCGGGTAACTGGGGTCGGGGCGTTATAGTTGGTATCAGAGGCAGTTTAGTACTAACCTTGGAAGCTATATTTAGATAAAATATGATTAGAGCACATATCCCAAAGATAGACTTTGAGGATTAGTATAGAAGAACTTCGTAGAATTTTGTTGTTATAGAGATTTTGTGAGTTTTCCTAGCAATACATCCCTGTCTGGATACGAGCAGGTAGAGGCGGCTCTGGCACATATGTACATAGGGGTAAAACCTGAAAACACCGCATTGAGCTAGACTCGAACGGGAACTGGTGCACGACAACAGGCCTTGCTGCACTCTTGGTTACAACACTCCTGGGGGATATGATTAGGATAATTCATGTTTTCTTTAGAAACCACTATGAAGGGTTATGAGTATATACTTCCTCAAAGAAAACATTTTTATGATTATGGATTATATCCCTAAATCGTTCAATTTACATTAAGTATTTTACAAGTTTGGAATTATTCATTGTAATTCATAAACTAACCTAGTTTATGCCATGGTATAGAAATGGTGCATAGTGGAAGGAATGTGAACTCCAACAATACGTATGATCCAAAGCGTAAGAATGATCATATCTTTCACGGTATTAATCCAACATTTAGAAGGGAAATAATCTCCAATGTGTTCTCAACATATGAAGAAATAGTATCATGTGTTAATAAGATAATTAAATAATTCTCTAAGCCTTATGTCTTTGAAGGGAAGAAAGAGATGAAAATGATGGAAGAGGGAATGAAGGAAAAAGGGACGTGGGAAAAGAAGAATTTTCCAATATGTGATAACTGTGGGAAGAAACACCTTGGAACTTTCCTGAAGGGAATGGGAGTTTGTTATAAGTGTGG
This sequence comes from Viscum album, assembly GCA_963277665.1. Lineage (NCBI taxonomy): Eukaryota > Viridiplantae > Streptophyta > Magnoliopsida > Santalales > Viscaceae > Viscum > Viscum album. The sequence goes on from CAUJRU010000652.1 coordinate 22,152, forward strand.
AGAAAAAGGACACCAAGTGTGTGACTGCAAGGGTAAGAAAAAGCTTCCAAATGTACAATGCTTCATCTGCAAGGAGTGGGGACACTACATAAACCAATGTCCAAATCATCATAGTGTGCCCCAAATTATGTTATTGGATAATAATCAAGTTATGATACTACCACAGATGAGGAGGAATGATCATAGTTCTTATGTTGTTGTTAAAGAATTTTGTAATTTGAGTGTTGTATCAATGATGTACTGGTTATAATAATTATGGAGTATATAAGGATTTTACTACAGTACTATTTCATCAAGGACTTGAGATTGTGTGGATCCTAGAAAAGTGACTCCACATTAGGTTAAATTTTTGGAAAATATATGGTTAAGAGAAATATAAACCATAGTATGGTTCTGATACCGAGATAGTGATTTTGGAACAAGACATGATTGATTTGGATAAAGTATATTGGATATTCTTAAGTCCCTTGAAACTGATTGATGATTTGTATACATTTTTGGAAAGAAGGAGTATATCTTGTAATCTATAAGGAATAATGGATCATGGTTTTTCAGAATGTGTCAGTGTTTTAAAAGAATACATGATGAAGGTGTTCACATGTTGTTACACGGGAAAAAAGGGGATCTTTATTATGTTTACCTTCCACATAAAATTTGGATTGTGAGTTGGACATAGGTATTTTGGATAACTATAATGGTTGTAATGGATTATGTTGATCTTTGGATAGTTTGGTTTAAGGTTAATATATTTATGAAGATTATTTTTGGAATATTATAATACTATAGTTTTAGGAAAAGGACAACCGACAGGGTGGGGCATAACCCGTCGTGTCCGAAAAAGCTGTAGGAATCGAACCCACAACCACAGTGCGACATGCCTTTATTACCTACCACTAGCCTACAGGAAGTCCCTGGTTATTACAAAATAGTTTTACTAATCAAAATGGTATTTTTTAATATTTGTAACCTTATACAATTAGGATAAATAGAATATTTTTGAGTTCTATTACCTTTTAGAGTGAAAGATGAGTTTGTGGTAAAAATTTATTAATGAATGAAAGTCTACATGACAAGTATGTATATTCCCTTACGTTCTTAGTAAATCTCCTAAATAAATTCCTCAACTTTATAAATGGAAACTTAAAACAAAAACTTTCCCAGTTAACTTTTCTAACTGGGGATTCAATGACCGTTTAACCAATCAAAAGTTTGTGATTTTCTTATGGTTAACTTTCTCCTAATCCAGTTTTCTACAACTCTCCATCATCCCTTGATGGTTTTTTTCTTCCATATCCGTATTTTCATAGAATCCTATTATGGGCTCTCTCGGGTGACCGTTGTACTTATCTTTCTTTCTTTTAAAGTTATATTTTTATTGACCATATTTCCGATGTGGGTTTTCCGTAAAGGTATTTTCTATTTTCAACATTTTATTTTCAAAGAAAAATTTCAAATTTTGAGGACGCAATTTATTGAATGAGGGGAGAATGTAACACCCCAAGCTTCCATGGTACGGTCCTCTTTGAATAATAGAGTAGCGTGTGTTGTACGCAACCTCGAGTTCTAACACACCACGACCAATAAAAGTAGCAGTTATGAATAGTAATAACCACCTTTTGAAATTATATATATTTTACATTTCAAAATGGACTCATTTTTGTATTCAGAATATCGAAATTATCCTAAGTTGAATTTTTTGTAATTTTCTGTGAACTTCCAATTTTTTATGAATAGTGAAAAAAACTTAAAACAAATTTTTTAATCAAAATAATTTATGGTGATAAATTATACAATTTATTGGTTTTACTGTATAATTAGAATATATTTTTACCATTTTATCCAATGGTGGTCATTATTATTAATTTCACTTTGAAATTGGACATAAACAATTGTCAATCTTTTGATTGATATTCTTTCTTAAAACACGCTATTTGTTGTGACAACGGGAATTAATTATAAAATTAATTAATGAAACTAAAATGTTTGGAAGTTTTCAAAATAGACATCATTTTTGAATTCAGAATATCAATTATAGCTTAGGGTAAAATTTTGGCACTATTCTGAAAAACTTCAATTTTTGATGAATAGTGAAACCACTAAGCGGTAGTTAAATAACTTATTTTTCGTTTAAATGAAATATTACCACTTCTGTGATTTTATTTTCAAAAATCCGACATACATGGTTTTCATTAGTAAGTATAAAGTGGTTAAATGGGATTAAAATAATTTTTTGGAGAATAGTAACTTTTAAGTTTAATTAATCACGATTAAAGATAATTAGTGAAATTTAAGGTAAAGATAGTGTTATAATAATATTAAATGACCTTGAAACTTGTCCTAACCCTATTGGATGAGTCATGGACGACCAATAAAATCCATGGGTCAACTTGGGGACCCCATGGAGCCACTTTGGTTGGAAAATGACATTAAAAACGTTTATTTAATGTTAAAATAAAAATGTCACAAACATGAGTTGTTTTACTAAAACAATTTTTAAATGGGATTATACAAGTCATATTTTCGACTATAAATATTAATTAGAAACCTAAACATATTTCCAACATCATGATATTTTTTTTATAATTTTTGGACATTAAATAAATTAAAAGTTTTATGACACAATGATGATGCAGCGATTACCTCATTAATTAACGATTTAAATAAAATGAAAAGATAATGTAAAATCTAAGGCTTAAACATTTAAAAAACTTATTGGATGAGTATATTTCGAACCCTTATCACCTTATCCTTGCAATATATCATTGTGGGACATTTATAATCCGAAAATCATTTCATAATAAAGTAACATTTCAATCTTTCCAAAAGTGCCCCTCTTCTCCTCTTATAAAAGGCCCCCACCACTCCCACCTTATTCACACCTTCAAGCCATTTGGATCGGCCAAAATTTTCCCAAATACTCTCCCAACTTCCCTCCCTTACTCATAGAAGCCTCACTTTGGTCAGAATTCTTCCCAAGGAAGCCTTTGGCACAAATCAAAAAGAGTTACCCGATTTTAAGGTAATGACTTCTCTAATGTTGTTTTATTTTATTTAGATTCTCCAACCCCATAAACTCTTTTTATTCCGTTTTTTTGTAACAAAACCATTATATAAAATATTCTAGGATTTTTTTATGATATGGATTTGGTTTATACATACACACACCTTCTTCTAATAGTTAAAGAACATACTGTTTCTGTGGGTGGTGAAATACTGCCTCACGAAACGATGATTGTTCAATATTCTTTTAACACCTCTAATGGTGGACATTTTTATGACACTATTTTCATATATGATATATATATTATGTTTATGTTTTAATTATTCTTCTTTATTTCTCATTTATGGAATACTTTATGATTTCCATTATGGGTAAACGCGATAATCACATTTTATAATGTGCGGACTACCGCCCCTCAAAGTGATTTGAATCGTTAATTCCATATGTGGGATTTATAAAGGATGGAGTAAATGGTATTATACATTATATTATACTGGAATTATATTATACCTTTATATATTTATAACTTCATTCCATTAAATATGAAATAAAAATGAAAGTAGTGTTCATGCGTACGTACGGCTTACCATCTCCATGAACGGTGCATTTAATTTTTTACCTCTAAATGTTATGTAATGTTATAAATGAATGTATATATTGGATATATATGATGTATATGATATATAAATCATGAATATAATTATTGATATAATGGATATATTACCACATGAACAAAGTGTAATTATAAGATGTTTATTTTTGACTCAAGTACCAAAGATCGACAAAACGACCGTTATTAACTTAAATAATTACATAATGTTCATAACATGGTAATAAGTGATATAAAAGGAATGAAATACTTGAAAAAGGTTCTTAAGAAATTATAAATTAACTCTATTTTATTATTCACGAGGTTAAATAATGGTCGGGTCATGTTGGACACGAGGTAAGGGAACTTCTTAACCCAGTTTCCATTCTTTGGGTTAATCTCCTACTTTCAAATTACGTCATGATATTATTATGTCCTATCTTGTATTTGTACTTTCTTTATGTGTACTTATAGTGAATACATATAATATATCTATTTTATTTAAAAAAAGATCTTTGTAAGGGACTTCATCTCAATCTCATTTCATTGAGGCATATTTGGTTTTATACACAACTTTCCTTTATACGGTGTATATACCCCTTTGACATTTACTTCTATTAAAAAAGGAATCTTTTTTTACAAATCATTTTACTAAGCGACAAAAGGACTGTTTTTTTCTAATGTATGCGGCGACAACGACTTCTCCACCGTCAGGACAATTATTTATGTTTCGGCTTCCTCTACAAGCCATAACTTTTTTTTATTGAAAAATAAATAAAATTTTTTAACTTTCTTTTATTTTGGTATTAAAAATGGTTTTGAAAGTGTTTTTATTATATCAATGTGTTTTATTGATATCTTGTGATTGAAATTTGGTACTGTTATGTTTCCTTTATGCAAGTTTTATGTGATATGATTATGTTATGGAATATGATATGTTTAAACCTATTCATATGAGGAATGCATTGGACTTAATAAGTGATGGGTGGAGCCCGCTACAGCTCCTCGATGCATCAGCATGTCTCATGAGACAAACTAGTGTCTTGGCACGAGGCCTTGAAAAAATCTTATTTGTGGTCTTGGAACGAGGCCTTGGCTACGTGGTTATGATAGTCATGAATTATGAATTCCATCATTATGAAAGTGGTTATTGATATTTCATGTGATTATTAGACCAGTAGAATATCCATGTGATGAAGTAAATGGAATTATCTCATTTTACTTTTTCCATATTATGTTGAAGTTCAAGTTTAAAAGTCTTTTGTTTTAGTTATACATTGCCTTAAATGTTTATGTTTATTGATGAAAGATTCTACTATATTGTTATCCTTACTGATCATCTAAGATCACCCCTTTCAATGTTTTAATTTTTCCAGGATATGATGAAGTATTATAGGAATGACCTGCGGGGATAGTCTGAAGGTTATGAGTGTAGAAAATGGACACTATGTTATTGTAGTTTTTCACTTTGTGATGTAATTTAACATTTATAAATGTATCTAGTGTTTCCAAGGCTACTAAACTAATGGGTCTTTCGAGACTTGAGCTTTTGTGATCATGCCAATGTTACGATGTAATGCACCGACTCCGGGTAATTGGGGTCGGGGTATTACAATGGTAATCGACACACAGTCGCAAGATCTCGTCCGCCTTTTGGGAGAACAAAATCGGGGAAGCCCAGGGTGAAACACTGAGTCAAATAAATCCTTTTCCCTACAAGTCCTCCAGCTATACCTGTAGCTCTCAAACCTTAGAAGGAGCCATCCGATATGCTGGAGTAGATATCAGGGATATCCTGGGGTACATGTCAATATATATTTCTACCTCTCTGTGAGGAGGTAATCCGGAAACGTCGTCAGGAAAAACTTCCGCATACTGATCCACCACTACAGGAAAACTCGGACTCCACACGTCAACTACTCCCATGATGAGGCTAGCCTACTGATGATTGATCAGTTGTCCTCTCCTCTGTGTGAGTCCATCCTGCACTGCAAAGGCACCCTTCTCACTGGTGAACGTGAACCTGCTCCCATCAGTGCGAACACATTGCACCTTGCGCCTAATACAGTCAATATTATCATGGACTGTAGATAACCAATCCATGCCTAAGATGACGTCGTAGGGCCTCGACGCTGCTACAAGAAGATCTCAGCTAAAGCTCTCACCTCCTAGAGTAAGCTCACACTGTTGGAACTAGTGTGTAATCATTGAGTCTGCTCTTGTAGGAGTCTCTAGCCGTAAGGATCAAGCCAACGACTCCATCAGAATCTTTGAGCTCCTAACAAGGGTAGCGGCAATGAAATAATTACTCGCTCCTGTGTCTATAAGAATTGAAGCAAGGGTGGAGTAGACACATATAGTACCTTGAATCATCTCTGGTGCTCCATGGTCGTAGGCCTCCGATTCCTGCAGATGTGCCTTCCTCTGTCAGCCATCTCCTTGTGTTCGGGGTGGACCTCCTAGTGGTGGTGGTGGTGGTAGAGCCTCAAAGTGTTCCCCACCACCTGCTGCTCGACCAGCTCCTCTGCCTCGTCCGCATGCTCCCTGCGGACCACCACGGTCGAACCTCTGCCTCTGCCTGTGTGGTCCCTCAAACATCTGTTGCTCCTCTGCATGGCGGGTCATGCTATCACGAACTATGTGGCCTTGCCCTCCGCATGAATAGCATTTTCTAGTCCTCGTAAGGTTGGCTCTTCTCCATGTGCCCCGCACCTCTGAGCCAGTATCATGAGGTTGTCCGCCTGATGGTCTGGTCCTCTTAGACCCCTGTGACATTCTTCGACTACTATCTACAGAAGACTCTGCTACATGCTTCCCTGCGGTAGGTCTTTCTGCTGGTGTAGGCTCTGTAAGAAATCTCTCTACACGAAGGGCTCACTCCAGTACTCCTACATGCGTCAGAATACTGAGGGAGATCATAGAAGCCCTGATATCATGCTTCAGTCATTTCATGAAGGTCCGGGCCTGGAATAATGGGTCTCATACCATGTCCGTGTAATAACGTGAGAGATCGGTAAATCTCGCCGAGTATTGGGCGACCGTCTTGCTGCCCTGCCGCAGTTGCACTAACTCCTGTATGTGCACCTCACTGAGGGTGGCTCGAACGAACTCCAAGTGGAAGAGGCTCTCGAAGTCTGACCAAAGGATAGATGACACGTCGTGCACCAGGAGCATCAGGCTCCACCATCTTCCTGCTGCTGCGTGCAGGAGACTAGCTGCAAGGATCACCATGGGGTCTGCTGGTGTCCCTACTAACCTGAAAACTCGTACAACAGCCTCCATCCAATCCTCGGCTGGCTGAGCATCCGTCTCCCCGTCGAACATATGAGGTCTCTGTGCTGAAACTCGTGCAGTGCACTAAGGTGATGTTCACTCTCAGTGGATGGTGTTGGTGGAATCGGTGGCTTGGCGGGTAGAGGTACTGCCGGTGCCTTCGCTGTAATAGGGCCCTGCACCGAGGCCTCGTCGCTCGGTGGGTTGTCGTCTCGCACAAAGTTCAGAACCCTAGCTGGTTGCCGTCGTGTGGCCATCCTAAAAATAAACAGGTGCTCCATGGTCAATACAATATACCTGGTGAGCTGACACAAAGTAATCACAAAGAAACCTTTTGAAACACACATGCAATCAATGTTTTCGTGCACTGAGTCAGAAATCAGAAGTCAGGGTCCCGGTGTATGGATACGTCGGCCGCCACACCTACACTGGACTCCCTGGACAGATAACCACACTCAATACCCTTAACACTATTGCTTCACATTGAAGAAAGATCAGTGTCCTGAGTTCTGCGGTACAACCGAACTCCTCTGAGACCAATTTGTCATGACCCGTCCTCAAGACCCATGTTTTGACTACCCCAAGCCGACCTCCCAGAGGCAAGGGGCTGGAGACTAGCACCAAAGGCATAAATCCTGATAAAAGGGAATGAATTTCCTTTATGTAAGAAAACAAACACCACAGAGTATTCAAACTGAAGTAAACACTAAGTAAACTAAGTACAAAAGTAAGTGCTGGAAAGTAAATGGGACAGTATACAAACCCAACTGAAAGTAAAGTACAACAGCAGAAAAGTAAAGAAGCAACACCAAGCCGTCCCTTAGGAAATACCACCTAAAGGGTGGGTACATATAGTCTCCTCCTCTCCTCAGCTCCAGCCGTCCGCTCCGTGTATGTCTCGTCCAGTGATCCACCTCCAGGTATTGTCCTGCACCACGATCTCCTACCTCGATCAGCATTGTCTTTTGTCTACATCCAACACAACATAGTGCGGGCATATCCCGTCCAGGGGGGGGTATACGCTACTCAGTAGGGACCCTAAGACCCCTGAAGGTCTCCCAGAATCCTCGAGGGATAAACCACAAAGGAAAGTTACAATCACGAAGTAACAACCAACTCTACATAGGTATATGCCCATACATATACCTAAGCCATCAATTCCAGTTCGACTCCAACATCTGAGCCCTACTTCCATCTAGTCCACACAGGATAGTACAACCCAATCCACACTGGAAAGCACAACCCAATCCACACAGGAAGGCAAGTGAATCATATCAAAGGTAATGATTGAAAGTCCAGGCTCAGCTAACATAGGTATACTTCTTTGTAAGACGATAGAGATGATCAGATGTAGCCACTGATTCGTTTATGCTATCAGAACCGCATATGATACAAGACCAGCTAAGTTGTCGGACCCACAAAGGATACAAGACCAGCTACTCTGCCGGACCCACATAGGATACAAGTACAGAGTCTAATACTACCAGACCCACATAGGATACAAGAACAATAGTCAAAAAAATTCCAGAACCACATAGGATACAAGAACATTTGTCATCACCGTCAAAACCACGGATGATTCCAGTATGGTAGTCTTCGCTGTCAACCCACGGAGGATTTCAGTACAGTTGTCGTCGTCGTCACAGTTGCATCCAGCTCTAGGGTTCCCGCACATAGAACGCTTGATTCAGGGAGGGTACGCTCCACGAGCTAAGGGGGTTGATACATAAACTATCATAATGTCCAGAGTTGATGTATCCCAAAGTTCTGTCTCGTCAAAAGGAACTCAACGCGATATACGGCACGTCAATCGGACTCGTGGTCTGAGAGTTATTGGGTTTTTCGTCCTAGGGGGCCGGTTTGTTTTTATGTCAAAAGGAACCCGACCGTACTCCAGCTGCATCCAAACCTCAATCAGAGTAATCTAAAAGAACCACCTTACAAAGAGGAATCCAACAAAGTTGATGGCATGTCAATCGGATGTCCGGATCTCAAGTTATAAATGTTTCCGCTCCGAGGACCCGGTTGGCTTCGTGTCCGAACAAACCCGGCCTTACACAAAGTACTATGAAACCTTGAGTGTAATATACTGAAATGACTGTCTCGATCCAAGGATCACTACGCAATTGACGGTGTGTCAATCTGAGGTCTTTAGACCATGTTATGGGAATTTTAAAATAACTATCTAAAAGTAGGGGGTTCGGGCCGGGTCCGACCCGACCCGATTCCCCTGGGTCGGCCCGAACCGGGCGACCCGTCCCGGGTCCGGGTCCAGTCCGGTTGGGCGCGGCCCGGCCCGGTGCGGGGGTCCGAACCTGAGTGGGCGGCCTGGCCCAGCGCGGGCAGTCTGGCCCAGCACGGGCGGTGCGGCCAGGTGCGGTCGGTCCGACCCTGTGCGGGTGCCCCCGTGCTGAGCGGACGCGGAAGGGGGGGGGGGCGCTTCCCCCCTCGTTTTTTGAACGGCGGTCCCCCATGTGGAGGGGCATGCCCCTACCAACCCCTGACGGTTACAACCCCCAGTCATCAGAAATCTGGCCGGCCTTAATGACCGGCCGGTGTGCCACCGCAGGACCCCCGCAGGTGCCGCCTTCCTAGAGTGCCGACCGCCAGCGGATCCAGCCGCCCTCCTCTGCACCACCGCAGACCTTGTCTGACCGGCGCGGCGGGACGCCGCCACGCCCCTCCTCCTCGGCTTGCCCCGGCTGCGACCCTCCATGGTGCTCCGGCGCGGCACGATGATGTCGCACCCCTCCGCCGCGGCCCAACTCTGGCCGCGACCCCTTTCAGCCTCAACAGCACGGTGCGACGGCACATCGCTCCTCCGCCGCGGCCCGCACCGCCCGTGGTTCCCTCATTCCCGTGCGGTGCGACGACACCACATCGCCTCTATTCCAATCCACAACGAAGTTCAACAAAAAAGTGGTAGGAGGGTTGGCCGTGTTCGTGGGGTCCGACCTCCTCCCATTATATTGATAGCAAGCATCCAAGAACGAGTAAACACAACGACAATTAAAGCGCAATTTTAATTGATTAAAATTGAACATAACCCCTACCAAGAAGAATTTGTCGAACTACTATCGTCGCGGAAAATGGTGTCGCGAAGTGAATCTTCGTATATGTTGACGGAGAACGTCCGAGGAGGAGCGGCGTCTCCCTTCCTTTGACGCGGGAAGAAGATCGAAAGAGGGCAAGTCGTCGTTCTTCTGGAAAGGCGTCACACACCGGCTTTGTTCTTCGTCAAAGTATTGGCGTTCTTTGCGAAGAAGATGAAGTTCTTCATGAAAACACACAAGAGCTCTCTCCTCATTTTTCCTCACACAACAACCAACCCAAAAAAAAATAAGGTTCATCCTTATTTTATTAACTCATGCCATGAATTAAAAAATTCAAACTCTTATCTCACTTAATTGATTATGTGTTTTGGAAGAATTGAAGCGGGGACAGGGAAGAGTTACAAAATAATAGCAAGAGGGGAGTTTAATGGGGAGTTAGGGAATTTGAATGGGGTGGGGCTCAAGTGGGACCCACCTCACTAATATCCTAACAAGAGGAGTTAGGATATTCCCTCACATGGAAGTTAAACCACATATAAAAAAAAAGTGGTGACACAACTTTATTCACATAACACATAAACGACATTTTTAAAAAAACTCTTCCCGAGAAAACGCAAGTCCCGAAAAGGACTTTTTAAGCAAATACTGGCACTGTGGTTTCATCGGTACCCTCAGATTTCGAATCTGAGCACCAGTTCAAATGTTTGAAAAATCCGCTCGTTCGTTCACTGAATGTACCCGAGCTAAACTTCTGAAATTGATTTCGGGCACACCAGGCCTCGGAATCAGGTGCCGTCAGAAACTGCATACTCATAAAATCACAAATAAATTAAGAAAATATTTTCCTCGAAATTTACGGATCTTTACACCAATGTAATGAGAGGTGTGTGTCAGGTGGTAGAGGTGGGGGCCTTTTATAAGAGGGAGGATGTGCACTCTTTGAATGTTATAAAATGTTACTTTATTATATAATGAGTTTTGGATTTTAATGGTCCCACAATTATATATTTTTAGGATAAGGTGTTAATAGTTTGAAATCCACCCATAAAATAGGTTTTTGACAAGTTTAGTTCATAGATATTACATTATCTTTTCATTTTATTTTAATCGTTAAATTATGAGGTAATCGTTACATCATCATGGTTCCATAAATAATTTAATTTAATTAATGTATAAAAATTATAAAAAAAATATCATGATGTAGGAAATATTTTTATATTTCTAATGAATATGTTTATTCAAAAATATGACTTGTATAACCCCATGTTAAAATTGTTTTAGTAAAACAATAAATGTTTGTGGCATTTTTATTTTATCTTTAAATAAAAAGTTATTAATGTCATTTTCTTACCAAAGTGGATCCATGGGGTCCCTAAGTTGACCCATGGATTTTCTTGGCCGTCCATGACACATCCAATAAGGTTCAGACATGTTTCAAGGTAATTTCATATTATTAAAACATAATTTTTACCTTAAATTACACTAAATACCTCTAATCGTGATTAATAAAACATAAAAGTTACTGTTCACCAAAAAAAATTGCATCCCATTGAACCAAATTTTACTTAATAATGACAACCATGTATGTCATATTTTAGAAATTCAATTCAAAAAAGTGATAATATTTAATTTAAACGAAAAATCAGTTTTTTAACTACCACTTAGTGGTTTCACTATTCATCAAAAATTAAAGATTTTCAGAAAAATACCAAAAATTCACCCTAAGAAATATTTTATATTCTGAATTAAAAAATGATGTCTATTTTACAAAACTCATAACATATAGGTTGCATTAATTAATTTAATAATTAATTCTCATTGTCCAAACAAATAGCGTGTTTTTATGAAACAATATATATCAAAAGATTGACACTAGTTTATGTCCAATTTCAAAGTGAAATTAATTCCAATTACCACTACTGGATTAAATGGTAAAAATATATTATAATTTAAATTTAAAACAAATTAAAATGATTATATAATCATATAATTATATTAGATTAAAAAAAGTTTATGATTTAAAATACAACATTTTTCACTATTCATTAAAAAAAGGAACTTTATCGGAAAAAAACCAAAAATTTAGATAGTGTAAATTTTGATGTCCTAATTCTATTAAAGAATATTATTTGGTCAAATAGAATGTATAAGAGTGACCAAAAATATATTTAAAGAGGGTTCGCCATCAAAAGGCGATTATTCGACCTTTTAGTGAATATTTGAGTATCTATGCCAACAATTGAATTCTTTTCTTATTTTAAGCCTTTATATTTTATTGGATAAATTTAAAAACATTAAACAAAGATATATAATCATATTTTAGTAATATATATTCATTCCTTCCAATACAATGAGTACGTGTTAACAACCATTTAAAATAATATTATTATATTACTAGTGTGCAACGTATGATTTCAAAGAAACTCGTTATTGCTTGTCAGGTACACTAGCGTCCACATCAACCCCTTTAAAGTAAAATTAATATTTAATTTGTAAATTTTAATAAATATGAAAATTCATTATTCTTTATTTACCTTGGATTTTACATCCTTCTCCAATTTTTGGAATTGCGTCCTCACAATTTTATTCACTTATCAAAATAAGTGGGGGTGTTTATCCCTCATAGCATATTCAGATTCCCACGTTGCATCTTCTACCATATAGTTTATCCACAAAAACACTACCTGGTGAATTACCTTATTCTGCAACACATGTTCTCTACGGTTAAGAATCTGGACTGGTTGTTCTTCATAAGATAGATTCTCTTCAAACTGAACTACCTCTAGGATCAGAACATGAGATGGATCTGGCATATACTTTCTCAAAATAGAAACATGAAAAACATTGTGTACCTGGGACAAACTCTGAGGTAAAGCCATATGGTAGGCAACGGATCCAACTTTCTCCAGAATTTCATATGCTCTAATGATCCATGGACTCAGATTTCCTTTCTTACCAAATCGTATCACACTTCTCCCGGGTGAAACATTTAGAAAAAAAAGTTCACCTGCCTCGAAAGATAGATCCTTCCTCAATTTATATGCATAACTTTTCTACCTACACTGAACTATTCTCATGTGTTTCTGAATCAACTAAACTTTTTATGCCATCTCTTCTACCAATTATGGTCCCATCAACTTCCTTTCACCCACTTCATCCATAAAACCTAGAGTTCGACATCGCTTCCCATATAATGCTTCTAACGGAGCCGTCTGTATACTGGAATGGAAAATGTTATTATATGAAAACTCATCCAAAGAAAGATGTTGGACCCAATATCCCTAATAATCCATCGAGCAAGCACGTAGCATATCCTCCAAAGTCTCAATTGTTCGTTATGACTGCCCATCTGATTGAGGATGAAATGTTGTACTAAAATTTAATTCAGTACCCAATGACTTTTGAAGGCCTTTCCAAAAGTTAGATGTAAACCTGGGATCATGATCAAATATAATGGAGATGGGAAATCCATGCAACCTGACTATCTCTTAAACATAAAACTGAGAAAGTTTATCTAGAGACAAAGTATCTTGAATATGAAGGAAACAAGCAGATTTAGTCAATCGTTCAACAATAACCCAGATTTCATTATTACCTTGAGGTGTATTCGGTAATCCCAAAACAAAGACCATGGATATATTTTCCCATTTCTACTCTGGCACCGGTAATGACTGCATCAACCCTTTTGGTAATTTCCGCTCTACTTTTACCTGATGACAAGTCAAACACTTCACAGTAAAATTGGAAATATCTCTTTTCATTCCATCCGACTAGTAATACTCTCGCAGATCTCTGTACATCTTAGTACTACCAGGATGAACTGAAAACAGGGAACTATGAGCCTCACATAACAACTCATTCTTCAACTGTGAATCACAAGGCACACATAATCTCTTCCCAAACCTCAAAACACAATCATTATCAAGGTTAAATTCAGGAAACGTACCCTTCTGAACCTGTTCTACCTTTTTCTGCAACCCATTGTCTTTCTTCTGTGCTTGATTAATTCTGTTTGATAGAGATGATCTCACTGACACCTGAAAAAAAAAGAACATCCTGCACCAACAACTTCTATTCCAAAGTTCATCAAAACATTAACCAAACGATCACTTTCGAAATGTAACATGGTTAATGAAGCAATAATTTTTCAACTCAAAGCATCAGCCACTTTATTTTCTTATCCCGCATGGTAATGAATTGTACAATCATACTACTTGATTAATTATATCCATATCCTCTGTCTCATGTTCAATTCTTTTTGAGTGAATATATATACATTAAACTTCTGTGATCAGTATATATTTCACATTTACTCAATACAAATGATGCCTCCAAATTTTTAGAGCAAAAACAACAGCTGCTAATTCCAAATCATGTGTAGGGTAATTTACCTCATTAATTTTCAACTGACGTGAAGCATAAGCAATTACCTGATCATTCTTCATAAGGACACAACCAAGTCCCTTCAACGAAGCATCACTATAGATAACAGACTCACTATTCCTGAAAATATGTGCCAAAACTGGAGCATTCACCAATCTTCTTTTCAACTCATGAAAACCATCATCACATTATTTTGTCCAGATAATCTAAACACCATTCTGAGTTAGCCTTTTCATTGTACTAGATAACTGTAAAACAAAATTCAAAAATCATTCAATAGTATCCTGCCAAACAAAGAAAACTACGAATCTCGGTTACATTTGTGGGTCTTGTTCATTCTTCAACAAATTTTGTTTTAGCAGTATCAACAGTTATGACATTTTTTGAAACAATGTGACCAAGGAAAAATATTTGTTTTAACCAAAACTCAAATTTGTTGAATTTTCCATACAGTTTCATTTCTTTTAAGGTTTGAAAGATAACCCTTAAATGACTTTCATGATACTCTTTACTTTTAGAAAACACCATAATATCATCAATGAAAACAACCACAAACTTTTCCATGAACTCAGGGAAAATTCTATTCATAATGTCCATGAAAACAGTAGGTGCATTGGTTAACCCAAAAGGGATAACTAAAAATTCATAATGGCCATATCTAGTGCGAAACACAGTCTTCATAATGTCTTCTTCTTTTACTTTCAACTGATGGTACCCCAACCTCATGTCAATCTTTGAAAAATAATGAGCTCCCTAGAGTTGATCAAACAAATCATTGATATTGGGAAAATGATACTTTTTCTTAACAGTGATGTTATTCAAGGCTCTATAATCAATGGAATGTCTCATTGAACCATCTTTCTTTTTAACAACCAAGACAGGAACACCCCATGGGGATGTGCTAGGTCAAATGAAACCTTTATCTAATAACTTCTTTAATTGTTT
Source organism: Viscum album (assembly GCA_963277665.1). Classification (NCBI taxonomy): domain Eukaryota; kingdom Viridiplantae; phylum Streptophyta; class Magnoliopsida; order Santalales; family Viscaceae; genus Viscum; species Viscum album. Next base: position 37,396 of record CAUJRU010000652.1, read on the forward strand.
ATTTAACTCTAAAAGATAACTTGATCCATTCGATAATGGGGTTTTGAAATTGGATTAGAATCAGGAACTAAGTCAACAGTAAATTCATCTTCCAGATCATGAATAATACTAGACAATTCATCAGGAAAAACTTCAAGATACTCATTTACCACTGGAACATCATTAATCTGAACAGTTCTTTTATTTTCAACAATATGTGAAAGGTAACATTCATTTCTATCATTTACTAGTTTCTTAACATCCTGATATATTATCAAAAGAAAGGGTTCATTCTTGTACACAATCTAAAAATATTTCTGAAAAGAAACCTCTTTAGCTCTTCAGTCAATCTTACTATTATAAACAGAAATCCAATCCATGCCCAAAATAACATCAAACTCTACTAGAGAAAAAACAATAATATTTGAAGGTATATTCTTTCCATAAACAAGGATAAGAAGGTTCTTATAATTCCTTTCTATCTCAATGTTCCCTCCGGGTGTTTTTACCATAAGTTTAGGATTCATATCTTGAGCTGGAATTCCCAATTTACTAGAAAAATTCACAGAAATGAAAGAATATGTAGACCCTAAATAAAACAACACATTGGCAAAATCTGAACAAAGAAACAGTGTACCTAATACTACTTCATTCGATGGCCCAACATCTGTTGAAGAAGTTGCAAAGGATTTCACCAACCCTTTCTGCTGGTAATATGGCTTCTTTCCCTTAGTTGTGTAGTTCATTAAACACTAATTTTCATAATGACCCATTTCATTACACTTAAAACATCTTACCGCTGGCTTTTTATTACCTTCTTGATCATCTTCCTTACAATTACAAGCAATATGACCAGACTTACCACACCAAAATCACTTTCCATACATGGATAAACATTCACCAGGATGCATTTTACCAAACGTCTCACAGGATGGATATTTGGTTTTCTTAACTCCTGGCTTCTTTGATGAATTCATTCCCATTTCCTGCCAACTGGACCTCTTATTATGTTGTTTTTCGAAGAACAGCTGATCATCAGAAAACTCCATTTCCACCATCCCCGCACATCAAACAAGTTTTTCATAACTTTTGTAATCAAGAGAAGCTAAATCCCTTCGATTCCTTGGCTATAACCCTGAGTAAAAATGGTTAATTTTACTATCAATATCTCGTATGAAATTTGGAATATACATTTCCAATTGAGTGAACTTTTCTTCATAAGTAGCCACCGAGTTATCCTCCTACCTCAATTCTTGGAATTTTTTTTACAACCTAATAAGAACCACCTTAGGAAAATATTTCTCAAGAATCATACCTTTGAATTCATCCCAGGGAAGATCATCAATATCATCACTATCCGTGATATTTTTCATCATCGACTTCCACTAATCAGCTTCACCTTGAAATGGTAAACAGTAAGACTAACCTTTTGATGTTCTAAATACCCCATGACATCAAAAATCTTCCCCAGTGTTTAAATCCACCCTTCTTCTAGAATAGGGTCAGATGATCCTCTGAATGATGGGGGATGTTGCATCAAGAAATGTTCCACCACTGTCATGTTCCTCTACCATTGATCTGGCTGATCTCGTGCATGGATACCACCACCATTTGTAGCATGTGTCAACAGTGCCATCACTATAAGAAACTGCTCAGGTCCAATTCCGACCATATCCGGTGGCAAATTTGGAAGGTTTTCTTCCTCCTGATGTCGTCCCAACATAGCTGCCTTGTTTCCTATGTGGAAAACCATTTTGAACAGACGTGTCTTTGATGAAGCAACATGGTAATCTTCAAATGCTATAAAAACATATTTTGGTATAATAATTTAATATAATGACAACTCCTAAAGTTATCTAAACCAACCTATGATACAAAATCTAAGGCCCCGACCTTAAACATTAGTTAATATTGAATTAAATGAATAATTCACATTGAGGATATTTTCAGGTTTAGAGTTATAAATAATTAGATCATAACTATTACATCTCAAAATATTACACAGTAGACACTTCTATAATGTTTACATTTTTTTTACAAAACATGAACTCTTAAAAAAAAGGGTCATGTCTAGTTCCATGTTTAATAAACATGACTTTTCCTTGATCCAATCCTTGACCCTATTCGACATTATTTCCTGTGAAAAACATTTCAAAAAAAACATGGGGTGAGCATAAAAAGCTCAGTAGGGGATACACATAAAATGAAAAAAATTTATTTTTTCAAAACAAAAAGTAAACCATGAGTACTTTATCAAAGTAATACTTTTCACCTTTATGAAGTAGAAAAAACTCTTCACTAAATAGAATTTCATCACATAACCTTTTGTTACTAAAATACTACCGTTAAACCCATATATAGAACACATAACATATAAAGGTAACTTGGGACATAAACATACTTCAATGGAATAACCATATGGTCGAATTCCACACATATCACAAAATGGAATAGCCATACGGTCGACTTCCATACCCAATTCATTGGAGGGTATAACATAACCACCCATCCTGGTATTCACAACACCAACCATCATATGGTTTATCACTTAACCACCAGTCAAATGTCCAAGTACCATTATAAAATCATAAGACATAAAACAAATATAATGGAAAGAAAACATTTCCCCATTTAGATCACAATATATCATTTAAATATATTGACATAAAAAATCCATTATAAAAACCATTTTCAATACCAAAATACATAAAATAGTATATGGTATTTATTTCATTTTAAAAACATTACGTCTTGTTGAGAAATCCAAAGACCAAATAATACTTGCGACGACGGAAAAGGTCGTTGTCACCACCTATGTTAAAAGAAACATTCCTTTCTATTATTTAGTAAAAAGCTTTGTAGAAAAATATTCAATTTGAAAAAAAGTAAAAGTCAAAGGTGTTTTATTCAGCGTATAAAATAAAGTCTTGTATTAAAACCAAATATGCCACAATGAAAGGAGATTGAGAAGAAGTCCCTGTCCTCGTGTCCGACATGACTGGATCGTTCTTTAATCACCTAAATAATAATCTTAAGTTAATTTATAATTTCTTAACAACTTTTTTAAAGTTCATTATTCCTTTTATATCACTTATTACCATTTTTTTAACACTATGTAATTATTTAAGTTAATAACGGGTGTTTTGTCGATCATTGGTACTTGAGTAAAAATAAACTCCTTATAATTACAAGTTGTTCATGTGGTAAAATATAAATTATATCCAGAATTATAATCAGGATTTAGATATCATATATATCATATATATCTAGTAAATACATGAATCTATAATATTACATTACATTTAGTAGTAAGAAATGAAATACACCGTTCATGGAGACGGTAAGTCGTACGTACGCACTAACGCTACCTTCATTTCTATTTCATATTTAATGAAATGAAATTAGAATGATATAAATGTATTATTATAATTCCACTATAATATCATATATAACATCATAAACTCCATCCGTTATACGTCCCACATATGCCATTAATGAATCAAATCACTTTGAGGGGGCGGTAGTCTGCACTTCCGAAAATGAAATTATCGTGTTTACCCATATTGGAAATCATAAAGGTATGACATAAATGAAAAATATAGAATCATAAATAAAACATAAACATAATATATATCTTATATAAATATAGTGACATCATAATGGCCACCATTAAAGGTGTTAAAAAAATATTTAACAATCATCGTTTCATGAGGCAGAAATTCACCAACCACAGAAACAATATGTTCTTTAACAATTAGACGGAGGTGTGTGTAAGTGTAAATCAAATAATTCTTATAAAAAAAATCCTAGTATATTTAATATACTGGTTTTGTTAAAAACTAAAGTAATAAAATGATTTTAGGTGGTTGGAGAAGCAAAATAAAACAAAAGAACACAAGTGAATACATTACCTTTAAATCGGGTAACTCCTCTTGGTTTAAACCAAAAGGGTTTCTTGAAGAGCATTCTGTCGATTGTAAGGATTCTAGGATGTATAGAGGGATGTGGAGAGATACAATGAGCAGAGAATATCCGAACCAAAGGCTTGAGAGGTGAGGGTAAGGTGGTAGAGGGGGGGGCTTTTATAAGAGGGAGGAGGGGCACTCTTGATATGTTATAAAATGTTACATTATTATATAATGAGTTTCAAATTTTAAAGGCCAGACTATTATGTATTTCGAGTATAATATTATAAGAGTTCGAAATCCACCCATCAAATAGGTTTTTGACAATTTTAGTTCTTAGATTTTACATTATCCTTTCTTTTTATTTAAATCGTTAAATAATGAGGTAATCGTTGCATCATCAGATTGTCATAAATAATTTAATATATTAAATATCAAACAATTTAAAAAAATATCATGATTTATGAAATCCTTTTATCTTTCTAATGAATATTTTTAGTCAAAAATATGACTTGTATAAACCAATGTAAAATTGGTTTTAGTAAAACAATACTTGTTTGTGGCATTTTTATTTTAAATTTAAATAAAAAGTTATTAATGTCCTTTTCATGCCCAACTGGATCCATGGGGTCCCCAAGATGACCCATGGATTTTCTTGATCGGACATGAAACATCGAATAAGGGTAAGACATGTGTCAAGGTAATTTTATATTATGAAAACATTATTTTTACCTTAAATTTCACTAATTACCTCTAATCGCGATTAATAAATCTTAAAAGTTACTAATCACCAAAAAAATATTTTCATCCCATGGAACCACATTTTAATTAATAATGAAAACCATTTATGTCGGATTTTTGAAATTCAATTAAAAAAAGTGGTAAAGTTTAATTTAAATGAAAAATCACTTTTTTAACTACCACTTAGTGGTTTCACTATTCATAAAAAATTGAAGTTTTTCAAAAAAATACCAAAAATTCACCCTAAGCTATATTTGATATTCCAAATTCAAAAATTACTTCTATTTTAAAAAATTAAAAACATATATGTTGAATTAATTAATTTAATAATTAATTCACTTTGTCCAAAAAAATAAGGTGTTTTTGTGAAACAATATATATCAAAAGACTGACACTTATTTTAGTCCAATTTCAAAGTGAATTAATTCCAATGACCACATTTGGATTAAATGGTAAAAATATATTCTAATTTCACTTTAAAACCAATTCAAATGATAATATAATCATATAAATAAATTAGATTAAAAGGTTGTTTTGAATTAAAATACAACATTTTTCACTTTTCATTAAAAAAATGAACTTTATCGGAAAAATACCAAAAATTTACACAAAGTAAATTTTGATGTCCTGATTCTAATAAAGAATTTTATTTGGTCCAATAGAATTAATAAGAGTGACCAAAACTATATTTAAAGAGGGTTCTCCATCAAAAGGCGTTAATTTGACCTTTTAGTGAATATTAAAGTATCTATCCCTAAAATTGTATTCTTTTCATATTTTAAGCCTTTATCATTTATTGGATAAATGTAAAAACATTTAACAAACACTTTTAATAATATGTTAGTTATTTCTATTCATTTATGACAATACAACTGCTACGTGTTAACTACCATTTAAAATAATGTTATTATATTACTAGTGTGCAACGTAAGATTTCAATGAAACTCGTTGTTGCGTATCGGGTACACTATCGAAAATAGCAACCCATTTAAAGTAAAATTAATATTTAATTCGTAAATATTAATAAATATGAAAATGTATTATTCTTTATTTACCTGGGATGTTACATAATGCCTTCCAACTAGTGTGTGATTCTATTCCCTCGGTGCTAGTCGCCACTCTGGGACCATTTGAAGGCAGGTCTCGTGGGTCATTATCTCTCATTAAACAAGAAGAAGGAAGGGCCTGGAAACCAGATGTCCATTCTCTCATCTTGGTGAAGGTGGGTTGTGACATATACATTCATCTACATAAAAACCGTAGTTGTTACTTATCCTCCATTGATGATATTTTCAATTGTAACCTTCCTCGTTATTTAAATGGATGGATTATGATTATTTCAATTATATTAAAAGGATCACATTTAATTCCCTTGGGTTAATCATGTAATGGAATTCAATTTATTTACCACGATTACCCAATTTTATAATATATTATAATTGCACCCATTTATTGTAAATCAATTAATCAGGTTTATAGGTGATTGTTATTAAAACAATTTTCTTTTACATGGGTTAATCATGTTTTGAAGATATTGGTATTAAACATCTTGCTTCATCACAGGTTACTCTTGATTAAAATATATTTTATATTGAAACCCTTTCATTTCCATGGGTTAATCACATTTCAAAAATATTTTTATAGATAACATTTTTTTCAAAAAAATAATAATGTTTATAATTTCATGGCATGATACCCATTATTTTAATAAATTAATAATTCTTTAAATAGAATAATGATTTTTTCTATTATTTTTATTCATTTTGTTGTTCTTGGATATCTTAAAAGATGGAGATTCCCATATCACATAACATATTCCCATTACAATATAAAATAGGATGTCCAAGGTATCACCAAACAAGCCCATTATAATATAACATTGGGGTGACCCTTGTAGCACTATGAAATTATGTTACAACTTATCATGGGGTGGCCTAGATAGAGGTGTGTTATACTGTCACAGCTCTATAATTCATTGGGTGTTGATAAATATTGGATGTATTTGATATGGTTATTCCAATAGGATATGTTTTGAATGGTTTATAAAGGGTTTTTAATGTGATTTTATATGAAAGAAAAAGTGATTTAACTTATATTAATGCGTTTTTAATGTTTTTAATGATATAGATTGATATAAAATGACTTTGGATTATAGATTTGTAATTAATCCTTGCTTTTTTATGTTTTTATATTTTATCATTCGTTTATTGAGGGTATGAGTTTTTTGTGACATTCCCATTTTTAATGATTAGGTCATCATAGACATTTCAATATTATTCTCCATGATGGAATACAGTTGTTGAGGATTATTATTATCATTACTGAAATTCATATGTCACCGTTCATATGATTAAATTTCCCAAGGTTTTAATACATTTTGTTGAACCTGTTATTTCAAGAAAAGATTTTATATAGATTATTATTTTGTATTAATTTAAAAAATTAAACAATGGATTAATTAAAATAAATTATCATCTAATGTCTTGTGAATTGTTTATTTAATATTTTTTATCCTAATTATGTAAAACTCTAGACCTAAAGGGTCCTATATAATTATAGTCATCTTTGTTTTCTATCTGATTGGGTGAAGTTTAGAAGAAAAAATTTAGAACAAATTATAAATAAAAATACTAGGAAAGTAATTTTTTAAATTATAATATAGGACTAAAGAGTTTTGGTAATATTATATTATAGTGTGCCAATATGGAGAGTATTTTTAATTTATATTTTAATTTTATCTTGATGGGTTTTTTGGTTGATTGTTTTAAATACCCCAACCCTAGTATCTTACATATGGTGGTTAATTTAATAAACTAGAATAACAAATATGGGATCACATACTGAAGGACCAAATAGTCTAATAGTTATCTAAAAATTGATATAAATTAAATTTATATTAGAAGTTTAAAATAAAATACATGAAGAATTTAATATGAAAATATAATTATTCCCATTTTTGTATCCTTGTATATTAATCACAATATATTTATGTAAATCCTTGGTAAATTAAAACATATGATAGGAATGACAACTTATTCTAAGAAAGGGTAAGTGGGTAGATAATAATCCTAATAAATAATAAATAAAAAATAAAAAATGGGAAATAATTGAAACACATTTCATTACATCAATAACTGAAGCCTAATCTTGAAGGATTAAATAATGTCATATAATTCCATTAATGTAATCAAATGATCATAATTATTTTCCGGGGTTATTATAACTAATATAATAATCACAGGGAAATAAATGAATAATATTATATTGAGGGAATAGATAATTTGGGATATCATAAACATTCTTTCATGGCCTCATCATAGATATTATAAATAAATAGGTATGGCCAAATCTAATACAAAAAATAGTTTCTCTCATAGGACCTTCCAATTCATCAAGGGGATAGAGTGGACCACACTAGTCACTAAAAATTCGAATGAATACCTCATATAAAATTGGTGAAACATATTCAATATATACATTAGTATTGAAGCATTCCTAAGAAATATAAATGATTTCCCTATTCATTAAACATTATCACAAACCATCTTGTGTAATAAGGTGAATTGTATCAAAATAGAGAATCACCAGTCAAACTATTCATTAATGATTCAACAAAATATTTTATATGGTTTTATATGAGATCAAACTCAATGATTAATATAATTTTAAAAAGGATTTTCATATAGATCTTAATACATTCATGAGATTATTCAAAAATTCTTGATAAAAATATTGTTTTTCAATCTAACAATAAATTATTTTCAAAAAATTATGCAATTACAAATGAATAGAATTTCATAAAAAAATAAACTTATAATCATGTGATAGAATCTTTAAAACATATTTGTGTTAGGATGGCAGAGGAATTGTCTCATGTTTTATACATTATAAATAATCATTTCCTTTATTTTTTTTCGAAAAGTGAAAAAAGAACCTCATTGGGAAAATTTAAACGATTACATTAAATCAGTTTTGTAAAAAATCAAATATGGATGTATTCATATATTAATTCGATAATTTTAAAAAATATTTTTTAAATATTTTTAGAAAACATGGATATGGAAGAGAAATAATCCTTAACAGATACATAAACATAAACAATCATGAATAATGATGAGTTCGTGAAATAATCCCATTCCATTTGGGAATAATTTCACACGAAACAAACATGAAATAAATAACATCAAATGAAAATTTAAATACCAATAATAGAAATATATTAAAAAATAATCTATCATAATTTCATTATATACCGGAGAAAAAATTAACAAGTGGTTAATATGGCATATGTCTCATGGAAATCAAAGTGAGATTAGAAACTGTTACATCTGGTTTAACTTCTTTTATATGTGAATTAATCCCTTAGATATTAAATACATATTATTATAAATATAGTTGAGAAAATATTGATATATTTTATGAAATTTATTATTTAATTATAATATTTTATCGCCCGTATATTATAAATTCATTGTCAAAATCAGTATTTTAGGTTGTAACTATTTCATTTTTCATATGTATTCTGAGTTAGTATTTCAATCCCTTATAATTTATTTTCAAATATATATTGTACATAATATTATTTGATGTGTAAATATCTTATAAATAATATATATATACATATTTAGCTAAACCCATAACGATAGATATAGAGAATAATTAACACATCCAAAATAATATATATTTCAAGTTATATATATATATATATCCATTGTTCAAATATTTATACCCATCAATGTAAACTACCATTGATGATTGAATTGCACCACTAAGTGGATATGATTTTATATATGTATGAACACATGGGGATTTCTTTTATAATGGGATAGATGAAAGGTGTAATGTTGTTTTATAAAAATAATAAAAATTTCAAATATTTATATATTAGATACATGATTTATTTATTCCAAATAAAAACAAGAAGTATAAGAATAAATAATCTTGAAGGGGTTGATAAATATCATTAGTTCTTCATCAGTTGACTCTCATTATATTGCATCTTTAGAGAACTATTGATTCGTTTTTTGAATGTATATAATCAGAAGAAAATCGATAAAGACTTTTATAATTTATATTGTTCGAATTTGTTTGAGATACAAATCTTAATGTTGTGTAATGTGGTTAAAGAAAGGGTGATGTTTTATAGATCATGTGATGGTTACATTTTTATAATTACACAAAATTATAAATTATAATAAATTATTTGGTCTTTCCAAATGCCTTCAAATGTTATGCTATTGAAATGTAAGATTTAATTATGTTTTGTTATATTAAATAATATAATTTATAGATACATTAATGCGATTTTATAAAATAAATTTTTTAATAACCCCTTAGTTTTTTATTTTTGACATTAACCTTTGCAACTACTATTTGATTCATAAAGGGTCAATAATTTAACTATAACATGAAAACTGACTCATAATTATAAAATTTATGATGTGTAAAACTATATTATATTAACCTGGAATATGAGAATAATATTTTATATTTAATATTTTTACAATATTATATTAATAAACTATTATTAATGTCAAATTTAACAGAATAAATTTTATTTGAAATTAAAGACATAAATAAACACTTGGAATTTAAATATAATAATTAAAAACACTATAATATGATATATATATATATATATATCAATGAAAATAATAGAATAGTATAACTAATTTACTTCATATCAAAATTAATAATATGTTTTATTCTATTTTCTTTCTATATTAATGAAATAAATATTGTATTATTATTCAGAATCATTTTAGGAATGATTATAATTAATTAAAAATATGTAAATTTCCATAGTGATATAATTATTTTGGTAAATGTGAGATAGATTTCTGAAAAATTTCTATGTTATATGTTCTATGAATGTGGTATTATACTGAAACTCTACTCTAGTGACCCGAGAAAGAATAATTATCTGGACCCCACAGATGTAAAATATCAATAGTTTATTGAACCTATTATCCTCATCTTTGGGTAAATATTGAATGATTATCAGGGTCATAGAAATTTATTTTGTTATGAAAGGATGTCTGATTATTGTTTTTGTCTCATAACACATGGATAAGAGATTGTTATATTGGATGTGACTCCAATGTGTGTTGACATTTTTTTATAAATGAATTATCCACCTTAATAAAATTAGGTAAAACTTTATTATATCAGTTTGGCTCAAAAAATGACTAAAACATGTTTTGAATCTTACATGGATCAATATATCTTAAAATATATAAGTTATCATTTAAAAATGTTTAATATGTACATGATTATTCAATTTTGTTTTTTATTTATTCCATTTTGATTACCTATATAAATTTTCATATAGACTATTTATTTCATTAGACAACATTGGTGGTGTCCTAAATACATTTACTCAGACCATAATTAGGAAACTATATAACATTGGTACCCAAGTAGATGTTACATGTTTTTAGATTTTGGTTTGCGGTTGGATCCAAGTGGTTGTTTGATGCATTGGTTCTTTTGTTTTATTATGGTATTTGAAGACCTTATGTGTACTCAATACTATGTTCATGACCTTATTTAGTTGTTATTATAGAATATATATATATATATATATATTAATTCATGGGATATTGTTTACACATTCAATGTGTATAATTTTTTTTGTTGAATTATTACTATAACTTTCCTCTAGTCATTTTATTGTACTATTTATTTTGGTTCATATATATATTGATATTATTTATTATATTCCCCCATTCATAAACATTACATATTATGGATTTAATTAAATAATTCTAATTTATTTCACACTGAGTATCATTTAACGTTTATAGCTTTAGAGAATCTTCCATAACTCATACATGACAACTTAAATATTATAAAATAGAAAATTCTACTCACTATCAATTTTTTCCATAAAAAAAACATTTAATAATAAAAAAAAAATTATTTCATATTTAAACATCATAACTTTTCCTTCATCCCATCCTTGAATATATTCTTCATTAAAACATGTGAAAAATATCAAAATTTAGGATGAGAAAAAAAATCTCTGTAAGAAATACACAAAGAATGAAAACATTTAGTCTTTAGAAAACATGTAAACCATGAATAGTTTATCATAAAGTAATAATTTATAAATTTAAGAAGTAGTAAATGCACATAATTGAATATAATATCATTTCTTACTCTTTTTTGTAATAAAAATATTACAATAAAACTATAGGAAGAAACATAAAACATACAACCGTAACATCAAACATAATCATACTTAAATGGATTAACCATAAAGTCAACATCCATACATACCACTCTTACAAATGGAGTAGACATACAACCATCTAATGTATGAAATGAATTAGAGGATATAACGTAACAACCCATCCCTAGTTTATCATGGAATAACATATATTTGGTTTGTCACATAACCACCTATCTTTGGATTATGACATAACCCCCTGTCAAATTTCCATGTACCATTATATAATCCTGACCCATAAAGTATTAAAATTATCCACATTTATTTCATAAAGATTCATTTCCAAAACAAAAATCATTTAATGATATTGAAATATTCAAGCAAATTTCATAACAATTTTCAATACCAAATCACCAAAAAACAAATTAAGTTTTTTATATTTTATTTTAAAAATATAATGGATTATAATGGTATCCCAATATCATATAATGGTTACTGCGGTGAATATTTCATTGTTGTCACACACATTATAAAAAGTTACTTTTTACATTTTCTAATGAATGTAAAATGAGTTTTATAAATGGATTCCTTTTTAAAACCATGCATTTTATTAAATGTAAAAGGGTTTGAATATACACCATATAAATAATGTTGTGTATAAGATCCTAATATTCCACAATTAAAGGATATTGGGATGATGTCCCATTCCTTGAGTTCGATTCATCAGGTATGTTTATTGTTATTCCTAAATAAGAAATTTATGTTAATGTTTACTTTATTCACATAATTTTAATGAAAATTATTCATTTTATATATTTAATTAATATTTTAAAATAACTAGTTAATTATGTGATTTCATCTCAGTCATCTTGCCAATATTCGATACATGAGTAAAAAATGAACACGATTTAATATCACTAGTCAATGATTCCATAAATCCTTCATATCTATAATAATATTCATTAACATATTATTATTTTTCATCATATATTATACATTTAAATAAAACAATGAAATGGGATTATTAAAAATTAACAACTTATCATTATGGATATAGTATGATGCACGAATGTACGAGTAAAATTTTATATTTTTCATTGATTGTTATGGAATGAAGTTAAATATAGTTTTATATTTCAAGAATAATAAGAAATCATTAATTAAATATTAATCTTTTAAATGTAATTGTATATTTCATACATATTATATCTTAAATAGAAACAAGTCACATCACTTCGTGAATGTGATAGTTCACATGCATGAATGATCAAAATTATCATTTCTATGTGCACAGAATGTACGAAAACAATTGATATATTATTATCTATGAATTATAAATATTTCATGAATATCACATAAAAAATTAATTCCTTTAATATTAATATTCATGATAGGTGGATATAAAGAAATAATTAAATCAATTCGTGGAGGTGATAGTTCAAACATATGGGCAATCATTTAATTCCATTCCCATTTTATGGTAGCAGATTTGGATTTAGGTGGTGATTTTATCATAAAAAATATAAGTATATTTATGATACAATATTTTTTTATCTCATCATGGATAAATAATATTGTAAAGATGTGGAGGAAGAAAAAATAGAAATATATAAATAAAAACATTACCATTACATTGGATGAGCACTTTTATTAACACCTATACTCCTCTACGGAAGGTGTTGTACCAAAAAAAAGTCTTCAAGAATTTGTGGAGGGATTCTAGGAAGGGAATTTTGCAGAAAATGGCTGATCCAAAATGTTATTGAAGAGTATGTAATAAACAATAATGAGTTCTTTTTTATATGAGATGGTAGGGGCACCATTGTAATTATTAAAAGTATTAAACTTATATAAATTCAATTTCGATTCAAAATGTTTCGAACCTCATTTATTTAGAATAATGGATGCGTATGGGTCAAAATATAAACCTAGATTCAAAATTATAATTTTTTTTAATTTTTTTAATCCTTCTGTTTTTTAACCCATTTTAATAATTACTATTTAATTAGGTGAGTTACACTTAGAGGGTTTAATCAATTACCATATCAATAAAAACATCAAATAATGAGCAATTAATGAAAACATTAGAGTTATAAAAAACATTATGTCCTAATATTATATTTTTATAAATTTTAAATCAATATTTTTTTATATCATATTTTAAATTACTAATTATTTTAATTTTGACAATATTCACTACATGACTTTTTAAAAATATAATATAACATGAATCGTTATAAAAAATACATTAACTCAATACTACCATATCAAATTCTTCCAGAATATTTTTGGATGTAATAAAATATATAAAATTTTAATTATTTTAATATTATTAATATTATTTGTTTGATTTATTCTTTAATAAATCTGTCAGTGCATCAGAATTGTGTCATATTTAAATATATTTATTTTAATCCTCAATTATAAATAAATTGACATGATGTATGTAATATTGATATATTTTTCTATAATATTAATAGTCTAATATATCACTTATATAAACCCATATTAATTTTTTTATTATGAAGAGACATATTTGTCACATACTTGGTATTACATTAAATTAAATGTTATATATTTCACATCACACCAAAGTGGATGCAAAATGTGGCCATGTCGGTCCAAGGATGGTCATGATCAACAATAACATGTCCAATAATATTAGTATATGTTTTATTGTGTATTTATAATGTTATAATATTAATTTATCTTTAATTTCCATATTTATATTTAATGGTGGTAAATTAAATACTAAATTTACTATTTACAGGCAAAAAATTATTCATATTTGAAAAAATTTATCATATTGAGTACATCCATCTCTGTAATTTTTTTAAATTCAATTCATTGAAGTTGTCAAATTTGGTTTATGTTAATTAAATTGGTAGTCCGAGAAAATAGGTTTTTTAGGTCAAACGTTCAAAAGAACACATAGTATTTCTATTTAATTTTAATATAAAAAGCATACATAGAACAAAAATGGATTAAATGATAAAAACATAATATATTTATTCGTTAAAAAATGTAAAGTTACTATAAAAAATGAAATTAAATTGAGGAAAAGGCATTTTGAATTAAAATTTAGTATTTTTACTATTCATTATAATATGAATTTTTTCAATGAAATTCAAAAAATGCATCTAAATATAATTTTGTTGTCCCACATCCGTAGAAGAAGATTATTTTGTTAAAAATTTCATATATTTGTTCCAAAAAGTAGTTTTATTAATGGGTCTCCATCAAAAAGCAGTAAAACTACATTTAAATTATATTAGATTATTTAATGATTAAAATTGGATTTATTATCATTTTAATTCACAAATATTTTTTGGAAAAAATTTAAAAAATTTAAAAAACATGTGTATACATAATATTGTTAGTTATTTTCACTCCCTATAATAAAATTTCTATGTGATAACTACTATTTAAAATAATAATATTAATTATTTATTTTTTAGTATAACTCAGTCTTGTGTAAAAAGTTGGATTTCAGAGAAACCCATTGTTACATGTCGAGTAAAATATCTTACAAAATATTCCCATTATAAAAAAATTAACTATTTAATTTATTCATATTAATAAATATGAAAACATTCTTATTATATAATTACATGGGATATTCAATCATCACCCCTTTTGTAAATCACATCATCAAAATTTTATTTACATTTCAAATAAGTGGGGGTGTTTCTCCCTCATATAATATTAAAATTATCATGTTTAAACTTCAACCATATGGTTTTTCTAAAAAACCATAACCTAAAGATTCCACTTTTTCGCAACACTGTCTCTCTTTTTTCAATAATCTGGACTGGTTGTTCATCATGAGTAATATTCTCTTACAAATGAAAAACCTCTAAATTAAAAATATGAGATGGATCCGGCATATACATTATTTACATTTATACCTAATGTTTTTAAATGAAATAAAATCAATGGTAAATCCACTGAGTAGGAAGCATATCCATATTTCTAACGTATTTCTTAAGGTCCAATAAACCACATAATTAGCTTCCCTTTTATAGAAAAATTCATCACACTTTTCCGTGGTTGAAACTTGAGAACAACATGATCCCCTACCTTGAATGAAAGATACTTCTTTTATTTATTTGAATCAATTTTTTTATACGTCTTTATATTCTAATATGAAACATAATGAACTGTACTTTCTCTACCATTTCCACTACCAATTCGATTCCAATCAATTTCCCTTCACTAACTTCATCCAAAAAATTTAGAGATTTAAAACACAATAAATATAATGGCTCCAAGGGTTCAATTTATATACTACAATGAAAATATTAATATAAAAAAAATAAAACAATGATTGATGTTGATCCTATATTCCCTGGTAATCAATTGAACATGCCCTTATCTATCTTCCAAAGAATGAATTGTTCATTCTATCTACCCTTCTAATTGGGGATAAAAATTTGTACTGAAATTTAATTTCTTACCAAAAGAAATTTGAAGGCCTTCAAAAAAGTTATAAGTTAACATGGGATCACGATCAGATAAAATAGAGAGGGTAACTCCTTGTAACATATCTACCGCATTAATATAGAATTGAAAAAGTAGATATAGGAGTAGAGTATATTGAATAGGGAGAAAATTAGTGTATTTTATCAATATATCTCTAATAATCTAGATCACATTGTTACCTTGAGATGAATTTGGTAATCCCACAAAAAATCAAGGGATATATTTTCCCATTTCCACTCACACACTAGCATGTAATGAATCATTATTTTATATAACTGTCAGTCTGCTTTTACAAACTGAGAAAGAAAACATCATAGGGTAAATTCAACAATATCTTTTTTCATTTCTTCTCTCCAATAATGCTCCCAATGGTCTTTTTACATCTATGTGTTTCCCGGATGAATACAAAAAAGAGAACTATAGGTTTGACATAAAAATTACTTCTTCTACTATAAATCCCAAGGCATACATAATATCATTCCAAACCCAAATTTTTTTATCAATGTTTAATTTAGGTAACATTACCCTATGATCCAATTTATAATTTTTCTATAACTCAACATATTCATTTTTCACTTGCTGAATTCTATCTGATAGAGATGGTTTCAATGAAATGAGAAACAACATAGATGAATTTCATACACTAACAACTACCAAGACACAATTTATCTAATAATTTAACAAAGAATCTCATTCCAAATGTATTAATTTTATGTTAGTATCACATTTTCAAATAAACAATCGACCACTATATTTTATTTTCTTGGATTGTAATGAATCACAATATCATAATCATTTTTTTATTCTTGTTAACTCCTATCTCTCCTCTTATATTATTTCTGATCGAATATATACCTCTAGATTTTGTGAGAAGTATATAGTTCACAATTTACACAATACAAGTTATTCCACAACATTTAAAAAAACCAAACTAATTCCAAACCAGGTTTATGTTAATTAATCTCATGAGGTTTCGACAATCATGATGTATACATAATTTCCTAATCATTATGTATTATGACATTACCACGTCTATTCAATTATGTATCAAAATATATAAATGTTTTAATATTCCTCTAAGGAAGTGAGAAAAATGAATCATTTACTAATATTCTTTATTAATTCTGAAATAAAATCATCAGATTATGTTTATAAGATACAATTACCTCCCTCTAATGTTATCCTAGTTAGTGGGATATATAAACAAAAATGACTTAAAAAACCGTCAGTAAACTCATGATAATCTAGGAAAATTACAAATATGTATAAAATTTCTATTCCTTTTCCACTCATTAACATCATTTTTTTGAAGGGTAAACAATTATGCCATCTTTAGAAACACTATGACTAAGGAATAAAATATGTTGGAAGAAAAAATCACTTTTACAAAACATTAAATATTGTTTATTTTTTATGATATTTTTTAAAACAATACTTCATGTGTCTTTCATGTCCACTATAATTTTAGAATATACCAAAATATCATCTATAATCTCAAAAAGAAACTAATCAAAAAACTAATGATATACTCTATTGATGAGATTCATAAATATATATGGTTTATTTGATAACCCATAGGGAATAACTAAACACTCTTCATTCCCTTATCTCATTAATAATGTTGTATTTGGAATGTCATCCTCTATTACATTGAGATGATAGTAAATAGACATCAATTCAATCTTCAAAAAGAATTTATCTTTATGGAGTTGATCATTCAAATTATCGATATAAGAAAATATATACATATTCATAATAGGTATGTTAAAAAAGGATCTATATTCAGTACAATGTCTCATATAAATATCTTTGTTCATAACAAATAACATAGGATCTCCCCATGGTGATGTTCTATGTCGAATGAACCTTTATCGAGTAATTATTGCAACGGTTGTTACAATTCTACCAATTCTGCTTGATATATTTGATAAGGGTGCTTAGAAATAGGCTTATCATAAGGCATGAAATCAATAATAAATTCAACCCCCAGATTAGGAACCATACCATGTCATTCATCAGGAAAAATATCTATAAATTCATTCACCATTAGAAGTTTATAGTTAAAAATTGATTCATTCATTATAATAACATGAAATTGATAACATTCAATTCCATCATTAATGAATCTTAGATATTCATGGTTTTTTATCAAATGTATGAAATCATTGAATAAAACATTCTTTTCATGGAAATAATTTTTTATAAATATAAACTAAATGACAATTCATAGCTAGAATGATGTCACATTCCACTAGGGAGAGTTCAATAAGATTTTCTCGAATGACCATCCAACTAATGATAATATAATAATTCCTATAAATATTTTTTTATTTAATACTTAAACCTTGTGTTTTATCAAATGTTCTATAACATATTGCTTAGGTGATATTTCCATTTTACATGAAAAGATCTCATAAATGAATGAATGTGGAGATCTAATTTAAAATAGAGTATTTGCATATTTTGAATAAATATGTAATATAACTGTCACTACATAATTTGAAGGTAACAAATCAACTCTGGTAGGATAAAATTATTTTCCACACCCTTAGGCTTTTTATCTTCCTGGTTTCCACACTATCTAATCATATTTAGACACCCATTCCCATAATTCAATAACTAATGGAAAATAAAATATCCTCCAATCAATGTTTAATATCTTTCAGATCATATCTATTATAGTCATGAAAAATATTACCTGTTATACAATATCGAAATAACAACCTAGATTTCCATAGACATTCACAAGGAAACTTTTTACAACACTTCTCAGAAGATAGAAATTTAGTTTTCTTTCCTCCATCAATATTTTAAGAATGCATTAAAATAACCCGCCACTATATCTATTCATTTACATTTCCTCATGAATTAAATGATAATAGAAAACCTCAATTTAATACTTCTAATATCATTAGATAAGTATCTCATAGATTCTGAACGTGTGAGAAGTTAATGACCTTCGATATTTAAGATTTAACCTGAGTAAAATCTATTTATCCTACTAACAAAATCCGAGATAAAATTTGGGATGTACCATGAAAAATGGGTGAATGTTTCTTTATGTACACCCACATAATATTCCTATGTTTTTCTCAATTACATGAATCAATTTTTTATCCTTTGTAGAAAAAATATTGGAAGATATTTCTTAATGAATATACTCTTAAATGAATTCCATTCCATAGCATCAATATCACCAATTCCAATGATATTAATAATAATTGACCGCCATTTATTTTCTTCACCTTCAATATGATAAAAAAAATACTATCCTTTTTATTTTAAAATCACCTCATTAAATAAAAAATATTTTTTAGTTCATTAATCCACCCTTTAGATAGAATTGGGTCAGATGATCCACTGAATGTTGGGGAGTGGTGCCTCATAAAATGATTCACTACCAACATATTCCTTTTTGTCTTATCTAGTTTATCTCATGACTAGACACCACAACCATTTATTTACTATTTAAACTGATCTTGCACTGTAACAAATTATTCATTACAGATTTTGACCATTTCAGTATGCTAATTCGGATGGTTGTTTTCATTTGTATTTCTTCCCAGTAGAGCTTCCCATTCTTGTCTATCGAAATCCATTCTAAATGGATATATCTTCAACAAAAAAACATTTTTATATTACAAAGTTAAATCAATAACATTTTACGATAAAGTAAATATCATTTATAGATATTGTATTAATAATATTATGTTTCCATACCTTATCTAAACATTAATCTAATACCAACTATATGACCACAACCTTAAACATTACATAAAATTTAGTTAAGTCAATAATTTTACATTATTTGACATTTACGATCCTTTCAATTTCTGATATTTAGAAAATTAGTCATGAAATCATAAATAAAAAAGTAAATATTATAATGTAGTCACATATACTCACTATTCATTTTTTAATAAAACGAAAACGTTTAAAAGGAAACATGATTTCTTTACATGTATAAATATAATTACATTTACATGATTCCATACATGAATCTATTCTCCTATAAATCCTATAAAAAGACGTTCAAAATTTGGGAAGAGCATAGAGTGCTCAATAAAGGATACACAAATAAAAAAATATTTATACTTGCGATAACTTGTAAACCATGAATAATTTACCATAATGTAATACATTTCACCTTTAAGAAGTAGTGATTACACACCACTATATATAATATCATTACATGACCTTTTTGTATTCAAAATACTACCATAAACTCCATAAAAAGAGTCATATAAAATATAATGGTTACAAAATTCTTAATCTAAACTAAATGGAATAACCATACAATAAACATAGACATATATTACCCTTACAAATTGATTATATATGTCCCCAATTTCTATACCCAATGCATTGGATGTAAAAATTTTACCACCTTTCCTTGGTTTATCATGGAACCAACCATCATTGGATTATCACATAACCACCTATCATTGGTTAATGACACAATCACCCATTAAATTTCCAAGTACCATTATATAATCAAAACAAAAAAAATATTTCAATTATCATAATCTCCCTAAAAAATTTTCATTTCCAATCAGAAAAAATAATTTCATGATATTGAAATATTAAATTCAATTTAAAAAATATTTTAATACAAAAAAAAACAAAAATGAAAGAATTGATTTATTTTCCTTTTTCACAAATAAATGTTTTTATAGGAATCTAAATATTAAATAATGCTTATGAAGGAGGAGAATTCATTTCCACTGCATACGTCAGAAAAACTTCCTTTTGGCATTTTGTAAACAAAATAAAATGATTTAAAAAAGAATATACTATTTTTAATAACAGAGAATGATTTAAAAGTAAATTGGGTTCACAATAAATCTTACACAAGAATGCGGTGTATTACACAAAAATATGACTCAATGAATTGATATTGAGACAAAGTCCCTTATCTTGAATTTGATTCGCCATGTTTGTTCCATTATCTTCTAGAATAATAAAAATATACTAATTTATAGATGATTTAGGATATTTTAATGTTTATTTTTCTTTTCATATTATTAATTAGCATGTTATAATAATTATTTATTTTTTTGATCATGTGGGATGTTTTGTCGACATTCAGTACTTGAGTCGAACTTGAACATGGTTTGTTGTAAATAATCCATTTCGTGTAATGTCCTTCAACTATAAAATATAATTAATCATATTATTATCATTTGTATACGTTAATTATACTTTTAAAGACCATGAATTGTGGTTATGAAAAATGAACAATGTTAAAATCCTTTAGATGGTAAGCCGTACTGACACATTTTTAGCATTTTCAATTTTTCACTTATCGTTATAGAAATAAGTAAATTATTGTTATATCTTTTAATTTTCCTTAATAAATTAGTTAATATCATATTAAAAATTTAAAAATACCTATATATATCATACAATTCATATAATGAATAATAATAATTCATATCACTTCACAGAGGTTACTGTTTACAACGTACACACGATCAATAATATTCACCAGTTGAATATAAATAGTATTCAATAGATGAATTTCACTATTTAATTAAATTATTTTTTCATTAAATAATAAATTACTTTGTCTGTGTTTTATAGGTATTTAAGTTAATTATTTTTTTACTAAAAATATAAATAATATTCACTAGATTAATTTCACTATTTAATATTTAATAATACTATTAAAATCTAAACATAGGCTTTTTATAAGATCATATTAATAATGTTTTAGTTATCAGAAACATGGATGTAAAAACTATGACATTGAATAAAATAAAATACTATAAAGTCATAAACACATCATAAAGACCGTAAATGGTTATATATATGAACCATGAATGATTATGGATGAATATTAATTATCCAATATATTTTAGACATGTGTTAGGGTCATTTTCTAGTCTATGTAATATTTTTTAACCATTAATTTTTTGATTTACACTCTATAATGGTAATGTTTTTCGATAGTTACTATTTATAATGACAATAAATAATGATACCTATTTACTTAATTTATAACTCATAATTCAAAATATAAAATCATTTTTTAAGATTCCATTTCAATTAGATGATGAAAAAAATTGTACAATGAAAAATAGTTTTTTTATAAAATAAATTTTTAGTATAAAAACATTTTGAAATCGCATTCCACCATGAAACTAATTACAGCGAATTTATGTAAAATGTTAATAATATAATAGTCAATCATTTATAATTTAACCATTTTAAAACTAAATATTTATCTAAAATTATTGAAATAAAACTACAGTTTTCAAAAATAATATTTCTCACTATTTAATAGAAAATAAATATATTTAGTAAAAAATCACCACAAATGAATTTTAATGAGAAAATTTAAAAAATTATGCTAATTTTAACAAATATATTTTTAAAATATTCAATAAATTTATACTAATTTTCACCCCATAAGAAGAAATAAAAGTCACTTCTTCAATAAAACATATATTTGAAGAATGGAATGACTTTATGATTTTTTTTTATATTTTTTTATAAATACATAATATATAACGGAATGTGACCTTTATATATATTTGATAATATAGTAAAATCTATTATTGCTAACTCTTTCATAGTTTGGATTAATATTGGTGTTAAAATAATAATATATAGATATATGTCGCAATTTATTTATGCATGATGCTACTTTCACAACAAGCTATTAGTTAGATATTATATATTATAAATTCGTGAGATATTCAATATCTACTCACATTTTTCATATCAGTTTGTGTCACATGTATTTGTCTGATCATATATTTTATGGATAACTGTTTACTTTCTTACTTCCTGGTGTATTGATTGACACTCATATATTATAACATCTACTTTTCAATATATGGATTTGAAAATATTAAGGGATTTTATGAAGAAATTTAATTTATTTACAACTTTTTTTTGATTATTGATAATTCTTTTCAAAACTATTTTTGTACTAGAATCTAAATTAATTTATTATTTTTATTAGAACTTGTATATGGTATGTTTTGTTTTACTACTATTATTTGTTCTCACACCCTACCTTTTCATTCGGACAATTGATGATGTTGTATTACCAGATATAGGTAAATAGAAAAAAACATGTAACATGATAGATTCACTTATAATTATAGCCTTTTATATGGGTTGGTTTCGAGGATATTGTTCTTCACATAGAGACATGTTCCTCTTATCTAAATAATATTTTTCTGTGTTTTCAATTTTGGATTGAATTGAATAGGTCATGGTTGTTTTTATATAATCTATGTTTTTTAGATGTTTGTATTTATTTTTGTCTATTACATTCCCAATACGTCCATTATATTATTTCACCTCACTATGAAGATCTGGATCGTGTTGATTGTATGGTTTACTCAGGTTGTTCTTTTACTAATTTAAATCAGAAGGTTGCTGAAAATGAGGTGTTTTAACACATGATGTTTTTTTACCATTAATGGTTGAAAAGAGGTAGGTCTATCAGAATTCAGACAGTATGTGTGGAACGGTGTCCTGGCTAGGACACAGTCATGTCTAAACTCGTATTACTACAGTGGTCTATAATTTTTTTACCAGGTATTGAAAAATATTTTGAGGTAATTTTAATGAAGTATATGATATTTTTTTAGATGGAAACCGTTTTTTAAATGATATTTATTTCCATCAGTAGAATTTATAAAAAGTTCATATTTTCATTATTTAAAACCATTAATATTAACAACTGACGTGTGTCCTATGATTCAGCTCTATACTGGTTGATTATTTTCTTCCGAATGATATACAATTCATCTGAGGTAATCTATTCCAAATCGTAAAGATGAAGCCCCGAGACAGGTTATCAATATGAATCCTCTAGTTGAATCATCTTTTTATGATATTTCATTACACACTATTCATAACCTCGGTTAAGTGGGTGTTCATAACCCAGGGTTGGTGTTGGATCATGGCTCTGAATACACTATGAATAATCAACCCATATTCCATGGGGACAGGGGACCCTTGGAATCTATGTAGAGGCCTAATAATATTGATTGGTTTATCAAAACAAATTAATAATCTAGGTGAATATATGGTTGGGTTTCCCATATAAATTCTTAAGGGATCAGGAAGAATATGGTGGGGATGTATTGTTCAAGCTATGTTTCGTAAGGATCTTACATGGGTTTTCTTCAATAAAAATATTAATCAACAGTTTCAACATGATAAGTTAATAGAATAAATTAACTATTTTTTAAACATAACTTATAGAGTGTGTGTCATTTTTTATTATTCTACACATTTTTTAGCAGGTGAATTTGGAGATTGATATTTACAATAATGTTTATATAATGTCTCATATGTTTTTATTTGGATTCATGGTGAATATTCAGTCAATGTTGTTTCTCATGTGGATTCTGAACTTCATTTAGAAACTAATAATTTCATCTTTTGTTAAGGAAAAAATATGTAATAAGTACATGTTTTGGTGGTGCTTAGGATGGTGGTTTTGTTATTGAGTGTTTATCTTCTATCCAGAAAATGAAGTGAAAGGTTTCTCATTTTTCAGGCGTATCAGTTGAAGGTTCTTCATCAAGATAATATAATTTTCTTTAATATCATTCTATGAGGCGAGGTCATACACGGAATTTATTTTTATAGGTTCCTAGAAATCTAAATTTTTTCTATAGTATGTCCTAGTTTTGTTTGATTGTATCCAAATTCACCATGGGTTAAAATGTTTATACATATTCTTATATGGCTGATGGGTCTCCTTCACATGCTATAGGGGATGTTTCTATGGATAATAATTACTATGGAAGACATTAGAACAAATTTCATTAGGTAGAAGATCACACACACACAAAAATCTGAGGCAGGGATAACTATATTATAAGGTACAAATTTTATATCATCTCTAATGGTGAATTAATTTCTATATATATGTGTTACTATTTAATTGGTATTAGTAATTTTATTTCATGTGATAGGATTACATTCATATATTATTTCATACTTTTTTGATCTTTCCTTTTCTTTGGTAAGGAGGTCATTACATTGTTTTATGTGTCCCTCGTGTTGGGTGATGATAGCTTACCCTGAGGTGGTATGTCACTTTGTTGTTCTTAATATTGAAATCATTGAATTGTTTATTGAAATGGATTTTATGACCTTCGTTAAGACCATACAGACTATTATCATTTTCGTGTTTCGTTCTTCTCTATCATGGGGATCACTCTTATTTTTCAGTGGGGTGTTGGACTCTAGATAAGGATACTGAGGACCATTATTAATTGTACAAGGGTAATCTCATTTTTCATGTAAGATACAATAATATATTTTGATGAATAGTTTTATTAGGAAAACATTTTAATGCATTTTTTCATACCTTAGGTCTTTGAAGTTGGTTTTTTTGTAGTTTACCAACGTGGATAGTAGTCATAATTACAACTTACCTTCTCCCTTTAATGATTACAATTTGTATTCCATCTTATTATATAGAGTGTGTTCAGGTTGTGCAACCTAATTTCTTACATAAGGAACCATATAATATGGTATTTATTTTTCCTATCATGTCCCCATGGGTGTAATATACTCTCTTTGATAATAATTAATATGTAACTCATAGTCATTTCCAAAAATATATAAATTTGAAAAGAGTGTTTGTTAAGAAAATATGTCATTTTCAAAGGACTAAAGATCTTTTATCACATGATCTGAGAAAAATATTGGTTTTCAATTATTGGAATTATGTCAGGGTACCACTAGTAGTGGGTTTGAGAGGTGTGTATACCAGAGACACCATTTTTTAGTCGATATTGGATTTTCATGTTTCGGGTTACACCATCAAGACTAAAAAATAGCCATGTAATATTTCAATATATGATGAAATGGATCATTAATATGTTCTGAATTTTTTTTCATTATGGTTGATATTTTAGATTACATGAATTCATAGGAGGAATATATGGAAATTTTGGATACCATTCATAGAACCATCAAAAAACATCTTCTATTTGTTAATAAATCCAAATGTGTGTTTCAGAATTTGTATGTAAAATTTTATTTACATGTCATATCCTAAATGGGGGTATTAAAGGATCATGAAAACATAAAATCTATTGTGTTGTGGTATTGGCCCCAAAATATAGAGATATGTAACATTTTTTTGGATATATGGTTACTATATACGTTTTGTTTATGATTAATTTAATAACAGATCATTGACGACAACATTAACCCATAATGATGTAATGTTTTGTTGGAATAAAAATTGTAAAATTTCTTTTTAGTATCAATAGGTAATAAGAAATTCACATCCCATATTGATTCTTTTATAACACGGTTCAGATTATTTTGTTTTCCATCATTTTTTGGATAGAGGTGTCTGATGTGTCTTAGTGTATTAGAAACAAGTGCTGGCCTTTGCCTCTTTCAATTTAAACCTTCGTGATAATAATTACGATGAACATGATATTTATTTTACATAAGTATTTAATTTATTCGATCAACTATATCACTATATCATATGGGGGTTATTTATAGTGTATTTTTATCATAAGATCATGAAATATTTTTTTACATGGAATGATCAGACCCACCAACATAGATGCTAGGTGCAATATCTTCAAACTAATAATTCATAAATTTCATAGACTCCTTGAAAGGGAAATTTTTTTTCTGATCCATTGACTATAATAGGTTCCACACAATCAATTAATTAATCAGTTGAAGATTTGTCCCTGATGATTTCAATTTGTGATATTAGATTGGGAGTGGAAATGGATAACGAGAAGGTGTTAATGGAATCTATGAAAGATGAAAAAATAGTACATGAGAGTGTGTATCATGACAATTTAACATAAAATATGTTCTAATTACTATGTGACAAATTTTATAGTTGGGAAATCATAGTTCAGTGGTTTTGGTTTCCATGTGCAGCATTGTGCATCCATTCTAGGCTGGTTGTTCTAAATTCTATGAGGTGGGAGTTGATGGATAGATGGAACTAGAATTTTTAGTCTATACACCATATAGCTACCATGATTTTTCATGATTTTAGATGTTGATATTTTTGTTCATGGATGAACTTGTATTTTAAGGATTTCAATCTTAGTGTATTACATGTCAAAAATTTAATGGATAACAATATAGAGAAACATGTTTAATACAACCTCTACCAATTATAGTAGGGGTGTGGGAAGATAATTCCATTTTTATTATCATTTGTTTTCCATGGTGTGTGATTGTTGTCTTTTCTAGGGAAATCTTAGGTGCATTTTCAGTTGATGTTTTATGTTATTTATATATGATTTGTGTTGGTGAATGAACTGAGGTGTTTTTTAGTGATATTTTTAACGAACTTGGAAAGAAATGGGGATATTCACTATTTGCGCACAGTTTTTCCAAACTGTGTACAAGATTACCCTATAGAAAGTGGGGGTTAGCAAGATTGGCAAATATTTTCTCTAATCCTACACCATTGAGTTGTGCGAGTAGTGTAGGACCACAATTTTGGTGCATGGTTTTCCCTAACCTTGTGCCAATTCAAATGAAACCATGCGCATGGAATTTTTATTCCGAAAATCTATTTTAAAACCATATGAACACCTCAAGATATGCATATTTTGACCCCAGATCAGGCTTGAAATAATCTATGTGTTCTGAAAAACTAACATATGAATTTTAATGTTATCCAAACAGTTTTCATTAAGATTAAAATCCCAGATTGAAGATCATTTCTCTTCTCAGTATGTAGATTTCATCATCTTGCATCTCATATTCATTACTCTGTATTTCCTTTTAACTTTATTTGGAAAATCTATAACATTTCTATGGATCTAAACCAAGGTGTTGAGATCTGGATCTAAGATAGTATATTTAGATCTAGGATTGCAAGATCTTGATTCCTTGGATTGTAATTTTGGTTTCGGGTTTTAGATATGAAGCTTTATCGATGACGTTGTGCCGCATAGATTTTGGAAATTTCCATTGGAATAACATATTTCAAGAAATTGAATTAGGTGACCCAAATCGAACCCCATAGTCGTGATTTTCATAAGTGTATGTGAGTTGATGATTTTTATGATACCCTCGATAATTGATTTCCTAAATTTGAGTGATTAGGAATGTTGAATTGAATTGACTTTTATTTGGTTTTAATTGATAAATGAATCACATGAAAAATGATGGGGTTCTCCAAAGAGATATTTTTTGGATTTTTAAGGGTTGATATATTGTAATTAAGATATTTAATTTGTTTTTATAAGATATGTAATTTGGGGTAATTAATTACGAAATGATGTTTGGTTATTAAGGATAAATAATTGTTAGAATTTATTATCTTCCATGATGTTGACCAAAGATAATGAATTGTGAGAACAAATTATATCCCATAATTTTGACCAATTCTAATTAATTTTGATAATTAATTATGACACTTTTTGATTTTATGTGGATAAATTATTGTGAAGAATTAATTATGGAACGAGAATTGTGGTGATTGGTTAATAAAATAATGAATTAATTATTGGGACTTGTGGTTAGTTTATTGTAGAGTGTACTAATGGTATTTTTTAATGTTTAACTAATAGTTGGATTAGTAATAGAATTATGTGGCTAATTATAGTGAATTAATGAATGTTTAAATGGACGAGATTTTAATGGTGCTAAACATGGAGTTCTAGAGCGATTAAAATTTGGGGATTGGACATATCATTCCTCCCTAATAGTTATCCATGCATGAAATTAAAGGTGTTTAGGTATGAACAACTACAATGATTGTGATATAGAGGGATAGGCATGCTGACCTACATAAACTGAGATTTGGGGGGGATAAGAATGATGACCAACACATAATTATATTTTTTGTGATAGGCATGACAACCTACGCCAAATTATTAATAATAATGAGTTATGATTCAAAGTGGAATCATGAATTGAAACTGGTCCAATGTGATGGTTAAAAATTAAATTACAACGTCATAGTAGTTCAATTTTTCCTTGTAATTATTGTTTCATATAACTTCAAGCACTATCTTTTAAGTAGACTCATTATAGACTCTGTTGGTGGTGGCCTACTGATATCTACTTGAAACCTATTTGGGCCGCCTGATCGGCACCTGAGTATACATTGTTGTTACAATACATGATAACGGCAAGGCCACGAGATAGGTTTCATTTTGGTATTTGGGCATGGTATATGGAATCAATGTGGTCCAAGGCCCACATAGGAGTCTTTGGGTGTCTTTTCTTAGTCGCAATTTATACACATGACACGTGCATTATCATATCATGTTTTACCATCTGATTGAGTATTGTATTATTTTAGTTTTGAATATGATATAACATATTATTGTTATGGTTATTTATATGATTATTCACATGTTTATTGTTTATTACTTCCATTAGTGATTTATTCTGATGAAAGAGTGTATATTATGCCCAAGACTGACTTACATAACCCTCAATGCTAGTCAGCACCCTCTGGCATTCGGGAGGCGCACATGAGGGCATGTGGCCAACTGGCTTATGTTATAGTTCAGTGGCTCCTGTGTCAGGATGTCCCATAGAGGTATCAGATGTGTTTTATTTCATTATTCTTATATTGTATTACTATTTTTCTAATAGAGAAAGGAGACTAAGAAGAGTCGAGGATTGGTAATGAGCCTATGTATGGGAGTTTCAAACCCACGTACTGGGGATAATCTGAGTACTTAGGGTCATATTATTGTGATTGATGTCTGTTATTATAGTTTCATATTATTTCACCTTTGGGGATATACTTGTTGTGTGATGTGATATTTGTATTAAAAATTGTTGAATTTTGATTCATGGTGAAAAGAGGCATGATTTTTGAGTCTTTATAAACACCATGAAATTAAATGTATTTTTTTATTTATTTGGGAATTTTACAAGCCCATGAAAATTAACGTCATGTGATTCTGAGGCCCGGTTTGCCCGAAATTAATTTATGAACATTTGATAGGTATGTTCAGTAAACATGCCCGTGGGTTTTTGTAATTTTTGAACCGGTGCTCAGAATTGAAATTTGAGAACACTGTTGAACACACAACACTGATATTCACTTAAGGAGACTTTCAACATGACCTCAGTAGGATGAGGGTGAATGTATGTTTTCGTTTTTTTCATCGAAATAAAAATAAAATAAAGAAAAATATTTTTTTTATCCTCCCATTTGAATGCTCGGTGGTGGGGACCACCAGAGATAGAAAACCCACATATTTGATATTAATGGTGGGGACCACCCAACCCATGAACGCCCTATATAATGAGGGAGGAGACTCTTGGTTCTCTCTTAATTAATTGTGTTGCCTTCTATTTATTTATTATGCCAACCTCATATTAATTAATGGATAACTCTAATTATATTAATAAAACATAAATTAAGAGGTTGGCTATTTCATTTTGGGGTAATTTGGGGGAGGGGTTGGAAAAGGGGTTAAAATTGGAGAAACACGTGTCTCTAACAATGAACGCCTTCTCCAATGAAGAACTCCATCTAACGATCACCAACATGGAACGTCTTCAATGAGGACTAACCGGCGTCCATATTTCCTCTCTCCTCACCAATGTCAACTAACTGTCAAGGTAGTGTTTGTTAATTGTATACGCCTTACCCCGTTCATGGTGTTCCTCATGATTCGAGAATAACCATGTTGATTGCTACCATTTTAAGGCAGAGGGTTCGGGCCAAACCAACAAGGCATGACCTCTCCACAACCATTGTGAATTTGGATGTTCTTGAAGTGATTGCAACTTTTGAGACGAGTGTGGATGTCTACAAAATGAATATCGAGCCACTGAGGGACGCCCAGTGAACCGAAGTATGTCTTCAGTGAACGATCCATCGACCGATAGTGGTGGGGCTCAATAACAGCAACTAGTACTCTTCCCGGCCGCGATGATGGCAGTGGTGCGACTACGCCACTAAAGAAAGCTTGTAGCCCGTCGGCCACAACAGAGCAGTGGTCGCGGCCGGTGCATGGTCAGTCGTGCGAAGAAGAGGCGGCGACCCATGTCCATTCCCCCAGGGATGTGGGAGCCGCAACATAAGGTTTTGGCAGCAAAGGTAGGGAGGCAGGCTTGCTACTGGCCACCGGTGATGGGGCAGCGCGTGACCGCATGGCGCAGAGGAGATTGGTCGTCCGTCCAGGCGTGGACCAGCGAGCTGCCTAGCGGGCTGGGCCGCACAACGGGCCGGTTCGGGCCGGGCCGGAACCAGTAGGCTAGGTCGAAAAAAACTGGTTTATTTTTGCCAAGGCCGAGTCGGACTACGTCTGTCCGACCGGGTCAGACGGGACCCAGACCAACATCGAATCCTTTTCACTTTTTCGGCCATAACTTTTGCTACGAGCATCCGTTTAACTAGCAGTATACAGTTCCGGGAACCATGGAATTAGAGTTACCTTTTTGTATAAACCACATGAGTTTTTTATAATTTTGGGATACATCCAGGTTGGATTGCACATGAATCCAACCAGGCCCTCAAGACTAAAAGGCCAATAACATACAGAATGGGCGTCTGATTGACGCAGCGTCTATTGCATTGAGACCCCTCTAACATGGAGGTCTATGGGGATTCTTCTTAGTGGTACTTCATGGTAGTTGTTTTATCAACCTATATCTTGAAGAGAGGACCCTCTCTGAATCAAGAGAGCGTAGTGTGGGAACCCTGTGGATGAATGTAACATGAGAAAGGGATCCTATGTGTGTATGTTCATTGATATCTAATGTGGTTGTGTGCTTTGGGATACTATTCGGATCTATGCGTTGGGATCCTATGTGGATCTTTGATCATGAATCGCACTTGGATCTTCTATAAAAATTCTATGTGTGACTACACTAGGATAGTATGTGGGTATGCTGTAATAGGATTTTACGTGGGTTTGATGAGTTGGGATCCTACGTTGGTTTACCTATTAATAGAGTAAAATGATTCAGTAGATATATCTAATCATATTTACTACCATACCAAAAGTTATTCATAGTGTGAGTTGATTCTATACCTTTTCCATAATCTTCTATGTGGCATAACTTTGTGGTACTTACGATCACGGTGATACCTTTATGGTTTTCTTCTATGTGGCATTACCTATGTGGTACATAACATTGGGGTGTTACCTTCACGGTAATTACCTTTGTGGTAATACCTTGGTGGTAATATTCTATATGGAATTTCCTTTTTGGTACATACCTTTCTGGTGTTACCTTCGCGGTATTCTTTACTTCGTGGAACAGTTGTACTTTTGTTAAGGCTTTATGACTTGAATTTCCTCATGAATTAGATGGGTATACATTCTATCCTAGGTATATATAGGGAATATACCTTAGTAGGGTTGTCAGTTGTTTTCATGATTTGTGGTTTATACTTTTTTGGATTCTGTGAGACCATTGAGGTTCTCGGGGTCCCTACTCAGTATCGTTATACTCACTCCTACAAGGGCTTTGCCCGCACCATGTTGTGTTTATTGCAGACGATGGATAGCGATGACTGAGGGAGAGGGTACCTAGACTAGAGGTAGCTCGAATGAGGACCATAGATTAGGCATACTACATAGACGACCGTTCAAGATACATTCCTACCATTCAGGTAGGATATGTGGTGGGTGTTCACAAGAGTTTTCCATTTTTCTCGTACTTTCTATTTGAGATTGTATTCTAGCCCCCTTTTACTTTCTATACACACACTTTTTACTATACAATTTACTTGTGTTCTTATCTTGTTGTGTGATTGTTTGAGTGTGTTTACTGGATATAAAGGGAATGACTTCCATGATTTAGGGAATACGCCTTTGAATGCTAGTTGCCAGCATCAGGAATATGGAAGGTGGGCTTTGGGTAGTCACTACATGAGCCCGGGGGACGGGTCATGACAAATTGGTATCAGAGGAGTCGGTTCTACCATAGAACATTGGAATTTTAACTTTTAACGGAAATAGTGTAATGTGATATGAGGGTGGTTATCAGTTAATGGAATCTAGTATTGGTGCAGTGGCCGACATATCCAAACACCAGGTTCATGACGTCTGATTTCAGACTCAGTGCACAAAAACAGTAATTGTGTGTGTGTTTCAAAATTGTTTTCTTTGTGATCTCTTTGAGTCATCTCCCCGTGTATAACATAATGACCGTGGCACAACTATTGTTTTTTTCACGATGCCCCCATGTAGACATTCAGCTAGGGTAACAGGTATAGTATACGACGATATCCCACTAAGCAATGAGGCCTCGCTGTAGGGCCCTTTTATCTATAGAGGAAGTAGAAGTACCATTACCCGTTGGGCCACCGATTCCACCACCCCTAGTAGTAGAATATTCATGCCCCTTGAGCATGTTTCATGAGTTCTAATTCTAGAGGCCTCCCAGGTTTCAGGGTGAGATGAACCCAGAAGTGGCAGAGGATTGGTTGGAGGTCGTGGTGAGAGTCTTCCGACTAGTAAGGACACAAGCTAATCTCATGGTGATCTATGGCTCTATTCTTATCGAGGTACCAGTAGGAAGTTAGAGGAGCCTGATTCACTAGGATCATGATGAGGTGACACTTCTCTGGGTAGACTTTTAGAGCCTATTTCGGGCAGACTTTGTCCCAGCGACCCTTCACGTAGTGCACATTCAAGAGCTTCTTCATCTGTAGCAGGGCAGCAAGATTGTGGCTCAGCACTCAGTGAGGTTCGCTGACCTCTCACGCTACTCCAATTGAATTGTGAGGGACCCATTCTTCAGGTCCCTATCCATCTACAAGGGACACAGGTAGTATATCATGGATTCAATGATTTCTCTTAGCATCCCAACGTAGGTGGAGTTATTAGAGAGAGCTCTCTTAGTGGACAATTTTCTTGCTGAGCAGTTTCCAGTAGCGAGACCCACGATCATGTGTCACGTAGCCTATTTTTCAACAGCTGGAAAGAGACAAATGTCATAGAGGTCATGAAGTACCAGACCTATAAGTGGAAAATCGTAGGATTCAGGGTTAGTTTTTCATGGCACTGGAGACATATCCAATCATGCGAGAAACATGCAGTGTTATATATGCCGCGGGCAGGGTCACATGGCACGTGGCTGCCCAAACTGCCCTACGGATGATCTACAAACAGTCATAGGACCACCCCGGCAGAGAGAGAGGTTCAACAGAGGAGGTCCACATGGACTAGGTGGATGTGGCAGAAGAGCTAGCCTTACAAATCGCGGTTGAGATGTTACCACCACCACAACCAGGTGGTCCTCCCAGGCCATAGAGAATAGGTAGAAAAGGGTGAGTTCAGCTCCAAGAGGCTAAAGCCTACAACCATGTCCCTCTAGAGATGATACGAGGTACGATATATGTCTACTCCACCTTAGTTGTAGTACATATAGACACATGTTCCCATTATTCATTTATTTCCAATGACCTCATTCAGAGCTCAGAGATTCCGACAGAGCCGTTGGCTCGATCTTTACAGCTTGAGACTCATATAAGAGTGGATTTGTTGATTACACACTGGTGCCAGCAGTCTGAGGTTACTACAGGAGGCGAGATATTTGGATGAGATCTCCTATTAGCCTCGTCAAAGCCTTACAACGTCATCTTGGGTATGAACTAGTTATCTACAATCCATGCTCAGATTGACTGTATTAGGCAAAAGGTGTAGTGTATCCTCGAGGAAGAGGCTAGGATTACCTTCATTAGTGAGAAGGGATACATTGGAGCACATGATGGACATACCCGGACGATATTGTTTCCAATCACTCATCATTTGTGTTGGATTACCCTCAGAGCGATTGATGTGAAAATTCCCCATTATCCTATAGTGGTGGACCAGTACACATATGTCTTCACTGATGATGTTTCGAGTCTACCTCCTCGCAGAGAGGCAGATATTTACATTGAATTGTATCCTGGTATTACACCAATATATACACCAGCATATCGGATGGCTCCAATGGAGCTACGTGAGCTGTTGGTGTAGCTAGAGGAAATATAGGGGAATGAGTTCATCTAGCCCAATGTTTCTCCTTGGGTAGCCCTGATTTTGTTCACCAAGAAGGAATATGGGATATTGAGACGTTGTGTGGACTATCAGTGCTTGAACTAGATGACCATAAAGATGAAGTACCGAAATATGAGGATTGAAGACCGCTTTGATAAGATGAAATGAGCACAGTAGTTCTCAAAGATATACCTCAGGTCAGGCTATCACCAGCTCGGAGTACGAGATGAGGATGTGTAGAAGATGAATTTTAGATGTCGGTATGGAAACTAATAGTTCTTTGTTATGAAATTCGGTGCAAACAATTCCTCAGTAGTGTCTAGTGTACACATTAACAGGAGCTTCCAACCATACCTTGATCGCTTTGTAGTATTCTTCATCGACGACATTCTGATCTACACAGCTATTGATGAGGAGCATGACTATCTTTTTCAAATAGTTATGGACACACTCCGAGAGTTCCAACTTTTTGGTAATATCTTGAAGTGTCTATTATTGATCTTGGGGATCACTTTCTAGGACATTTCATCTTAGAGGATGGAGTTTCAGTGGATCCAGGAATGATTGTGGTGGTATTTTCTTGGGACCCATGCAGGAGTGTGACAGAGGTACATAGATACTTGTGTTTGGCTGGATACTATTGGATTTGTGTTCCAGATTTCTCTAGATTGGTAGAACCTTTATTAGCATTGACAAATAAAGGGAAACACTTCATGTGGTCGGAGAGATTCCAGCAGAGTTTTCAAAAGATGAGGTGGAGACTGACTATTTCCCCCGTCATGAGGCTTTTGGAGCAGGGCGTTGGGTACGTAGTCTACTACGATGTATCAGGGGCCGACATCAAATATGTCTTGATGCAGGAGAGAGAATTTATCACATATGGTTCTCGATGCCTATGAAAACATGAGAAGAACTACGCAACCCATTACCTGGAGTTAGTAGTGGTGGTCTTCACCTTGAAAATGTGGCAACATTATTTTGTGGGAGAACGCTTTTCAGTCTACTCAGATCACTAGAGTCTTAGGATTATATTCTCGTAGAAGGAACTGAACCGGAAACAATGGTTTTGTCTTTAGTTCCTCTAAGAATATGAATTCGATATAGTATATATTCTCGGGAAGGGGAATGTTATAGTAGATGCACTAAAGAAAAGATCGGGTATACAAGTGCTAGGTGTGGCGACGGAACAGCTGTCTGTTTTATAGATATCCATTGTAGAATTTGATGAAGCATATTTTCAATAGTCTTTTATAGTCACTCCCCCACTTCTTCAACAATTCATATAGGTGAATCATGGGAACACTGACTGTGAGGATTGACATGTCATCTATCCATAGGGAAGGCCCCTAATGGATGTTCTGAAGGTGGGGAGCCCGCCATCCTCCTTATAGGGCATACATTAGAACTGGTGGATTTACAAGAGGATGTGTTGATGGAGTTCCATATGTCCTCTCTATAGGTATATCCATGAGTGATGAAGAAGTACCAGGACCTCTGATGACAACACTGGTGGAAGGGAATGAAGAAAGTAATAGCGAATTTTGTCTCTCGGTGCCTCACTTTTTAGCAAGTGAAACAGAGAATCAGAAACCAGCATGCTTAGTTAAGCCTTCAGTGGTACCAGAGTGGAAGTGTTATGGGATATCCATGGACTTAGTGACAATAAATCCATGTACATACAGAGTTCATAACTCTATCTGGTTGATCTTCATCCGACTCACCAAGTCATCCCACTTTATAATGATCTTAGAGCATGATTTAGTAGAGAGAATTGGACGCCTCTATGTGTATGAGATTCTACGACTACATGGATTACCATTGACAATTTTCTATAATTGTGATGCATGTTTTACTTCCCAGATATGGAAGGTGTTGCTGGAGGCTTTCGGGATGCAGATTCGTTTGAGCACTGTCTTCCATCCTCAGACAGATGGCTAGACTGAGCGGACCACTCAGAACCCCAAAGACATGGTACGTTCTTGAGTCCTTGAATTTGGTCATAGCTGGGAGGATCACTTGCCCTTTTTATAGTTTTCATACAACAACAACTATAACTCCACCATTGGGATTTCACCTTTAGAGGCTTTGTACTTATGGCCTTGCAGACCGCCTTTGTGTTGGAATGACTGAGGGGAGTCAGCACTTATGGGACCAGAGATCATACATGCTTCCCCAAAGAAGGTTAAGATCATCCAAGCGTGGATTAAGACTAAAAATAGAAGAAAAAAGAATTATGCTGATTTGAGACGGAGACCTCTAGAGTTCGAGGATGGTGACAATGTATTTCTACACGTCTTTCCCCGACGAGGTTTGTAGAGATTTCATTGTGGCAACATTTTAACTCTGAGGTTCATCAAACCTTTTCTAGTCATCGTCACTATTGTTGAGGTGGCTTATCGAAAAGATCTTCCACCACAACTGTAGAAGGTTCACGAAATCTTCCATGTATCCTATCTGGGTATATACGTGCACGACCTTTCACATATCATTGACTATGGCGAATTGAACATCGAAGATGGTGAGACGTTTATGGAGGATCCAGTGGAGATTGAGGATTGACAGGATATTTTCCTTCATGGGAGTTTGATACCTTTGGTGCTTGTACATTGGCAGTACTAGAACCTCATGGAGAGAACATGGGAGTCGGAGGCTTATATCCATGCTCATTACCCCCACTTTTTTTCTAGTTTTTTATAATGTGACTTTTAGGGATGTAAAGTGCCAAGGTTCGGAGAATATAAAGACACAGAAATTCAATGTAATTTTTTTAATTATATGGGGATTATAGGTTTCCAAAAAATTTTATGGCTCATGATTTTGAGGCCCGGTGTGCGCGGAATGAATTTCTGGACTTTCTACGGTACGTTCAGTACACATGCAAGCAAGTATTTGTAACTTCTGAACAAGTGCATGGAATTAAAATATAAGGACACCATTGAACTCACAGTGTCGGTATTCACTTATGAATACATTCACCTCGACCATAGTAGTACAAGGATGAAAGTTATTTTTCATGTTTTTTATGGAAATAAAAAAAAGAACAAATTTTTTTAACCTCCCATTTGAATGCTTGGTGGTGGGAACCACCCAACATAGGAAATGCCCCAATTTGAATTTAAGGGTGGGGACCACCCGACCCTTGAAATCCTTCTTTAATGAGGGAGGTGACTCATGGTTCATTCTTAATTAATTGTTCCACCATCCATTTATTTATTATGCCAACATCAACATAATTAATGTCCAACTCTAATTAAATTAATAAAACGTAATTTAATTAGTTGTCTATTTTATTTTTGTTGAATTGGGTTGGAAGGGTTTGCAAAGGGGAGAACATTGGAGAAACACCTTTCTCAAATGAAGAACACCTTCTCCAGTGAAGAACATCATCGAAGGATTACCAACGTGGGACGTATCCATCGACGAAAAACTGATGTCAGTCTTTCCTCTCTCAGCACTAAAATCAATGAACCATCGATATGGGGTTTGTTATTTTTATACCCCTTACTCCATTATTTTCATTTTTCATGATTCATGAATAAACAAGCCACATGCTACCATTTTAACACATAGTGTTTAGGAAAAACAAGCATAGTCGGACCTCTCTTCATACTTCGTGAATTTGTATGGTCTTAACATAATGGCCACATCTCTAGACTGGTGTGGATGTCTACAGAATGAAGAATGACCACCAGGCTGTTCTTGGTGACCCAAATTACATCGCCGGAGACCGAAAGTGGTGGGGCTTCGGAATGGCGGTCGGCCCTCCGGCTGGCCATGACGACGGCGGCTACATGACCATGACACTGGAGATGGGCCACATCCCTCTGGATATGGTGGATAATAGGTAGCGGTTGGCGGATGGCTGTACATGCGAAGAGGAGGTGGAAGCATGTGTCCGCGCCACTAGGCTTGCCAGAGCCACGACGCAAGTCCGCGGTGGCGAAGGCAGGGCGGTCAGCTTGCTACCTGCTACCGTTGATGGAATGGTGTGCGACCGCACCATGCACAGAAGGATGGTCATCTATCAGGTCAAAGAATAACAGGTCGCCCAATGTGGGCCACCCAGAATTGGCTGCACAACGGGCCGCCCATCGGGCTGGGCTGCATGACGGGCCAAGCCGCGCTGCCGGGCCGGGCCGGGTCCAAGGGGTCGGGCCGGACCCAATAGGCCGGGTCGACTTGATCCTGGCCGGGTTGGCCCAGGTCGAGTCGGGTCGGGTCGCTCCAACCACGTTAGACCTGACCCGAACCATCTTTGACCCCTTTTGGCTTTCTCAGCCATAACATGAGCAACGAGAATCCATTTGACAAATGTCTGCAGCACTAGGAACCTTGGATCGAGATGGTCCTTTTGTATTACACCACATGATGTTTGGATAAAGTTTGGATACATCCAAGTAGGATCAAACCCGAACCCCACTAGGCCCTCAGGACTAATAGGCGAATAACTTATAGACCGGGCATCTGATTGATGCACCATCTATTGCATTGATACCCCTATGACATGGTGTTCCATTGGGATACATCTTCTTGGGATTTTATGGATGTTGGATTATCGACCTTCTACTTGAGAAGCGGACCCTCTCGGAATCATGTGATCTTAGTACGGGAACCCTGTTGCTGGCTGTAACATGAGGAATGGATCCTATGTGGGAATGTGCTTTTGAATCCTATGTGGGTTTGTACTTTTGGATCCTATGTGGGTATGTGCTTTGGGATACTATGTGGTTATATGATCGAGAGTCCCAATTGGATACACTCTAGGAAATTCACATGGGACTACACTATGATGTTACTTGGGTCATCTGTATTGGGATCCTATGTGGGTTTGAGAATTTCTGATCCTACGTGGGTCTACCTCTTAACAGAGTAAGGTGATTCTGTAGAAACATATAATCATCATTACTAACATACAAAATTTATACCTGGAGTGATCTGAGTCCTTAAAAGTTTTGTAATCTTTAAGTTGGTGTACCTATGGGGTACTTAAATTCATGGTGATACCTTTGTGGTATTTATTTCTGTGGCATTACCTATGTGGTACATATCATTGTGGTGTTACCTTCATGGTACATACCATTGTGGTGTTAACATTGTGGTGTTCTTCAATGTGGTGATACCTTTGGGGTACTTACCATTGTGGTGTTACCTTCTTAGTATTAGTTCCTTCGTAGAACAGTTGTACATTGGCTATGGATTTCATCCTTGAGATTCCTCATGAATGTGATGGGTATAATTGAAAACATAGTTATATGTATGGGAATATACCTATGTAGGGTTGTTAGTTGTTTTCATGATTTTTTGGTTTATACTTTGTGGATTTTGTGTGAACTTTGAGGGACTTGGAGTTCCTATTGAGTATTGATATACTCACCCCCTACACGGGAGATGCCCGCACAATGTTGTGTTTGTTTCAGATGACAGACAGCGCTAATTGGGGATGAGGGTACCAAGACTTGTGGTAGCTCAGAGGTGGACCTTAGATGAGGCGTACCACAGATAATACTGTTCGAGAGCTGTACCTACCCTTCAGGTAGAATCCTTGGCTAGTGATCACATGAGTTTTCCAGTATTATTTTAATTTTTAGTTGGTCTTGTATTCCGACCCCTTTTACTTTTTCTACACACTCCATTTCCAATACAGTTTACTTGTGTTTGTATCTTGATTTTTTCTTGGTTGAGTGTGTTTATAAGATATAAATGCAATGCCTTCCTGGTTTTAGCTAATACGCATTTTGGTGCTAGTCTTCATCCCCTAGTCTATGGATGGAAGGCTTGGGGTAGTCACGGCACGGGCCCCAGGGGACGATTCATGATAGTATTTATGCATCATTCTTGGAACTCATGATTTTTGTGACATGCATCATTATAGGAACTCACATGAAAATGGGATATGGTCATGTTGTTGAACTTTAAATATTTTACCTTATTGTGATATTGAAAAAATAATGAAAAATTAGAATAAATGGTTTTCTAATATGAACCTTGATAGATTGAATGGGGTGTAAATGTTAATTAATTATTGAATTAATTAATTTAATCTAATTTTATTAATTAATGTTTGGATTAAATAATGAAAATGAATGTACCCTTGTTAACCATGAAATATGCTTATGATTTTCAAGGGTATTGATAAGGCCTCAGTGTTAAATGTGTGGTGAGAAAAAGGGGGTAAATACCATTTTTAAACCTTTAGTTTTAGTTTATACACCTACGTATATGTTACAAGGTTGTGTTTTGAGACCCATGATGTGTGATTCTATATGAATAAATATGCCTCCACGACGCTTCATGAGGGATATATTAAAGGGTATGGACCAGAATCAGCTTCCAGATAGGGAACATGAGGCACCATTGGTGAAATATTGGGATGAGGGGGAGCAGTTCCAAGGTACAATTTCACATTTCAGGCAATTCACAGAGAGAGACCAAGGACGGGTTTAGAAAATCATGTTAGAATTGATAAGGGAGTTTCAGCTCTAGCACCCTCTTACATTTACTAGAGAGGGTGGACCTGAGAGAGGTGAATTCTAGATTGAGTCCATATAAATGACACTTGATCATTTGGAAAATCCAATAAATAAGTGGGTATTGTTGGATTGTAATATGATTTGTGGTTAATCGAATTGTTGGTGGTACATTCAGGAATGATCGGGAGAGACTGATGGAATGTTATGAAAAGATTTTCCGGATAAGTTCATTGAGAACTACTGTCTTGTGACATTGATACAAGAGAAGGATTATGATTTTATGCATATAAAACAAGGATTCATGCCAATAATTTATTACACTAAACATTTTTTTTATTTACAGTGTTATTATTTAGCTTTTAATGCAGATGTGGCTTCTTCGGAAAAACAATTTTGGACAGACTTAGGTGGGAAATTAAGTCTCACGTAAATATTTTTAGGCTGGAAAAATTCTCAGAAGGGGTTAATCATGCTTTCATTTCAAAGGTGAACCTCTAAGAGGCCTCTAGTACTGAACATGAAGCTATCACCTGATGATCAAGTATTGTGCATTGTTATAGCATGAAGAGACGTTACGATAATCATATTCAAGATAGTGTGAAGCATGGTGGACAGTCAGGAGGAACACATTGATTAGATCATACACATAGGATTTTTAACTGATGCAGTAGGAAGGGAAACTAAAGTACAATTTTTCTTTGACCACTAGTGGAGTGACAGTTTTATGGAAATATGGGGCACTAAAAGAAGTTCTGGAGGAAGCAGCAGCAGGCTAGTGCTGAGGGAGAAGCTGCATAGAGTCCGAGTGTGAAACAGGGGTCTTCTAAACCATGTTATTCTGGATATATGAGTACTAATATAGAGGAGGTAGAGGTAGTAGATTTGGTGCTTCACTGTATGAATGCACGTATCAGTAGAGTGGTGCTACTCAGTGGGGTCAAACAACACTATATAGAATAGGGGTAGGATAGTTACTTGGAGTGTATCTTACACTTTTGGAGTGCGAGGCCGGTGCATGCACAGGGTGAGGTACAGTTCTAGTTACATCTACTTAACTTGTGCCTGGTTTGATAATAGGGCATCTCATTCCTTTTTATCTTCAAATAATGTTAATGGATTGAGATTGGAGGTGAATTCTATAAGAGGGGTGATGAATATCAATACACCATTGGGAACATGATCTATGGATATCTGTTTGTGAGAGGGTTGCTCGCTAGAGATCGGGGAGTATCATTTTCAATGGGATATCTTTGTCCTCGATATGACGAGCTTCAACCAGATTATGGGGAAGGACTGGCTAGTGGCATACTTACCCTGAAATAGATATTTTCTGTAGGAGAGTGACCATTGAATCTCATAAGGGTGACCAATATGTTCTTCATGGAGAATGTGATATCCATGCAGTCTGAGTGAGGCCAATAATTAAGCAACTGGGATATCTCAAAACTTAAGTTTCTAGTATTTTTAGTGATAATGGTAATGGTAGGAAATACATACTTCCACCAGTAGTGGAACTATTTCAAGAGGTGTTTCCTGAAAACTTTACAGGGTTTCTACAAGAGATAAATGTGTTATTCACTATTTATCTCATGTCGAGGGTTGAGCCGATATCTATTCAAACCTAAAAAACGGCACTGACTAAGAATCTAGTCTCAAAAGGCGGTTGTAGGAGTCGGATGATAATGGGTTTATACAACTACATACGGAGCCTTGGAGATCACATATTTTGTTTTCAAAGAATCAAAAAAGGGAGTTTACACTTTTGTACCGATTACTGGATGATGAAATAAATGATCGTGAGTAACTGATATCATCATTTGGGTATTGATGATCTTTTGGACTTTCTGGAGGGGGCTTCTATGTTCTCAAAAGATCGATATGAGATTAGGGTATCACCAGGTGAGAGTTCATACTTCTTCTATACCATGAACTACACTCATAAGAAGGTATTTCCTTTATGAGTATGTTGTAATGTCGTTGGGGTTGACAAATTCTCTAGCAGATTTTATGGACATGATAAATAGGATCATCCATCCGTATATAGATCAGTTTGTTGTGGTGTTTTTGGGTGTGTTCATTGTGTAAACTATGACTTAGATCAACCATTCCCAACACCTTTAAATCATCCTTGGTACACTAAGATAGAATCATATATACAACGAGCTATCGAAATGTTAGTTTTGGATTTAACGGGTATAATTTTTGGGAACATCATCTCGAAATAAGGTGTGGTAGTGGAACTAGAAAAGATCAGGCAGTGGCTTCTTGAGATCATCCCATGAATGTCTTTGATTTCCAATACTTTTGGGGATTAGCTAGTTATTATAAGAGGTTCATCTATGACTTTTCTAGATTAGTAGCACCACTTTTTGGTTTTACAATGAAAGGGATAATATTGGATTGGAATGATTCATGTGATAATGGTATCTAGGAGTTAAAGAAGCACATCAAATCGAAAACAATTTTGATATTACCTGAGTCAAGTGAGGAATAAACGGTGTATTTTCATGCTTCTGGGATCAAACAAAGTGCATTGTTGATGCAAGGGAATAGAGTCATTGCTTACAGGTCTCATCATCTGAGGCCAGATGAACATAATTACCCTAAGCATGACCATGAACTTGAAGAAGTGGTGAATTATTTTATGTGTTCGCGAAACTATATTTTGGGTGAAAGGTTTCTAGTTTTTACACATCAAAAAAGAATAAAGTATATATTTTCACATCACGACATGAATCTTTGACAATGAATATGTGTAGTGTATATGAAGTCCATTGATTTTGAACTGGCATATACACTCAGAAAGGGTAATATTCTTGCTAATTCCCTGAGTAGGAAAACTCAGACTATGTTGGTACATTAGTCGATTGTAGAGTGGAAGACGCTGAATTTGCTTTCAGAAATACATGTGGTTGTTCAGGAGAGTCAAGAGACGATGAATTTGGTTTTGGTAGTATTGGAATCCACACTC
Organism: Viscum album; assembly: GCA_963277665.1. Lineage (NCBI taxonomy): Eukaryota > Viridiplantae > Streptophyta > Magnoliopsida > Santalales > Viscaceae > Viscum > Viscum album. The sequence continues at coordinate 82,059 of CAUJRU010000652.1, forward strand.
TTGTGAATAATCAGTGATAGGAAGAACGATCATCTTTAGTGTTTAGCCTTATGGTAAATCCATAATTTTGGGGAGAAAACATTAAACTAGATAATATATGAGGATGATATCATCTATGTGAAAAATTCAGATGTTGTTCCAATGAGTATATGACAGGAGAACACACAATAATTTAATTCTTCAAGGAGGGTGGTACATTATGGGGTGTAAAAATTATACCACAACCTACGACAACAATTTTTGTGGCCATGAATGAAAATGGAGATATAATGGTTCGTAATAAGATAATCCATCTATAAGAAATTGAAGGCATAACATCAAGGACTTGGGGTCCTATTGCAGTCGTTACCTATTCCATAATGGAAGTGAGAAGACGTGACTATGGATTTTATGGTTGTAAATCCAATCACTCTTAGGAAAAATGATTCTATTTGGCTAATTTTCGATTGGATAATAAAGGTATAACATTTAAATCCTTTCAGTGATACCTTAACAAGATAGTAGTTGGAGAACTGTACATGATAAAGATAGTTAGTTTGAATGGGGTGCAAGAGACAATAGATTCAGATCATTATTCAAATTGTACATAACCCTTCATGAAGGGCATACAGAATGCACAAAGTACATAGGTTTTGTCATGTACATCCTTCCACCCACAGACATATGGGAAATTGAAGCAAACCATATAGGTGTTAGAGGATATGTTGCAAGAATGTATTCTTAACTATTGTGGTTCTAGGGAGATACACATGGCTTTATTGGAGTTTACAAATAATAATAGTTACCAGGAAACTATATAGTTGGAACTATATGTACCACTTTATCGTAGACCATTTTGATGACTGCTTTGTTGGTTAAAGGTGGGTGAATAAAATATGTTTTGAAGGAGTATCATTCCAAAGACATCAGAGCAGGTCTAGTTTATTAGGAAATGTATGGATATGACTCAGAGTAGGTAGAAGTTGTAAGATGATAGACTGAGATAACCCCTGGAATTTATATAGTGTGATTGTGTATTATTTCATGTCTCACCTTTCTTGAGTCACCACCGTATACGAAGGCATGGAATGTTGGTGCACTAGTTTGTATGACTGTTTGAGGTTTTAGAAAGAATCGGGACTTTGGAATACTAGTTATCCCTTACATTGAAATTCATCACTATGCATGAGGCTTTCCATGTGTCACAATTATGGTGGTATCACCATGAACCTTACCTTGTGATTGATATGGAAGAGGTCGACCATGAGATAGATGAGTCCTTTTAAAATAATTTGATGTGTGTTGGGTCACATTGAGAATGTGTTATGGTGAAACAACTTGCAATTAGTTTATCTGTAAGGGAATCATGGAATTGTTCAAGAGGAAACATAGGAACATGAATCAAACATGAGGGATCAGTGGCCCAATATTTTTGGATCAGAATCTTAGAGATGTTTAGGAGTGCAGCTCGAAGATGATCTATTATAAGGCGGTGAAAATGTAAGATCCTTTCCTTTTCATGAGAAATATTGTAAAATTTTAGGTACCTTTTTTTATTATTTACGTTCCACTGGGTTGGGGAATGACCTATGGTGTGTTTGGATGATGTTTTTATGGAACATAGGAAAACATTGGTTGTGTAGGGTTTGGGAATGATTTGGACAAACTGTGTGCAAGATAAACATGTCGATAGTGGAGGTCAGCATGGTTGGTATGTGATTTTCAGAACCATGATCCATTTAGCCATGAGGGCAGTAGAAGATTGCACAGTCGGTGCACGGTTTTCCCTAACCATGCACCTCTTCCCAAGACAATGTGCACGTGGAATTTGTTTTCCAAAAATGTATATTAAAACCACCTAAACCCCCTCAACATTGAATATTTAATCCTTGTATTGTTCTTGGAAAATTTAAGGTGTTCCTAGATCATTATAGAGGTATTAAAAGGTGATATGATCACCATCCATTGAGAAAAAATTCCCAGTTTAACAATCCTATCTCTTACCGGTTAGTGGATTTCATCAAGTTGCTTCTCCCATTCATTTCTCGATCATTCCTTGATCTTTTATTGGAAGATATCCAATGTTTCCATGGATATAAATCTATGATATGAGATCTAGATCTAGGATATTGGATCTATATCTATATTTACAATATTTTTATGATTTCAATCATAATTTTTTTAGGGTTATAGATCTGAAGCGTGATTGATGATATTGTGACACTCAGATTTTGGGGGTTTCTGTGGGGATAACATCCTTCAATAAACCGATGTAGTTGGACTAAATTGAACTCCCAATGTCATGATTTTGATATGTGTATCAATGTTTATGATTTTCTATATTCACATGATAACTCATTTCCTATATTTGAGTGATTTGGAATGTTGAATTGAATTGATTATTCATTGGTGATTAATTAATAATGGAATCACTGGAGATACTTTGGGGGGTTTCCCAATGAGATATTTTGGAGATTTTTTATGGGTTGTGATATTGTAATTTAGCTATTGAATTGGTTGTGATAAGATAATTAATTTTGGAAAATTAATTATGAAATGATGTTTGTCTATGAATGTTAATTAATTGTGAGAATTAATTAAAAGACATGATTTTGACCAAAGATAATTAATTGTGAGAATTAATTATGTTCAATAATGTTGATAAAAGATATTAATTGATTGAATTAAATATGAAAAGTTGATATTTCATATGGATAATTAATTATTAATAATTTTTTAAGGAATGAGAATTGTGATGACTGATTAATTTTTTAGTGAATTAATTAATGGGTTATGTTCCCAGTTAATTGTTGAGTTAACTAATGGCCATTGTAATGTTTAACTCATCATTGGATTAGTAATAGAATAATGTGGCTAATTTTTCTGAATTAATGTATGATTAATTAGATGTTGTTTTTGTAGTGATAGACCAAGCGTTCAAGAGAGATTTGAATTTTGGACACAGATATGTTGTTCCTCCCCAATAGTTATACAAGTAGGAGATTTTTGGGTTCCATGAATGATGACCCACACCAAATGAGATATAGAGTTATATCCATATAGATATCCAATTAATGAGATTTTGGGTTATAGACATGTCGTCCTATAGTTAATGTGTTTTTGGATGGTAGGTATAACGACCTACACAACATGATTAGTAATAATGAATGATGATTCAAATTGGAAACATGAATTGAAACTAAGCCAATGTGAGTATTAAATATTAAATGGCAATGTGATAACTATTTAATTATTCATAGTATTTATTGCTTCATAGAACTCCATAAACTATCTTTTGACTGGAATCGTCTTAGACACCGTCGGTGGTGGCCTACACAGTTGTACTCACACCATATTCGGATCAACTAATCAGAACCTGAGTAGACATTGTTGTTGCATGACAGGATAAGGGTAAGGCCCTGATATAGGTTGAAGTTTTCGATTGGAGCTTGGAGAAGGAACTAGATGTGGTCTGGGTCCTTCTTCTGAGTCATTTTTTTACTCATAGTTTCATTTTAGTCACTTGACACCTACATTTCTATAGAATGTTTTTCCTTTCAATTGAGTGTCATATTTTTTTGGGGTTTTGACTATTATATTCCATGGTATTGTTCTAGTTATTTATATGATTTCTCACTTTGTTGTTGTTGTTTTATTCCTTTGGTGATTTATTCTGACAAAATTGGGTATACAATCCCCAGTAATGACATACAAAACCATCACTACTAGTCGACACCCTCTAGAATATGGAGAGGCACACTGGAGGGAATGCTTCCAACCAGCTCAGAGAATTGTTCAGTGGGTCTCAGGTCGGGAAGTCACACATGGAATCTTAGTGGGAATGATGTGATTTAAGTTATTTTTAATCAACTTATTGAACTGGGTAATGTATTACCTATAATGATGATAAATAAAGGAGAACAACTCCCTGAATTGTACATCTGCAACATTGTAAGACATCATGAGGATCCACATCAATTGCTTTTTTGTAGGTAAATGAGGATCATATGTAGTTTATGGAAGGTATTTTATAAGGAAATGGGTTCCTTATTGAATTTCTAAATTTTTTACAAACTTTATATTGATTGACTTGCAAATTGAGTTATCTAGGTTGTTTAGGATATGCTCTGATCCTATGTGATTGATTTTTCGGAGCTATTTCATATAATTTGAATCTTATTAAATAGCCCTATGAATATATTTGTCAAGATATAATAAAAATGGAAACCTTTGAATATTTTTATTATGTAGTATTATATATCCCATGTGCATTTTATAGTCGACGGAGTGGTCCTTTGTCAGGTTGAGTCTTGATTAGAAGATAATGGAAAGGTTGAATGTGATTTATAAGAATTTGGTCGCAGTATAGATCCCTTAGAAATATCATGTGGACTTTCATCGTATGTCTATGGAGTTTGATGACGGTTATTGGGTCTAACATAGTGTTTCACATGAAAGTTGACATTGATTATTGGGTAAGAAGTGTAAGTTGAAACCACGGTTTTTTGGCACCTTTGATAATGTTATAAGTCTTGGAATGTGACCAATATTTTTGACTTCCTAACTCATTTGAATTACATCCATGACGTGTTTTGTGTTTCCCAATGGAGGTGATATCCAGTATATCCCTTATTTGTATTTTAATTGGAGGATATCGATATTGGTATGGATATTAAAATTGATGACAAACTAGTTTAGATTATAAATTTATTTGTAAATTGTACCACAATCTAAAACGATTCATATGGTCAAGGCACTATGGAAGAACATACTAGATATCCATTAGATGTTTTATTTTGGATCATTAATAAGGAATCATTTGTTTTATCTTTTTATCTATACATTATATTGAATTATTTCTATGGTTAGAATGAATTTGTTGTTGGAATATTTTAACACATCATTATGCAGTTCAATCAATTCGTTGATCGTGTTTTTATTTTCATTCTTTATTTTATATTTATGCCAAAACTATGTTTTTTGGTTTCTTCTGCGGGTTTAAACATCTTGAAATGATTACACAAAATATATATTTCATTGGGAATATCCCATTAATTTCATGAAGGTCATTAAATCATTATATAAAATGAAAATTGTTCCCATTTTGTAATGGTTAATGACAATGTTTTTATCTATGACTATGCATATCTCATAATAACTCTTTAACCATGAAAGAAATGACCTTAAATGATTAAATTACACATATTACTTAGAATTTGTAATTTATGGTAATTTTGAGGTTGATCAACCAGTTATTTGATCTTGTATCCTCTCTTTCATGACCGAAATTTCCCTTATATTATCATCAGCATCATTACTCTTTATGGATGAGTCGTTATAAAATCGTTCATCATAGATGATTCATAGGGTATATCAAGGAATTTAATAATTCTAGCACATTATACTATTGGCCTTGACTACATAATTGGATATGGTTATGGTTCAACATCACTATCTATTGTTGTCTGATATCTATAAATTGTATTATATTTTGATTCTATATAATTATAGTTTTGATACATGGGTTTTCCCACACCATTATTTAAGAATTATAGGGTTCCATCATTCACATGGTAGGTGTTCATATTAAATGTGTTATTTATATGACTTTGGTGTTATTATTATAAAATCATATTGGGATATTCATTGATATGAATGTATTTTTGATGAAATTTCATAGAATGAAAAATGATTTTATATGGGAATTATTTGAAAATATAGTTTTGGGAAACCATTGATTTCAAAATTGTATATCAATATGGTATTAAAAATGGTTTTTGAATATTTATCAAATATTACAAAATTATTTTTTGATTATAATGGATCATTGTGAACCTTCGGTGCATTAGAAAATATATTTGGGTTGCTATAGTGAGTGTGGGACTACATTGAGGTAACATTTGGGATATCAATGGATTGTGTTAAGAGTAGATATTTTTTGTATCAATTTATTCCATTTCAGGATCATTTATGTCTAGTACGTATTCCCATAGTCAATGTCCAAATACAAAGTTATTTTACATTAATGAATTATTTATCAACTAATTTGTTTTTATTATTGTAAATTTCATAATGTTTTGAGGCTATATCAAATACATTCACATGCTATGTTATTTTATGGATATGTTTTAAATTTAATAATTCATGTTTCATGGATTTTAATTCCAATTTTAATATTTCAACCTGTCAAATTAAAATCATTGATAGTGTGATTGTATTTTTTGAAAATCAATGGAAAATTATTTACAAAAGGATTTTTGATTTAGGAATATACATTGCAAAATAATTTTTATTTTAAAATATATAAAAAAAACATTCATTATATTATAATATCTAAAGAATCTATGGTGTTATTGTACATTTCTATGTACTAGAACCCTACATTATCCATCTGGGGTGTTTTAGAAGTTGTACTTCCAGATCCTTGAAAAGGGAATGGAATCTTGTTACATCTATGATTATATTATTGTCACATCATTTGGTTTGGGTAGTTTTTGGAGGAAATGGTTAGGAACATGAATACTTTTTGGTCTTTATAGATTTATATTTTTAATATTTACCTATTTTTATTGAGTTGTAAGAATCATGGATTTTTTTCTTTCATCCACATTGTACAATGAATATTTGTCTTTTTGGGGGTAGTTTACAATACATATTTTTTAACTTACTTGTTTTATCTCAACATGATGGTATGGGTGTATTTTTAGGTTGAAATGAGTTATTATATTAGTGATTTTATATTGGAAATGTTTAGTGGATATGGTGATATTTTTTATATAAGGAGAGGACACACATTGAATTTTTTAAAATAATAAACCATTCACTAGTTTTTCACCATCCTAGAGGATATAAAAAGTACAATAATGTAACCATAGATGATATAAGGTGGAAATAGTTCAATAAAATGGTTTTTGGAAAATATATTTGACAATTTCACAACTATTAAGTTTTTTAAGACCTCAAAACCCCCCTTTTTACCTTATCATCGATATTTTCTTAGAGTTTTTACTATTAAATTTGATGAGTAATTAAATAACAATATTAAACTATATAAATTATGATTATTACAAATTTGAAATCGTTTTTTCCATGTTCCATTCATATAAGTGTTAATTTTTTTAAAATAATTAAATACATATACGAACCGAAAAAGTGACATTCTAAAGAGAATAGTCTTATAAGTATAGAGAGTTTTAATTTTTTAATTTAACATGAAATTTTTTCCATTAACATAAATTAGAGTAAAAATAACATTATTAAAATGATTTTAATATTGATTCTTTTCATAACAAGATGAAACTATTTTAATCGTTTTAAAATATGGGAAATTATTTATAAAATTATGTATTATTTGCAGTTCATTGAATACTTAATCTATTCAAAAAATCCTATAAACACACCATAATATAATTATTACATTTATATTCCCAAATTGATTTAATTTTTTTCGAATAACTTTTCTATAATTTGTAAAAAAATATTTTTATAAATTTTCCATCGAAAAAGTAAAACTATTTTTTTAGAAAACAATATTTTTGAAGCTTATAAGGTATACAAAAAATTGCGTACTAGATTATATATATAATGTTGTAAACAATGGATTTCATGAAGTATTTTAAATTTTTTATTATTTCTATACAGAAATATAAATTCCATTGGTTGGTTATCACAGATGATTTTAAATAATAATATTAATTTCTTATATTGGTTCGTTTAAATTTGGTGTTTCATTTAAGGTGAACTAACCATGAAATTAAATTTATTAAAATAAAATATTAAAATTATTATAATGTTACATTATACCCACATTAAAATGAATTACACCCTAAGAATTTAATACCTAGATAAATAAATTAGGATACTTATTTATGATCATTTCCTCAAGTTCCTACGTAGGTTCTTGAAATTTGTGGTTCTACAAGACAACATTGACAAGGTGAGTTGTCTTGGTTCATAAAATATTATCCTTATGATATAGTATCTAGAACAAGTTTTTCATCATAGGATGGATGGTGGTCAGGTAGTACGAACTATGATTGAACTACAAGCGAAGGTTTAGGTTTTTAATTTCTTTATACAGATATGTTAAACGCAATGTGAACTAGAGAATGAATGGGTGGAAGAACCATTTGATAAGTTACCATATGATACAATCTAGAATTTCATAGGTAATGATATATCTAGTGATAAGTTTTCCATTCATTCAAAACTCATTACATTATTACATAGATAAATCCATTGTAGAAAATTAACAACATTTTCATTTTCTAAACACCGTATATATTTTTAGTCATAAAATGTTTCTCAACTCTGATTAGAATTATTGTGATGCTGAAAAGCTCACGCATTATATAACATTTATTTAGTTATATTACATCCCAATAGATTTATTTCTCAATCTTATTCCTATAATGTATGTGTTATATACCTCATTCTATAGAGGGACTCATAAAGATTCATATGACTGCTTGAGTGAAATCTGTAATTTTATGAAAACACCACCATAGGATGTCGATGATCCTGACCCCCTTTGAAATCCATTGAAAATATCTATGAATATATAAGGATGATATAGACTGGTAGATCATATCTCTAAACCTTAATATTATTTAAGACTTCACCATAACATTAAGGTAATCCTTGGATCTTGATTAGATACAATGGAATGTTGTAACCTATAAACCCTTACCACTTAATAAATGAAAATTATTGTAATATGAATGATATTGGAATCTTATTTGATAAATAAAATTATGATTAAATTGTAAGTGTATTGACTATAAATAATAATGATTTATTTCCTTTTTATGTTTTAATGAGTCCAAAGACAAAATGAATTTTTAGTTTTTACCATTTCTACTATATAATTGGTAATGTAGTAAAATTCCCTTTGACTCATATCTCTCAACATTAAGTTTCTCACACAAAAATAACGAAAAAATATCTAATATCCCTTTCTTACCATCCCATATAAAATACACATTCAAATTTGAATTCATAATTATACCATTAGGATGAATATAGAATAAATATATATGATATTTCTCTAATAGATAGTTCTACAAATTTAAAATATAAAAAATAAATTCATGGTTCTTAAAATATATCAATTTTTCATGATAAATGTTATACTCTAAAAAAATTATCATTATCCATCATAGATCATAATCATGCTTTTACACCTCATTTATCATCACATGAATAGATATGAGAAAATTATTTTAGAATTAATACGCATCAACCCTTCTATTAATATTTCAATATGTTTCCTTCAAATATTAAAAAAATATGGTATATTTTTTTATCTTCATCTTATATATGATTTTATTATCCAATCTAATCATGCATGAAAAACTTTATTCAAATTCCATGCGTGGTAATATATTGAGAAATCATAATTTTTAATTAGAACCAACCATCTACTCTAGAATATATTTAAATATATAATTTAAATATATATTTTAATATATTTTTATTAGTATATATATCACACATTTATCAATAAAGATAAATCCTACATATCATTAATGAAAAAAATACAATAGCAAACACCTATTAATGGTTTTTATTTTTACTAATAAAACATCAATTATCATGATGTAAAATATATAATTATGTCATTCCTTATAATAAAACATATTATTCCCTTAATGGATACATCAATATATTTTAAAATCCATTCAAAAAAATAGTTCAATGTATGAATAGGTGTGATCAATAATATTCTGTATAGTTACTTGAAATTTTCCTCACATTCATTTCTCTAAATGATCAAGTCCCCCTTACATATTAATTTGGATTATGGATTATATAGTGATGATAAATTTTCCAAAACCCATTATTAATATCTATCTTAAAAGAGTTGGTGTCCTAGAACCAACTAGTTGCATATTTATTATATTGATATTTAATGTATTTAAATATTAAACATCTTAATAAATATTTTTCATTGTTCATCAAGACTATGATGTAATAATTTCATTGAGTAATTTTTTAATTAATAAGTTCATGGTAGTTCACCTCTTTGTTGATAAACTAAAAATTCTATAGCAATATTATTAAATATAGTTCTACGGTTGGAAAACATTCTATGAAGGGACACATAGAGAGAATGTTTAATGATCCTTAGACAGTATGATTATCATTAATACATGTCAGGACTCATGTAATTTGATATAATAATGAAAACTGCTACACAGAGAGTTTGTATAAAGTAGGGTATTTTGGGTGTGTCACAAGTGACATGATATTAATGGATAAGTCGAGGAACAATTTATCCCTTCCATTTACAGAAGTTGATATCTCGTCTCATTAATTGAAATAGAAAGGTCACATGAAATTCCATGGCCATGGTGTAAAATGAATTTAGTTCAGGTAGTCAATAAACAATTTAACATATATAAAGGTTGATAACACTATCATGAAACCTACATGCTAAGATATTGAGACAAAGGGATTATATTACACAGTGAGCGTTCATATGTGGAGGTCGTTGTTGCGACATTAAGTTCATTCTCTTGGGTTCCTTGACCCGTTGCTAGACAGTACTTTTGAACTTTAGGTAATCCCACCTAATTCCAATGAGAAAGAATCACAGTTTGTCACACACTATGTGTTTTTGGTGGTCTTGGTTAATTTCTATATGAATTTAATTAATGAAAGAAATATTGTTCTCAATACTGTGGAATAATTTTATTCATGTGATGTTGATCTCATAAATTAAATAATATATATTTATTTTCTATTTAACAGTTAATAAATATTTATTTACTAGTTTGTAAATATAATACTTATTGAAAAAAATTAATTATTTATTTATTTATTCGGGTGTTCAATAAATGGATGTGGAGTTCGATCCGACCAAGGCCGGTCTAGTAGTAAAATAATTTTTTATAAGACTGTAGGGTCCTGAAAAATCCGCAAAGGAGAATGAGAATCCCCATTAATCCAAGGGAGATTCTACCCAATTTCCCCCCCCCCCCAATAATTGGGGAAATGTTTAGAGAATACTCAAAGTATGGCACAAGAAAAACCGGTCCGCATCCCGGTCCAAAGATAACGGTACACGTCCGGTTACGTGAAGCGCCTCCCTCTGTGGACCACTGTCATTCATGGAACAGAGGCGGGGATCCTCCATGACCGTGAAGTAGGATGGGCTCCAGGACGGTCCACTGACACAAAATTCCCCGGCCGCAAACCGCATCAACCGGACCGGACCGCATCAACTGTCATTCGCGGAATGGTGGTGGAACCATGCGCGGCCGCGAAGTACTCCCTGAGCTAGTTTGGTTCCCTGGGGAGGTGCATTCAATGCCCCCCCACGAGCTTCGGATTTACCATGATATCCGTATACCGGGTTTATCGTCATGGGCCTCCACAAAAGGCGCCACATGACCACAAATACATCTCTCTCCCCACTCTATAAAATGAGATGGAGGGTGAGGAGAAAAAGGGGGATTAAAAAGGAGATCGGTCAGATTTGCGTGCATGGATTTCGAAGGTATGAGCTTAGGATTTCGCAAATATCGATGATTCAGTTCACAAACCACAACATGTATGAAATTGGAAATGAATTAATAAGGAACCGAAAACACATAATAACTTGGTGAACTGCGAACATAAAATAACAATGAAAAGAAGACTGAAAACCATGGACCTTGCGCGGATTCAATCCCCATGGACCAGGGAGTTTATGTCCCTTTTATGATCTGTCACACTGTGTAGCACCCTCTTACGTGGACGAAGCCCTGACTGAAAAACCTCCGACCTGCGTCACCCTTGGCCAATCATGCATGCGTGGACCCTTCCGCGTACCAACCAGGTATGCAGGCCGAACCCGATGCTGGTAACCACCATGGTTCGCGGGATGTCCATCAGTTCTAAGACCACCCTGGTTTGCAGACGGCCTCTCCTACCGCACAGCACCTCCCTACGTGAAGGACACCAACCCTCATACACCCTTGTAGCCCACCATATCCGTTTGAGTTCCAATTCCCCAAGGCAGATAAAATCCTTCCAATCCAGCCTGATCCTTGACAACCCCCTCATTGGCCCATTCATCGGCCCCGAGCTGAGGCCTCCACCAGAGCCACCGACCTGTATTATGCAACCTTCAAGTGCATCAACGCTCCGTTTTGCATTCACATACCCATGATAGGCGAGGGTGAAGGGGTTTCCCCAGAACTTGAGTGGATTCTTGAGTCACTACTAGGTCCACACACACACGGTAGTGCAGAGTCCAAGATTGAGGGTGCCTTTTCTTCCCCTCCACTTGTTAGGAATGGGGCACTTCTCCCTTCCACATGGAGTGGCAGACTACCCATCAAAAGGAAGCACCCATGTACCTTCGTACTTCCCTGTGGCCAGGGCCAAGGGAGGGAATGATGGGGATGAGTTCTTCTCCTCTTCTTCAGTGTCATGTATCTCTCCCTTTGGGCTTCATCATCGCGGACATCCTCTTTGGTGTAAGCCCCTAGCCTTTCTTGTGGGAGGTGGAACCCATGCACCCACGTACTTCCCTAGTGCCAAGTACCAAGAGGGGAAATTGAAATAGGGGGTACCTTTTCCCTCTCCCGCTGCGCTTTGTCACCATCAGGCCTCCATCCTGGAGTATGTCCCAATATCCACTTATTGTGCTGCCCCATGCGTAAGCCCCACTCTGCTTCTCATGGATGCACCTTTTGCGACGTGATTGTCCGGTCTCTACTGCCTCTTGTTTCTCACACCAAGCATGAATCATGTGCTCTTAGAGTAAGAACTGACCCTGACCTCACCTAATGCGAACTACGAGTACTTTGATCCATATTAAGGCATGGTTCGTAGAACGCCTCCATGAGGTTCAATCCCATTACCCATAAGACCTCTGGTCCAACTTCACGTCGGTTCTCCAACACCACCCCCACCGAACTACATGGATTATGATTCTCCTCATGAGGATACATATGAAGCTCGTATAACGGGTTTGATCCAAAAAGCCAAGTCATTAACTGTCCCCCCAAGATGACAATAAACTCCAGAGCGCCCAGTTATGAGGCTTTAAACCAGCATCGTCCCAACTAGTCTAGACTCTTTGGGGTCATTGATTCCACGAGATATGATAAACCTCATGCCTAAATGATTCTGAAACCCTGCTTTTGGCTGACCATTGCCGACCAAGAGTAATCCTAGGATACTATGTTTGGGTATAAACCAAAGATTCATGAACATATGATTACGTCTAAAATCTATAAGAGAGACCCGAAACATGCAATAATTCCCCCCAAAAGGGTGTGATGAGCCCGAATTCCCATCCTCTCAACCAATGTGAGTTCATAAGTGTTGCAGGCCAAATCGCCAAAAGAACGCCTTCCATTGGAAAGCAGGTCCAACACATCATCAGATACAGAGACATTGGGAATTTAGAAATCGATCCGAAACAAAAAATGGTGAACCCGATGTGAATCTTTAACCAAGCATGACGGATTTAACATAATCTAACTCTGTGCCCCCTTATACTAATAGGAGGGACAAGCAAGGTGATTAACTACGCATAGGGATAAATAGATGCTACTTTGATGGTATTTCTATTTTTATTTGTCAAAATATTTAACAGGAACCACTCGAAACTCCCTTGGATCCAATAGAATCACAGAGGAACTCGCAGGTGCACGCTTCGATCTACGCAGGGACCGTACTTCCTCATCAACGAAGGACCCCGTCACCTACCCAACATCTTCAACGCTGGGATTTAGAAGAATTGATCCGAGAGTAACAATTTAACGGTACTCTCCCAATAGTGGAGGTGTCCATGCCCACCATCCAATCCTCCAGGACTTTCCGGTCACCTGCCCAATAGCGGCCACAAAAGCAGATCCAGATGGCCCCTGTTGTTATCTCAAACCATTTCAGGAGTCTATCCCCGGAACGAAACAACGTGTACCTACCTTATCTTAGGTAGGTGGATGAGGTCGATGCTAAGGACTTCATCCCTACTAAATGGGGGTTTTTCTCTATGGCCCCTTCCAGAAGGCGTCCTCGTGGTTGCACCTCGACTCAATATCCTCACACTTAGGAGGATGTATCCCCAAGGATCCCGACCCACACTCCCCGAGCTCTGACCACTCAGACCGCCTGACGAGGGTGGAAAACATACAACCAGGGACAATTCATCACCCTTGTCCATGAGAATGATCTCTGCTACCTATTCACGTAGACGTGTCATGAATAGGCACATACACATGTTCGTTCTTCCAATGTCTGTCATATAGCCATGGAGGCATCATACGAGTAGACACACATCCCCACTATGCTCCATCAAGCCCGTCACTCACATAGTACATCACCTAACCGACATGAACCTCTCCCTGCCCAGGTTCATGAAGCCTACTAACCAGACCTGGTGGTGACCCAGTGCCTGCAAGACCAGCTCCTACTAGATGCTCCTACCGCCTACCATCCCGGCATGGTGGTGACCAACAAAGCCCACCATCCAGATATGAAGGAAACTAATAGGCATGCACGACTCCCCGTCAACAAAGGCCACCAACTCGATATAGTGGGAAACCAATATCTGTAGGGCTAGCTCCCTTCTGATGCAAGTAAAAGACCCCATCCTGATGTGGCGGAAAACGAAGAGATAAGCCATCATATCGCGACACAGGGGCAGACTCGTTCACCTGCCCCGACATAAGAGAATTTTCAGTACCCACATACCACCGGAGGACCGAAGCAGGATATTCCTACTGCGATACCAGAATGGGCCTTCATACCCATTCTATCCAAAGTTGTCTCCTTCATATACTAACAATGATGGATGAGCAGGTATCGATCCAAGATCATATCTTGCATACATTCAAGAATTTAATTGCATCAGCAGCAACAACAAGGACTCGAGCCTGTGAGCCCGGCTCCCCAATTAAGGTGACTCGTCTAAGAGATGAGATAGGTGCCTCAGAGTAGATCTTCATTCCTGCTTCTGCCCAGGAGGGCTGCCGACCATATTTCACAATGCAAGGGAAATCGGATCGAGCACCTTTACTCGTTCCAACTGGGGACACCCATCCATCACGGTGGATGCTCCAGAGCAGGCATATATCCCTTCTAAACGTCAATATGATCATTGGAATATCCCAACAGTATCACGAGACCCAATTAGATAGGGAAGCAAAGGTAAATTTGTTGTCAAAAGTAGATAGTCCCTGTTGCCCGCAAGAAAGTGCCCTGAATGCGCCGAAGGCAGGTGGAAAATAAAGACCCGGTTCACGACTCCGCTCTGCTGGATGTTGGGGTTCCCAATGCCGCTAAGAACATACCGATGGCTCAGAACCCTACCCACCCATTACCATGTAATGGGAGTGGCAGTAGCAGTTGCGAAGTTCCCCCCAGAAATGACACTACTAGAATATCTGAAGGTCCTCCCCAGAGCACCGGCGGGGCCCTCTCCCATGGGCATTTAACGATCAATCGCAAGAGTTTTTCTTTTGATGTGAGTCACGGAAACCCTTTGCATGACCAGAATATCGAGCAGTAAGAAGGCCCTCCACTTGCTGCGGTCCACCCTGAAGGTCCTTCCTGGGGGGTACACTGCAAGCATTCTCCATGCAGTGGGACCACAGATTATGATAGTAGTCCTCGCTATCATATTTGCAACTGTGAAGTTCCTCCCAGTAGTGAAGTCTCATCATGATAAGCAGGCATTCCCCTTGTCCTAGACTAACTTGAAGGTCCTCCCCAGGGGTTAAGTTGCAATGACACTTGGCACAACCGCGCATTAGATCACGGTTGTATTCCTCACCACCCTGATAATGGAGGTCTCCCCATAGAGACGTCATGCAATGAGTAGGACCTCCCCTTGTTTCAGTACATTGTGAAGGCCCTCCCCAGGGTGTACCCCAAATATATTCTCCCTACCGCAGCTGTAATGGTATTCCTCACAATTGCAGCAGCTGTGATGGTAGTCCCAGCTACCACGGCCGCCATTGTGAAGGTCCTCCCCATAGTGGTCCCAAGCAACAAGAAGTTCCTCCCCTTGTCGTAGTGTGTCTTGAAGGTCCTCCCCAGGATGCACATAGAACGTCAATCCATGATAGTAGTTATTGTGAAGGCCCTCCCCATAACAATTCTATGTAGCCAAAAGGTCCTACCCTTGCTGCAACACGCCATGGAGGTCTTCCCCAAGGTATGCACTGTAAAATTCCCCTATTCAGTGAGGCATCAAGAAGTAATTGTAGTCCTCACTATTGCGGCCACCATTGATAAGGTCCTCCCTGCAATGACATATCAAATCGACAGGTAGGTCCTCCCTCTGCCAAATCAATCAAAGAATTGCCCTCCTATGCTGAGGCACTTAGAAGGATGGGATCAAGCATGTTAGGTTCCCAGCTAGTCTCCAACAACATCCTTATTTAATTAAGATACTCTCCGGGGAAACGTTAATCTTTGGAACCGCCCCAGAACCCCCCACATAATAATTCGATACCTACCGGCCCGACTGCCACTAGCCACAGTATCGGTCAGCACCTTAGTTGGGCCTACTAGGTAGAGGAATCACTATCAGAGGAGTATCCCAAAATGTTGCACTAGAAGAAATGATTGTCCAGGAATGATATACCAATTATGTTTTGGCCCATGACCACCTCTCAATTCAAAATTCCCAGAAAGTTGTCAGATGAATGTGTGCACGAGATCTGCTCCCATATATTGAAAACCCTCTACCAGATGAAATCAAGATTCATGCCTTACGATGGGTATGTAGACAATGTAAAGACAATAGGAGACCACATATATCACATCGACCAAGAAGCTCTTCCTTCAGCACGACAACCATGACCTGAGAGGCATAAAGGGAACCCGGAGTTAGCCTACCAACAAGCACTACAGCAGTTGCGCCGCCTCATTGGCGGCTCTCCGAAGGGAGTCCATATCAGAGGATGGGGATAACATAGATCTCTGTATCTCACTCCCCTACCCTCCCAGAAAAACCTATTCAATGTAGTGTCTTGCAATGCCATCATGGAAAGATAGTGATCGAGTGGTCCCCCAAATCGGGAAAGGTGACACACACAGAAGAGACAGTCCTTGAGTAAGTCCCAGGAGCATCAGTCCCGATGGGAACAATCCATTCACAAACTCCAAAATCAGGCCACTAAAAGCCTACAGTAGTCTTCTAGTATAAGAGAGGCCAATCAGCAGTCATTTCTCTCCTCCCAGAGGGGATTGATTCACTGGTTGGATCGGCCTCAGATCCAGTTCACCCGCGAATGTGGGCATGCGAAATCAGGAAAATACCGATAGTAGCATCCGCTTCCACAATCCCAGGCCAACTCTAGCCTATAGGGCTAACAACATTTTTAACAACAAATTCCCCCATAAGACCAATAAAAACAGGAAGAGCCTCAGCATCTAGGGAACAGAGCCAACACCAGCCCTCAGGGCTCGGGGCATTCTTACAACCTCAACAACAACCTCCCCCAGGTGAATCAGTATTCTATCTCCTAGGGACGACCATCGGAAGAGGAGGTTCCTGCCCCATCCCTTCCAATGATTCCTCGTCCCCTTCAAGAGGGAGGCATACAGTAAGGTCGCATCAAATAACTCTCCTCGCCACCCTTCATCAAGGAGTCCAAAAGCAGTCCCGAGACATGATGGGGAGTACCAATAAAAGGAATGTGAGATCATGTTCCTATTTGGAAGATGAAGTCTCCTCTACCCCGCGATATGAATCCATCAACGACATAGAGGCTAACCCCATGGGTGACACCAGAGATGATGAAAATCCGGATGGATCAGGAGACGATGGTTTCAGTCATGTTGTGACTCACAATGAACCATCAAGTGTACACACGCAGAACTAATGGGCCTCCCTAAATATGGCCTCCCTTCCAGCTAACCATCCTTTTCTTACCCTACGGGATTCCAAAAAGGATAAGAATAAAGGACCGATTACTCTTAACATGCCTCATTCTATCAATAAAAACATGCCATTTACACTCGAAGATAAATTCAATACATATGAAGTGGAAATGAAATAATTATGGTAGATTATCATCGAGCTACTCTGGAGGAACCATCTTATTGAAAGAACATCCCAAGAAAAGCCGCACCTTGCACTTCTAGCAAGTGCACCTCAAGGACCAAGGTTTGCCTCGGCTGATGAAGCACGGTCAGGGCCCCCGCCCAATGAGGCGCCAAGTCCATCCAACTACCTGGATGTGGATCCTGATGAATACCAAGACTTCCCACCACATAGGATTCCACCGGAGAAATTACATCTAAACCCTCTGAAGGTGTCACAAACAGCATACACAACCTTGGTGCCGGCCAAGCTGGATCCCCAAGAAATGCCTGGGGTGCAGCTGCCTGAGACCGGGCCCAACATGATGTAAACTAGGGGCTCGCTAGCACCATCGAGGAACTGACGGCTCGGTTGGAATCAATGAAAGGTCGATGCACTCTAATACAACCAGAGTAAAAACCATACCCAGATTGGTTGAGCAACACGCCTCCTCCACCCAATTTTGTGTGCCCTATATTCACTTTTTTCAGTTTTTCAGGTGATCCAGAATAGAACTTGATGCACTACACGTCTTTTTGAGACCCTATGATGGGAACTCCAGAACAACAAGAAGTAGTGAAAATCAGATTCTTTGTACGGACCTTGGAAGGATCTGCCTTCATCTGTTATACGAGACTACCAGCCCAGTCAATAAAATCTGGGAAGACCTTCGGCAGTAGTTCATGATCCATTTCATCTCGACATTGCCTAAAACAATGGTAAGCAACCACATGAATTGAAAGAAGAGTTAGAATTAGAGTGTCTCAGATTTTATCTCCATATGGAACGGTCTTTCCTACTCTCTAAGTAGTCCAATGCCTAATGATGAGATACTTTCCATATGCATCGATAACATTTGAGATGAGATGCGAACACCACTTATACCAGCGGAGTGAACCACTAGATTCCGTCATCTCTCTGCCATCACCTAGAGAATTGACGACTCCCTGAAGATGACCACTATGAAGTCCCGAATACCCTCACAGGTTCCTGCAATGTGAGCAGTTAGAGGTGAAGCGTACTCTGTCACAATCAAGCCAACCCCTATGCCTGCTCCACTACCTAGGCCTCCACAAAATCGACAAGGGCCCCTTGTATATCAGCAGCCACCTCCGACCAAGAGGGACGATCAGAGAGGATCGAAACGGAACTAGTTTGAGGAATGAAGAAAAAAATTATACTCATTCCGAGAGGACTAAGTCTGCGGCTATTTCATCGCAACAATGAATTGCAACTTGGTCCGCCTCCCAGAGCCAAGGAATCCTGAAGAATTCGGTCGCGATGATAGGCTAGAATACTGTCCCTAACATCGAATGTTAGGGCATAGTATCCATGAATGTTTCTTCTACAAAGACCTACTACAGAGGATGGATGACTCTGGGCAGGTCGAACTGGGACCACCCCCATCACATGTGACATATATTTCTACCACTGACTCTGACAAAGGGGAGGGGTGGAATGAAGTCACCAGAAAGAAGAGGCAAAAATTTGATAGCTAGATGATTTAGAAGACTGTCAACCGATCTCAGTGAATACTTCGAGCTCAATTACAACATCCTTTGTTGCCGCCAACAACACCTAATTCCAGGAAACCCACAATATCGGCCTCGAAACCCTCCACGAGCCGGTCATCCAGGAATAATAAAAAAATGTGGAGATAAGTGCAAGAAGAACAGCCAGTAAAAAGGCCAAAGTTATCCCCGCCATGGTTAGATTATATTCCCTCAAACATGGCGCCACGGGCACCGACCCACCAAACGGCACCCTCAGGGACAACCAACCAGGTTGACCTATCACAGAATGATGAGCTAATCTTCGGTTCCATCAACGACATCCATATAATGTAATTGTTCTTTGACGAAGGGTATGGTTATGAACCTGAGTCCCCGATGCAAGGGGACAGTATGAGGGATCACAAAAGTAGGGGATATTAGGAGAGGTGTAGTCGTGGCCAAAACCAACCGTATGGTTTTACCCTATCCCAGACTATTAATACCGCGGAAACCCATGGGAGAGCCCTTCAACGGACTCGACAAGAGAATGAATATCCCTCCACCACCACGAGCGACCACTCTGGCCCTAGGATTCTATGGTACCCATCATAGGAGGAGTAGATGTCTAGGTGCCTAGTGTGCACAAAACGACTGGCCGTGCCGAGTCCCCAAAATGTGGGAGCGCCGTCAACCTCCAACCCTATGGCCGGTCCTTCATCATTGTGTGCCACAACTCCTAATGTTTCTACTAAAAAACTCCCACCAATGGAGAAGCATCTGTCGTTGGAGTAAAAATAGATATCTTTAAGTAGCTGGCATCAGTACCAGCCAACATTTCAATCCTGGATTCCCTGTGTTTGTCAGCATATCACAAGGAGGTGCTTATTGAAGCCTTGCTCATCCCCCAGTAGTTTCAAGCCGAGGTAGCTACTGTTGAGATTTAACAGACGGAGACTATCCTGGATGAATGCAATGCAGTAATTTCCATCACCGATCAGGATGAAGATTCCATCATTCAAGGGAATATCAAACCACTATATGTGTCTGAGACACTAAATGATGTCGGGATACACAATGTCTTTATTAACAATGGCTCCGTAGTTAACCTCCTTCCCCTACGAACGCTATGCAAGTTGGGATATAGTGAGGATGATCTTATACCCTCAGCCAAAACCCTGTTGAGTTATGAAAAGAGTGAACAGAAGGGAATGTGACAAATCAAGCTGAAAACCCATTTTGGCAACCTTGTGGCCTACTCGAATTCATGGTGGTCCAGCCGAACACAACATTCAATTCCCTTCTCGGAAGGTCGTGGATCCATAATCACGTGGTCGTTCTTTCATCCTACCACCAGTGTATCAAATATTGCATCAATGGAAAAAGTGAGACATTGCATGCTGAAAAGGCCCCTTTAGAGCTCTTTGAGTCACACTACATTGGGGCATGATTTTATGAGAAAAAGAAGAAGAATCATTCGCTCGATGGTATTGACTGGATCCCCACTCTAAATGGTCTAGAAATGGTTCTTGATGACCCTCTCATGCAGCTTGGTAGAGACTATGTACTTCCCATCAATCATGTTGAGAGTAGAGATTCATGTCAGGACAGACACTTGACTATCCTCATGACTTCAGCCATGATGCCTGAGCATAGCGATGTGGAAACGATCGCCGAACCTCAAATTGGGGGTGAATACTTGAGCGAGGATTCCCACAACACTTTGCCTCCAGACTCCCAAGAGCCCGTGCTGAGAACTCTCCCCTCGTCAGATGAAGTGGATGAAGGTTTTAAGGAAGAGGAGGAGGAAGATCATAGGGATGCACCTCCAGAATTTGAGGAAGGCATCTCCACCACTATAGATGAGCTCAGGGAAATAAACATGGGTATCATGGAAGACCTGAGGGCCAATATCATTAGTGAAGACATGTCCCCCATGGAGCACGAGGTATATACCTCCTTCCTGAAGCAACACTGGGAAGTTTTTTATGGAATTACAGATAAATGAAGAGACTCAATCCCAAAGTGGCGACCCACCACTTAGGTCTTCCAGAAGACCACTGGGGCTATAAACAAGCCGCCAGAAGAATGCACCCCTCACATGCTGCCATAACAGAGGTTGAATTTGATAAGCTTATTAATGCAGGCTTCATTCGGGAGGTCCAATACCACATCTAGTTGGACAACATTGTCCCCATCAAGAAAAAGAACGTAAAAATCTATATATGCAATGATTTCAGAGATCTCAATCGACACTACCCGAAAGATTATTTCCCAATCCCGATTACCGAATTATTAATCGACACAACCGATGGGTATGAGGCTCTATCCTTAATGGACAATTATTCTAGGTATAATTAGATCTGAATGGCCCGACAAGATGGAGAAGCCACTTCCTTCAAATCCCCTCAAGGAATACTTTTTTATAGGGTCATGCCCTTTGGTCTCAATAACTCTACCGCCACATATCAACGTGCCTTGCATTGTATCTTTATACCATTCCTGGGGAGATTTTTCAAATGCTACGTGAATGACTTGGTTGTCAAATAATGACAGTGTGGAAATCATTTGTCGGACCTTGAAACCATCTTCAACAAACTTCGACAACGTAGCCTAATGGTGAATCCCTTAAAATGCGCCTTTGGGGTTACCGTAGGGAAATTAATTGGCTTCATCGTACTCCATTGTGGCATCGAAGTAGACCCCGAAAAGATAAAGGATATCCTTGGTCTACCACCTCCCCACAATCTCACCGAGTTGAGAGGATTCCAAGGGCACCTGGCCTATATTAGGTGGTTCATAGCCAACCTGGTAGGCACATGTTTTCCCTTCACCAGGTTAGTGAGGTAGGGGGTTACGTACCAATGGCCATATGACTCTCAAGAGGCGTTAGACAGCCTAAAGAAGTTCCTCTTGAGCCCACAAGTGCTCCTACCCCCGGTTGATAGAAGTCCTCTCATCCTATACATGAAGGACCTAGAACGGCCACTGGGTGCCTTCCCCACACAGAAAAATGGCGCCTGAATTGAAAACAATTTCTTTTACCTCAGCCGAACCATGATCGTTGTTGAAACAAGACTCTCAAACATCGAGAAGAGTTGTTTGGACTTGGTATTCGCAGTTCAAAAAGTGCAACATTATCTGCAGCATCATGAAGTCCATTTGGTATCACGTAGTAACCCGCTCAAGTACATCCTTAGCCACTCAATGTTGACGGGGCACCTATCCTGATGGGTTGTCATCCTACAACAGTTTGACATCTGGTTTGTTCCTTAGAAACCCATCAAAGGCCACGCATTAGCAAATTTTCTAGCAGAGCACCCCTCGACAGGGAGAACCGTACAAGACGTCAAGATTCTTGATGAAGACATATTCTCAGTTTCATAGGATCTCCTGAAATGGGAAATGTACTTCTATGGTGCATCCCAAAGCCTGACGGGGAAAATGATGGAGGATTCCAAATTTAACAAGGTGGGTTTGAGGATAATACTCATGCCCACAGAAAAGGCAGTCTTTCCATATTCCATCCTCTTCTCAGAAGGATGTATGAACAATGATTCAGAGTATCACGCCCTCATTGTAGTCCTCGAGCTGGCACTTCAGGCACAACTATGACACCTTAAGGTAAAAGGTGACTCAGAAATAGTCATCGAGAATGTTAATGGTGGCTATGCTAATAAAAAAGAGGAGTTGATTCACATATTTGACCACATCCGAGGGTTAATGGATGAATACTCCATAGAACCAACCTTGACCTATATTCCCCAGTCTCAGAATGCCCAGGCTGATGAATTAGCTAATGTGGCCACATCCCTAGCTGACCCAGACCAGGATGAAACAACTATCAGTATTGCTCATCATTGAATGGTCCTACTGTTTGTTTAGGCCAAGACAAAAGAAATCAACAATGTCAGTCCTTTCCCTATTCCATATGCTCCTCCCACCAGCTAGATGAAACCCATTATAAAGTATCTTCAAATGGGAGAACTCCCATGAGACAGGGCTGAACGAGAGAAAATAAAGAGAAGGGCAATCAACTATGTCCAGTATGGCGGCACGGGTTAACAAGAAGTCATCTACAAATGAAGCCTCAACAATGTCCTCCCCAGATACATTGAGGGAGAAGAAATTGATGCCGTCATGACTGAAGTGCATGGCGGAGTATGTGGAGCACATTAGTCAGGGCCTAAGCTTTCCCATTAAGTTCGAAGGCTTGGGTACTATTGGCCCACGGTGGAAGGAGATTTCGAGAACATTACTGCAAAATGGCACTCCTGCCAAATTCATGCCGACTTCATACACCAACCCCCGGAGTTACTTCATCAATAAAAGTACTCCTATTCATTTTCCATCAGGGGAATGGATGTCGTGGGACCATATCCTCCTGCCGTGGAAAAAAAACTCAAGTATATCCTCACAGCAACAAATTTATTTTCCATATGGGTAGAAGTTTTACCCCTTAAGGATGTCGGGGAAAGGAACATTGTGAGCTTTGTGAAAGAAAATATTATCACCAGATTTGGCATCACTCATACCATACTGACAGATAATGGCCCCAACTTCTGTTCTACCGAACTGGAGAAACTATACCAAGAATATGGTATCAAGGCTAACTACTCATCCTGCTACCATGCAGCTTCCAACGGACAGATAGAGGCTTTCAACAAGACCATATCCATCATTCTATAGAAAATGGTGGACAAAGTCAAGAATTCATGGGCAGATAAACTTCTTCATGCATTATTAGCTTATCAAACCACAATCTTCACCGCTACTCGGGCTACTCCGTATACATTAGTATACGGAACAGAGGCGGTCCTACCCATTGAGCTCCAATTTCCCTATCTCTGTGTTTCAATTTGTAATTAGTTATCCAATGATGAGCTATCAAAAAAATGGCTATTGAATTAGAATAGCTAGATGAGAGGCAGTTTCACACTTTGCACTATCTGGAAGTATATCAGAACCAGATCACACGATCCTTCAATAAAATGTTTTTTCATCGGTCTTTCTTGGAAGGAGAATTGTTGTTAGTTCTCCGGACCCCAATGATACCAAGAAAGAAGTCTCCAAAGCTGGAAACCAAGTGGGAGGGACCATATGTTATACAAAAGGTATACTCTAATGGGGAAAATGCTCTGATCTCCATGGATGGGTAGTTCACTACCGCTCTTACAAATGTGAGATTTCTGAAGAAGAATTTTGCATAACTAAAAGCAGTTATCATCCAAGCTACAAGACGTCAAAATTCAGAGCCTCAATGGTCCAAGCTCTATGACTGTAAACTAAGGTTATTTGGTCCTCATCAGCATAACTAAAAGTAGTTATTTTCCATGCATCAAGACATTAAACATCCAATCCTCAAAGGTCCAGACTCTATGAACCTAAACTAATAGTACTTTATCCTCACAGCATGACGTTAAACTGCACGGACATTGTTTTTCATCCTCACCAGCATAAATAAAAGCAATTATCATCTGAGCTGCCGGACGTTAAACTGCCAAGCCTCAACGATCCCAAATCTATGACCCTAAACTAAGAGTATTTCGTCCTCACCAGCAAAACTAAAAGTAGTTATCATCCAAGCTGCTGGACGTTAAACTACCAAGCCTCAACGGTAAAAACTCTATGACCCTAAACTAAGAGTATTTCATCCTCAACAACATAACTAAAATCATTTATCATCCAAGATACATGACATTAAACTACCAAACCTCAAATGTCCAACCTCTATTACCTTAAACTAAGAGTATTTCTTCCTCACTGCACAACGTTAAACTACACGGATTTCAGAGAACTACGTACATCATGATTCCTTCCCTCGTGGGATACGTAGCGATGTTGGGATCCCCTATGCAGACCCAGCCACTACCAAATAGAATAAAATTTAAAAAATGTCCCCTTCCTCCATGTACGGACCATCCTTACACGGGGTGTACTTCATTTAGAGGACTATGTACGGCTTGATTCCTGCCTTCACAAGATACGTAGCCATGCCAGGTTTCCCAATCCTAGCCCTTCCACCCCCGAATAAAAGTTAAAATGCCCTCTCCCCCCGTGTATTGAACAACCCTGCTCGGGGACTACTTCTTTAAGAGAACTATGCGTGGCTTCATTCCTGCCCTCGCAGGATACGTAGTGATGCCTGGTTTTTGTATCCTAGCCCAACCACCCTCAAAGGAGGATTAAGAAAATTTCCCTTTTCCCCAGTGTATAGACCAGACCTTCATGGGGTGTATTGTCTTTCAATGAACTACGCGAGGCTTGATTCCTACCCTCGCAGGATACGTAGTGATGCTAGAATTCCACACACTGGACCAACCACCTCAAATGTAGCAAAAAATACCCACTTCCCATGTACGGACCAGACCCGCATGGGGTGTATTACTCCAAATAACTACGTGAGGCTGGATTCCTACCCTCGCGGGATACGTTGTGATGCCAAAATTCCACACCCTGGCCTAGCCACCTAAAATGAAGCCAAAAATACCCCTTTACCGCGTACGGACCAGACCCGCACGAGGTATATTCTCGAAAAGAACTATGTGAGGCTTGATTCCTACCCTCGCGGTATACGTAGTGACTCTAGGGTTCCCCAACCTGGCCCATACGTTCAAAAAAAATATGCTCTCTCCCCCCATGTACGGACCAGACCTACACAGAGTGTATTCCTCATCCTCACCACATGATGTTAAACTGAACAGATTTCAAAGAACTACATGAGGCTTGATTCCAGACCTCACAGGATACGTACTGACACCAGGATCCCCCATCCTGGCCCAGCCATCCCCAAATAAAATAAAAAACATTCCCTTTACCCCCTGTGTATAGACCAACCCTCCACGGGGTGTATTCCTCGTCCTCAACACACAACGTTAAACAGCATGGATACGAAATATTGAAAAATGCCCTCTTCCCCCGTATACGGACCAGACCTGCACAGGGTGTATTACCCTTTCAAAGAACTAAATGAGGCTTGATTTATGCACTCGCATGATACATAGTGATGCCAGGATCCCCCATCACGGTCTAGCCATCCCCAAATAAAATTTTAAAAAATACCCTTTTCCCCCCTGTGTACAGACCAACCCTACTCGGGGTGTATTCCTCATCCTCACCGCATGAAGTTAAACTGCACGGATAAGAAATATAAAAAAAATTCCCTCTTCCCCCATGTACGGACCAGACCTTCACGGGGTGTATTACCCTTTCAAAGAACTACGCCCGGCTTGATTTGTACCCCTAAAGGATACGTAGCGATGATAGGATCCACCATCTTGGCCTAGACATCCTCAAATAATGTTAAAAATTCCTTTTCCCCTGTGTATGGACTAACCCTGCTTGGGGTGTATTCCTCGCTGTTACCGCACCACCCTAAACTGCACGGATAAAAAGATTTAAAAATTCCCCTGTTCCCCAATGTAAGGACCAGTCTTATATGGGTAGTACTGCAAAAAGAACTAGGTATGGATTGATTCATGCCCTCACAGGATATTTAGCAACGCCAAGATCTTATCACCCAGCAGTTCTGTCGAGAAATGACAACACATGTATATATAACTCTCGTCCTTACCACACGATGTTAAACTGCACGGACGTCATCCTTACCTCACAATGTTAAACTGCACAGAATTTGTTGTGACCCAACCAAGATATACGGTGAAATGAGATGGGAATACTCCTTGAACATTTGGATGCATCCTTTCCATACATGATACTACATGAATCGATCAATTGAGGATCTTAATAACCAATCATGGCCAGTGGAAGTGGAAATTTATCGACCCGTGGACACCATTGCAAGACTATGCATACCATGCCCTCAGCGGCTCTGCATATCGATAGCCCCTGGCCCGTATACCAAAGTCAATATTTCCTCGAGCGGTATTCATCCTAGTTCCGTATGCTTACCGGCCTCAGAGCCCCTATATCATATCTCCTGGTCCAAAAATTCATGGAGCAGTGGTTTTCAAGATCATTCCCCTCTCACATCCAAATGTTGACAGGGTATCCCAACCTGGTTAGCCTATGTATCTGACTATGGTTCACATGAAAATATTAATTTATAAACATCGAGCTAGGGCTGGTCTATATTGACTCGACAGACAGTTGAGGTGAAGATGGTTCTTGTATGCTTAGACATCATTATCCCTATATGCCAAACTCTACACTGTGAGCAATCTCAGATTTTCGTAATCATCCATGGCCATCAGAAGCAGAAATTTTTTCACCCTTGGACCCCTTTTCATGACTATGCATACCATGCCCTCAGCGGCTCTGCGTATTGATAGCCAATGGACCATCTACCAAAGGAAAGATTTCCTTAGGAAGTAATCTTCTTATCTACGTACACTTACCTGCCTCAGAGCCCCCATGCCATACCTCCTGATCTGGGAAACCCCAGAGTTACAGTTTACACCCTCATTCCCTCACACGTGTTCAAAGTATACTAGATCCTACTAACTCAGTATCCTTTCGGGTAATTGTAGCAACAGTCACCCAATGGTCCGAACTCTACGACCGCTAAAATAAGAGTACTTCGTCCGTACTGCACGACGTCAAACTGCATGGAGTAATGGTATACCACATGTGAAAGATAAATCGGCGTAGTTAACTCTTCAAGCTTTAATAGAAAATAGGGAAGAACATTCCCGACATATCCAGTTATTTCTTTACCCAGTGAAAGAATTCGTGGCCTAGTCAATAGTGGATCATCATAATCATTCATGGCCATCGGAAGTGGAATGTTATCAACCCGTGGACACTGTTGCATGACTATGCATACCATGCCCTCAGCGGCTCTTCAAATTGATATCCCCTAGCCCATCTACCAAAGGTACAATTTTCTCGTCCTTACCACTTGACATTAAACCATGTGGTCAAACCTGTCATGGGATTAGTTAGGAATAGAGGTTTTCCTCTATCCCTCAGTGTAAGTGTTAGACCTACACAAACCAACATCTCACACCAGCATGAGAAGGGATGACTTCACCCATTCCCGGGAAATTTAGCCCAGATGTTTCTCCAGTATCCAGGAACCATCTATGCATAAATCACACTCGGTACCCAGAAAGAGAAGAAACCTTGTAAACAATCCCTGGTGGTCCCGAATCTCAAACTTCCATGAATTTTCCTGGCTATCGAGAGAATGAAATCATTGGTTTAAGGACACATTTGAATGACTATGCATACCATGCCCTCAATGGCTCTACATATTGATCACCCCTGGATCTTCAACCAAAGGAAAAATTTCATTAGGCAATGCTTCTCTTCGTACGCCTCTTGGCCTTTGAGCCCCCATGTCCATCCCGGGATTCGTAAACCTTCTGAGCAGTAGTTTACCAACCTCTTTCACAACCTTGCCTGAATATGGTGGAATGTCTCTAATGAGATTACCGAGAACCAGGAGAAGCTGTTCCATTTTGAAGAATGCCCCAACTTCTTGACATTAAACTGCGTCAAGCTCCAACCGTCCTTCATGCTAACAAAATGCATAAGGAAGTGGCCCCCTGACCACACTCTTGATTAGTACAGATGTTCACAAACACTTTCAAATGTCACTTACCCTTTCCAAGCCTCCCATGACGGTTTCCACATGCCGGACTTCCACGAAGTCCTCAGGCCATCAGAAATGGATAGTCATTGACTTAAGGACACCTTTAAACGACTATGCATACCATGCCCTCAGTGCCTCTCCATATTGATCGCCCCTATCCCATCTACCAAAGTCAAGTCTACCTTAGGTAATTCTCGTCTACTTCTGTACACTAATACAACTCTCATTCCTTGAAACATGCCTTACATGTCATTAAAATCTAAACATTTCCCCCCCATGTGCGACTGAAGGGTAGTGAGACATCATTCAATCAACCAAACCTCGTCGGGGCCCTCTCCCCACCATATCTAGTCAAAATTGTTCGAGTTAAAACATCAGTAATGATGGTCTTGTTGGCGGGAATTCAAACCGCTCACAAAAATAGATTCGCAAAGCCCGTTAGGCTGAAAACCCGAAAAGGACTACATAAGGAAAAGTCGAGCCATACCCTCTGGGTCCACACCAAATGGGCCCAGGAAAAATTACGATATAAATAGAAAAGACAAAAAGTTTGTGGGGTTCTTCTATAAAATCCTAGAAATAGTAAAACTATGCTCATTGTTTCCCTTGGCTCCGGAAACATTTATAGCATTGTCCAATCACTCATCGATTTTCAAGACCACTCTTCATCGGAATGGCCTCCTCTTCGTTCCGATCGGACCCCATTCCAATTGGGGGAATTTGTAGGGTCCTGAAAAATCCTCAAAGGATAATGAGAATCCCCTTTAATCCAAGAGAAATTATACCCAATTTCCCCTCAATGAATTGGGTAAAGGTGTGGAGAATAGTAAAATAATGGCACAAGAAAAACCGGTCCACAAACCGGTCCAAAAGTTAACAGTACGCGATCGGCTCTGTGAAGCGGCCCCCTCCGCGGACCACTGTTGTTTGCATAACAGAGGCGGGGATCCTCCATGACTGCGATGTAGGATGGGCGTCAGGCTGATCCACCGACACAAACCGCCCCGACCACGAATCGCGCCAACCGGCCCGGACCACATCTATTGTTGTTCGCGAAATGGAGGTGGAACCCTGTGCAGCCGCGAAGCACTCCTTGAGCTATTTCAATTCGCGGGGGAGTTTCTTTCGTTGTCCCCCATGTGTTTTGGATTTACCACGTCATCCATAAACCGGGTTTCCGGTCATGGGCCTCCGAAAAATGTTCCACATGACCACAGATACATCTCTTTCCTCACTCTATAAAATAAGATGGAGGGGGAAGAGAAAAGGGGGGATTAAAAATGAGATCGATTTGATTCGGGTGGAAGGATTTAGAAGGAAGGATCTTAGGATTTCATGAATAGTGAAGTTCCAGTTTGCGAACCAGAATAGGTATGAAGCAGGAAGTGAATTAATAAGGAACTAAAAATGCATAACATCTTGGTGAACCGTAATCTTAAAATAACAATGAAAAGAAGACCACTAACCATGGCCCCTCCGCGGATGCACACCCCACGGACTAGGGATTTTATTCCCCTTTTTCGATCTCTCACACCACGTAGCACCCTCCTACGCGGATGAATCCCCGACTAACGAACCTCCGAACGACATCGCCCTTGGCCACCGCTGCTCCCGTAGACTCTTCCATGTACCAACCTAGTACGTGGGCTGAACCCGAAGCCACGAACCACCCTAGTTCCCAGGATGCCCATAAGTACGCAGACCACCCTAGATTTTGGACAACCTCTCCAGTCGCGTAGCACCTCCCTATGAAAAGGGAGCCACCCCTCATAAACCTGTGTGGCCTACCAAATCCTTTAATGCTCCCATTCCCCGAGCCAGATAAAATCCTTCCAATCCGGCCTGATCCTTCACAACCCCCTCATTGGCCCAGTCATCAGCCCCGAGCCGAGGCCTCCACCAGAACCACCAGACCCGTATGATGCAACCTTCAGGTGCATTAGCATGTTTTTTTGTGTTCACATACCAACAGTAGGTGAGGGTGAAGGGGTTTACCAGACCCTTGAGTGGATTCCAAAGTCACTCTTGGGTCCACATACCCATGGTAGTGCAGCATCCAAGCACGGGGGTCCCCTTTCTGCCCCTCTACTTGTTATGACTGGGGCACTTCTCCCATCCACAGAGAGTGGTGGACTACCCATCAGAAGAAAGAACCCATTCACCTCCGTACTTCCCTGTGACAATGACCATGGAAGGGAACGATGGGGAAGGGTTCTTCTCCTTTTCTTCGGTGTCAAGTCCCTCTCCCTTTGGGCTTTATCATCGCTGGCAGCCTTCTTGGTTTAAGCCCATATCCATTCTTGTGGGAGGTGGCACCCATGCACCCCTGTACATCCCTGGTGCCAAGGACCAAGAGGGGAAATGGACAGAGGGGGTACACTTTCCCTCTCCCACTACGCTTTGTCTCCATCGGGCCTCCATACTAGAGTATGTCCCAGTCTCCACTTCTTGGGCTGCCCCCATGAATAAGCCCCACTCCTCTTCTCATGGACGCACCTTTCATGATTTGATTGTCAGGTCTCTACCGCCTCTTGTTTCTCACACCGAGCATGACTCACGTGGTCTTAGAGAAGCACCAACCCTAACCCACCTAACACAAACTATGCAGACTTTGATCGATGTTAAGTCATGGTACGTAGGAAGCCTCCACGAGGATCAAGCCCATTAGCCATTGGACCCCCAGTCCGTCTTCATGTCGGTTATCTGAAACCACCCCCACCGAACAATGTTAGTTATGATTCCTCTCATGAGGATATGTAAGAAGCACGTATCACGGGTTCGATCCAAACACTCATGTCATTTTCTGTCCCCCCAGGATGACAATAAACTCTAGAGTTCCCATTTATGATGCTTTAAACCACCATATTCCCAATGAGTCTAGCCTCTTCGGGGTCTTTTATTCCATAATGGATGGTAATCCTCAGGCCTAAATGATTCTGAACCCCTACGTCAGCTGACCATTGCCTTCCATGAGTAATCCATGGATACTATGCTTCTTTATATTCCAAAGATTTGCAAACATATGAATACATATTAAATCTATAAGAGTGTCCCAGAACAGGATATAATTCCCCCAAAAAGGGTTCGATGAGCCCTACTTCCCATCCTATCTACTAATGTGAGTTCTTAATTTTCGCTGGCCAAATCGCCCAGCGAATGCCTAACTTTGGAAATCAGGTCCATGCATCATCGGATACGGAGCCATTGGGCGTTTGAAACTTATCTGAAACAAAGACAGTAAATATTTATTTGTTCAAAAAAGGTAAAATAATAATCATGCAGCTATTATTTGGTGATGTGGAATTTTATTCATAATTCAAATTTTCCCAAGTTGGTGCACTATAAATAATGACACAATATTAATATTATGATCATGGGTTTTTTCGATTTTTATTAATTTATTTAGTTTCTCTTATGAAATTAAATATTGTAACTAATGTTCCATTCATATAAATAGATATCATTGTCTATTGTTCCGTTGAGAACACACCACAAACTTAGTGAATTGATAATTGTTGAGCTACACAATTTCTCTCTCGATTCCTCTACTCTTCTCTCTCAAGAACAAGAGACATTCATCAAGGCCGAAGAACAAGCGATCATTAATGACCAACATAGGACACTCACTTCATCACACGAGCACCCAGATAATGAGTGGTGTCGATCAGAGGCCATCAAAGCACGTGTGGATCACCGTCAAAGGGATTTTAGTTTGGATTATTTCAAGCATAACGAGATAATATAGAAGGTAAATTCCGAACGATCAACATCCTCAACGAATAAAATACCAACGTTCTAGGGATTCTTTTAGTTATGAAATTAATAAATAAATTATAAAAATGTTGTGCAAGATCCTTGATAAAGGTTTTGGGCCTGTTCTTTCTTTATCTAAATCTTTGATTCTATTCCATTGATACTGAAATTTATCATTGTATTGATCGTGGAATAATCATTGATCATTTTAAAAATCAATGTTGGGTTCCGGCTCAACCGCGCTTTCATTGCGCCTATAAACTTCAAGTTATATTAGATGGGTTTCATCATAGTTTATAATTACCTAAATATTTCATAAATATCGCTTAATGTATTGATGATCTTGAGCTATACCAAGACCATTGTAAGCAAATGGTTTCTTTTAATTTTTTATTTAAATTAAATTTGTTGACCTGAGAGATTTATCATCTTAAATATGTAGGGGCAGCATACCCAAGGATTATTTTATACAAATCCCCATTTTACCCCTAAACTGCATGTGAGTTAAAAACGGCATATGTAATAGATAAAACTCCCAAGCTAGTAGAGGTAGTTGAAGCTATAGTAAAGACGAAACCTATCCCATGAGATATAATGTTGGATAGGTGGAATGCTGTAAACATTATCACAAGAGGTATAATATGTTTCTCCCTTTGGTTATGGTTAGTTTATTGACATCCATATAGACGGACCATTAGAAAACCTCATGATAATTATGTTTATTATATATTTTTTTCAGTTGCATGGTTTATCATTTTGGATGTTTTGTCACAGTCACATAATTAATTAATAAACCAAGCATCCAATATAGAACTAAAATAAACCAGACATATGCATAAATATTATCAAGTCATGATTAATCACTTTTGTAAGTTCCACTTTATATTAAAAATAATGTGATAATGATAATAATAAATTCACGAATAAGAGATAAAAATCCCTCAAATAATACATTATGTCATACTAAGCCTTCTATTACTTGATTAAGGAAAAAACTCAATAAAACATTCTGTTTGACCAACCCTTGCTGGGACATATACTTTTATACATGATTCCCTTATGAATGGTTGCAGGTAGACATAACCATAATACATTAAAAGGTGTAGCCCTTTCTAGACTTGGTGTAATATTTGAGGAAAGAGTTGAGGAAATCCAAAGTCATGATTTTAGGATTAGGGAGTCCCCTCAATAGATTAAGGAGCTGCAAGCACGCAGTTGGAAAACAACATCCTACCTAAATACCTTCTAATTGGTTGAAGAACCCTTGTTGGAGTGATGAAAAGGGGAATATGGATCATTGAAACTAAAATTTCATGGAAACATTGTAACACCCCAAGATTTCACTATACATTATTTATTCAAAGTAATTCAATAACTTGCACTACACGCAACATTGAGTTCAAGCGCACCAAGAATTACCAAACTAGGCGTTCAAAAGAGTTTATGAATACTATTTAATAAATTTTGAACATTATATACTACTGATAATTTTAGAATCCATATTATGAGTTTCATAGACATAATGAAAAAACAAATTCAATTTTTTCAGATAAAAGAATTTTTTTTTAAAACATGCAATTTTACCGTTTTTTAATGGGGAACCCTTTTTAAATACAATATTTTAAACTTTTATATATTCAATTTGAAAAAATAAACTTATTATTTATAATTGGGACATAAGTACTTAGTTTCAATAAATTTTTGGTGTTTTTCTGATAACTTTCATAATTGGTTGAATAGTGAAAAATACTATATTTTAACGAAAAATAACTTTTTTAATAAAAATAATTTGTAGTGTTAAATTATAAATTTTAATGGTTTTGAATTATATATATATTATATTATTACTATTTAATTCAATTTTATTAATTTGAAATAATTTTACTTTTAAATTGAACGGAAACACTTACCATTATTTTGTTAATTATTTTTTAATAACACGCTTTTTGGTTTTAACGACGAGAATTAATTTTAAATTATTAAATGAAACATCTATGTTTTGAATTTGGTAAAATAGAATTAAAATTTGAATTCATAATATCAAAATTATCTTAGGGTGAAATTTTGGTATTTTTCTAAAAAATTTTAATTTTTGAATAATAGTAAAAAACACTGAGTTATTGTTTAAAACCTATTTTCTTAAATAATTATTTAATTAATTTAAATTTATTTTTGGTCAAAATAGATACATAAGACCTATAGAAGTTCAATGTAATTCATTGGATCCAGTTTATTATAATTATAGATATATAAATATTTTAATGAATTTTTTACCGTTTTTTTACCCATCTTTTAGCAGGATTTTTAAATTTACATAAAACTTAATTTTACCGCTTCTATGAGTTGAATTTCAAAAATTTGAGAGACACGATTTTTATTAGTATGTAAAATTTAGTTCAATGAGATAAAAATTATTTTGGATGAATGGTAACTTTTGACTTTTATTTACCATGTTTAAAAGTAAACCGGGTAATTAAAGGTAAGAATGATATTATTATTACCATAACACATTTAATAATTCTATTGGATAAGTTTAATTTAAAAAGAAATAACATAAAATAAAATATGTTCCTTCAGTTACACTTGGATTAGATTAGGAAATTTATTATTATTTAATTCAATGAATAGTTAAAAGTCATAAATTCAATGTTTAATATCTAATCCATTTTTAATATAGGGTTACACAAAAGATAAATTCGACTATAAATATTCATTATAAATTTAAAAATATTTCCATCATAATGGTATTTTATTTTTATTTTTTAGACATTATATAATTTATTTTATTTATAACAAAATGATGATACAATAATTACCCAATTAATGAAATATTAACATATTTGATATTTTAAATAGCCAAATAAAAGTAATTTGAGACTTTTTATGAATTACACTAATTTTATAGGTTAATATGACATTTTAGGATTGGTTAGATAAATTGTTTCTAAGTAATAATGCTGTTATTAATTTAGAAACAACAAAATACTAAATAATGTCAAAATTGACATAAAAGATTTTTTAAAACAAATATTTTATTATTAATTGATATTCTACTCCTAAAAATATATGGTTCGGCCAAAAATACTTATATAATAATAGGTGTATAATTTATGAACCACTTGGGGTTTTCTTGGAGGTATATAGTAAGTTTATTAACCATATAATATAAATTATAAAGAGTCATAGTAAATGTCATAATATTTAACTAAAAGTTAAATCTAAAATATATGGATAATATATTGACAAAACCTGTATAAAACCTATTGGTTGATTATTTTTATACCCATACCAACCTTATCCTTTAAATAATTAATTTTTATCCATTATGAACAAAAAAATGAATTTATTATAAAATAATATTTCTAGCTTTTTCTAAGGTTCCCCTCACCCCTCCTATAAAAGGGCACTCCCTCTTCCCTTAAATTCACACCTTCAAAGCCTTTTGGCTCAACCAAACTCTGCCCAAATACCCTTGCAATTGTCCTAAATGCATCATAGAGTCCTTCCATTAGTCAGAAATCCAACATAAAGATCCGTTTTGATCAAATAAAAATCAATAACTCGAAGAAGGGATAAATATTCCATCACCTCTTTCAAGTACCTTTCATCTTCGAATTCCTCTTTCATTATTGTTTCCATTATAACATAGTAACTACATGTATTCTATATACAATGATGTTATTATAAATATGGTACAACCATATTCATTATTCTATCCATACTTTTAATGACATGTCAACATAGGTGTGTACGTACTGCTTACTGTCTCATGTCATGGTGTAATTGTTATTCAGTACATTATTATTTGGATGGGTATAATAATGATGTGTAATTTATGTAAATAATAACTATAACATGATAATGATTATTTATATTTGATATAACATCAAATTATATATTATTTTAATAACCAAGGAATGATATTGTCTTTCGTGCGTATGTACGGATTACTGTCTCTATGAACGCGATGAGGTTCATTCACTATCGTAATCCATTCAAGTCTAATTATCATTATATAATTAAAAATAATTTTTACATACTCAATATCATTCTGAATATTACAAATATACATCTTATACATAACAAACATTACTTGCGTAACAAATCAAATAAAGGAAAATGAATCAGTTAACACCCAAAACGACGATAATACTAAGATATTATTAAAAAATCAATGTTAAAAGATCATATATGATATCATATTAATGAATATGATTCTATTAAAATTTAATAACAATTATTTCACCATTATATAGGAGGTTAACTTACCCTCGACCAAGGAAATGTACAAGATAAGGGTTAATTTCCCAATCTCTTTATTATCCGAGATTGTTTTTACGTAGGTATCTACAGAGACATATTTATTATCCATGTCCATGTTAAATGAAAGTGTTTTAAATGGGATTATTTTAAGGGAATTTTTTACTAAAAAATAATTTCAAATGTTTTAAATATTTATTGTTCTAAATCATTCTCATTAATGGATAAATATTTTTAATTCTAATATTTGAAACATTTATATATTAAATATGAAAAAATATAACTTTTCGTTAGAATCCGTACATAATAATTTTGTTTCAAATAATTTTTGGTGTTTTTCTGATAACATTCATATTTGGGTGAATAGTGAAAAATACAATATTTTAACTGAAAAAACTATTTTAATCAACATAATTTCTAAAGTTAAATTCTAAATTTTAATGGTTTGGATGTATAAATAGATTATATTTTTACCATTTAATACAATGTTATTCATTGTAAATAATTTCAATTTGAAATGGAACAAAAACAAGTATCAATCATTTGATAGTTATTATTTCATTAAAACACGCTTTTTGGTGTTGACAACAGGAATTACTTTTAAATTAATAAATGAAACTTATATATTTTGAATTTAGTATAATATAATTAATTTTATAATTCAAAATATAAACAATATATTTGGGTGAAATTTTGGTATTTTTTTTGAAAATATTAAATCTCTGATAAATAGTGAAAAACACTGAGTTATTTTTTAAAACTGACATTTTATTAAAATAGTAATTTATTTTATTTAAATTTAATTTTGTTCAAAATAGATACATAATACCTATATATTTTCAATGTACTTCATTTGAGTTTGTTTATAATAATTTTAGATATATAAAAATTTTATTGACCTTTTTACAGTCTTTTACCCACCACCGAAGAGCATTTGAAACTTTACATAAAACATAATGTTACCTCTTATGTGTGTTGAATTTATAAAATTTGAAAGAAATGGTTGATATCAGTAAGTAAAATTTAGTTCAATGTGATGAAAATAATTTTTGGTTAATATAAACATTTGACTTTTATTTAACACGATTAAAAGTAAATAAGGAAATTAAAGGTAAAAATGATATTATTATTACACTAACACATGTTCTAATTCTATTGGAAACGTGTAATTCGACCAAAAAAATCCTTAGGAATAATATATGATCCTTTAGGTCCACTCGGATTAGATAAGGACATTTATTATTATGTAATTCAAAGAAGAGTTAAAAGTCTTAAATTCAATGTTTAATAAATAATCCATTCTTAATATAGGGTTAAACATAAGATAAATTCGACTATAAATTTTCATTAGAAAGATTTAAATATTTTCTAAATAATGATAGTTTATTTATATTTTTGTGACATTAAATAATTTAATTTATTTTTGAATCAATGATGATGGAGTAATTACCTAATTAATGAAATATTAAAATATTTGATATTACAAATATCCAAATAAATGTAATTTATGACTTTTTATGATTTCCACTAATTTTTAAGGTTAATATGACATGTTATGGTTGGTTAGATGAATTTTTTTCGAAGTAATAATTCTATTATGAATAATGAAAAAACAAAACACCATATACTTTGAAAATTGAAATAAAAGAGTTTCTAAAACCAATATTAGATTATTAATTGATATTCTATTCCTAAAAATATATGGTTCGGCCGAAAATATATATAATGATAGATATGTCATTAATGGTCCACTTGGGGTTCTCTTGTAAGTATATACTAAGTTTATTAACAATATAATATAAAAATATAAAGAGACATTGTAAATGTCAAACTATTTAACTAAGAGTTAAATCTAAAAGCTAAGGTTAATATAGTGACCCAAACCTATCTAAAACATATTGTTTGAGTGGATTTATTCCCATAACCACCTTATAATTTATGTAATAGGTTTTTATCCATTAAACACCGAAAATTATTTTATTATAAAATAATTCTTCTAGCTTTTCCTAAGGTCCCCCTCACCCCTCTTATAAAAGAGAACTCCCCTTCCCTCAAATTCACACCTTCAAAGTCTTTTGGATTGGACAAAATCTACCCAAATAA
Organism: Viscum album; assembly: GCA_963277665.1. Lineage (NCBI taxonomy): Eukaryota > Viridiplantae > Streptophyta > Magnoliopsida > Santalales > Viscaceae > Viscum > Viscum album. Next base: position 121,231 of record CAUJRU010000652.1, read on the forward strand.
ACTCTCATCTAACCTCCCATAATCCTATAGGCCTTCCATTTGTGTGAAATCTAAGTTAAAAATCCATTTTTTTCTAATCAAAAGGAAGAACCCGAAAAAGAGGTAAATATTTTATCATCTCTTTCAGGTTCCTTTCTTCTTCCACTTTCTCTTTCATTATTTATTACATTATAAAATAATAAATCCATTGCCTTCTATAAATTTTGATGTTATTATAAATATGGTACAACCATATTAATTATTCTATTCATCATATTAATGATATGTCACCGTACGTGTGTGTGTATGGCTTACCGTCTCCACGTCGTGGTGTAATTGTTATTCAATACATTATTATTTGGATGGGTATAATAATGATGTGTAATTGATGTAAATAATAAATATATCATGATAATTATATTTATATATGATATAACATCCTATTATAAATTATTTTAATATCAAAATAATGATATTGTCGCCGTGCGTACGTATAGATTACCATCTCCACGAAAGCGATGAGATTTATTCCCCATCGTAATCCATTCAAGACTAATTTTAATTAGATGATTAAAAATAATTTTTAAAGGCATAATATAATTATTAATATGAATATGATACATCCTATCCAGAATAAACATTACTTTCATAACAAATCATATAATGGAAAATGAATCAGTTAACACCTGAAACGACGATAATACAAAGATATTATTTACAAAGCAAGGTTAAAAGATAATGTATGGTATCATATTAGTGTATATGATTCTAGTATAATTTAATAACAATTATTTCACCATTATACAGAAGGTTAAACTACCCACGAACAGGGAAAAGTATAAGGTAAGGGTAAATTTCACACTCTTTTTATAATCCGAGGTTGTTTTTACGTAAGTATCTACTGGGAAATATATATTATCCATGACAATGATTCATGAAAGTGTTTTAAAAGGGATTATTTTAAATGAATTTTTTAGTAAAACATCATTTCATATGATTTAAATATTTATTCTTCTAAATCATTCTCATTAATGTACATGTTTTCAAAATGTTTTTTAAGGATTTATATATATGGGCATCATTTTTAAAAAAACTTTAAATTCCTTTCAAATGTTTCAAAGTGGTATGGGACACTTTTAATAATAAATGTCTTTAAATGTCTTCCTTTATAATTTTTTTTACTTTTAAATGTTTTCATGAAAAAGGGATATTTATCTCAATGAGTTTTAAAAGTCATTTAATCTATGTCAACATCCTTTGATTGTTTTTAAACTTGTTTGAAGTTGATATATTATGATACAAATCATTTATATTATATTGAAGGTTTTCTTGATATGTTTGATTGTGGATGTGTTATTTTTTCACACATCATGGTTTATGGATAATGTATTGTCATTTCATATTCTTGTTTTAATACAAATGTTTATGTTATGTTTAAACCTTTTCATCTGAAAAATTCATCAGACTTAGTAAGTGACGGGTGGAGCCCGCTATAGCTCCTCAATGCATCAGTTGGTCTAATGAGATAAACTAGTGTTTTCACAAAAGGAATTGACAAAATATTATTTGTAGTCTAAGCACAAGTCCTTGACAATGTAGTTATGAAAGTATGTCATTATGCATTCCATCATTATGAAAGTGGCTATTGATATTGCATGTGATTATTCAACTAGTAGAATACCCATGTGAATATGTAAATGGTATTATTTGATTTTATATTTTCCATATTATGCTGAAGTTAATGTTTAAAAGGATTATATTTTAGTCATATTCATTTCCATAAATGTTTATGCTTACTTATAAAATCCTCCTTAATATTGTTATCCTTACTGAGCATCTAAGCTCACCCCTTTCTCTATTTTATTTTTCCCAGGATGCGAAGAAGTATATTATGAATGACTTTTATGGATAGTCTATAGGATCTCAGTGTTGTCTATGGAAATAATGTTGTTGTAGTTTTCCATTTTACGATGTAATTTAAACCTTATGAATGTATCTAGTACTTCCAAAGATACTAAACTAATCAGTCATTCGAGACTTGATCTTCTGTGATCATGATAATGATACATAATAATGCACCGACTCTGGTCTTCAGGGGTTGGGGTGTTACAAATAGGAAATTTTGAGTTCAATGTTGAGGTCTATTAGGACATGATAAAATTGTCGCAGACTTAATCAAAATTTAATATTTCTCATAATATTTAATCAATAATGTTGTAATGATCTGCACTTTTAATTTTAGAATAAAAAGAACAATCTCACCAACCACACTATCCCTACAATAAATTCTAGATAAAGATTACATACTCACTGATAGTAACATCCTGGAATGGTTAATTATCCTTCAGGTTATTCTACACCATTAACAGAATTCTTACGTGCAGGTGTATGTATTACCGGATCGACCTTACAAAGACATGAGTAATGAGAATTTCATGGTGTATGAAATATATATTAACGACATGGTCGAAGTTAAATGTTTTATGATATCATCAATGTCTTTTGATCTTGTGAAGTCCCATGAAAACATGGATTCTTATATCATGATCGAGCACCTCTATGGCCTTTACCAGGAGAGAGAAATACAGGAAAGGTTTGAGATCTCTAAGGCACTCATTCAGAGTTTTTTGGGTAAGGTGCCCCAAATGGGTCTCATGTAGTCATGATCATTGATTACATTGAGTTCCTGGTGGTTCTAGGGTGTAAACTCCCCAAAGAACTAGCCACCGATCACATTATCGCATCACTCCCACATAGATTCTCTAATAATGTTGTCAATTTCAATATGGAAAACATTGAAAAGTCTTTATCTGATCTTCTTATCCTCATTCGATAAGTTGAAAATGTTATAAAGCCCGAAAGGCCTTATGTCCTTATGATGAATAATTGGAAAGAGAAGGAGAATAGCTTTAATCCCATAGCTTCTCCACGGCCTTCTAAGACAAGGAAGATCAAAGGGGATGCAAGGGAACATGAGGCCTTTTTTTTCAGGTGCGTTGGTTATTGAATGAAATATACCAATTTCTATAAATTGGCTATTAGATACAGCTTTTTGTGCTGAAATATATATCCAAATACCGAAACTAAGTAGATTCATGAAGATTGACCAAGGGGAGGTAGATATACGAGCATACCACAGATACATATTATTCAATGTTGCTACTGGGGACTATGATGCAGCCTTAAAATAACATGTTTTGCTGCATCTTTTTAATTAATTTTTATTTACTTATTCAATTATAAATAAATGTTTTTATAAATAAGTGCACATTTGATTTTTTTTTTATAATTAATTCTTCCATTTAATCATTTTTTTGAAATAAAATTGTATTTTTATATTTATATTAGTTCATTTATGTTTTACTTTAAATTTATTGTCTAATAACTTTTAATTTATTTTGGTGATTTTTTTTGCATTTTTAATAGTTTAACATTTATTAGTAAATTACTTTATTCAGATTTTTCACATAATTAATGTAGTTTAAATTTATCATTTCTTGTAATGAATATTAATAAATTTAATATAACATAATCAAGATACTAGTTATCTTTGAACAATTCAACTTTTATAACTTAATGTTTATAAACTCAGTGTATCTCTTCAATTTAATTTCATTTATTAACATAAAATTATCTATAAAGGAGTAGTTATCTTTGAGATTAAGTTAATTTTATATAGTAACTATTATAAATAATTTGACATTGTTATATAAATGATTAAATTTTATATTTACTTTTAATAATTTAATTTAATTTAATTTTTGTTTTAGTTTAGTAACAATTTATGATATATTAATTGAAGGTAATAATAATTTAACATATGATTAAATGGTTTTAAATGTTTATTAAAGTTTATGATTTACATAAAATTTTTATTGTTTTAATTAATGTTTAGTTTAAATTAATTATTTGTATTTTATTTTATTTAACATTAAATTTATTTTTCTCCACTGTTTATTTTGCAGTGTCACGGTGGCACCGTCTTGATCTCACGGTCTCACCCATTCATGGTGGCCCCATAATTTTGGACACTATAAACCTATGGTATCATCACTCTCATCATCGTAATATTATTATGGTGCCACAACCACCGTGACTCTTCTCACTGTCTCTTTCCCCTTCATATGTAATCCATGCTATTTTGCCCCTTTATGGTGCCAAATTTTTCTAATTAAACCATAATAAATTATTTTTTTTACGATACCACCATCTCTTATTCCACCCTTTTACATCGGCCACTATTTCCCTGCCTTTGTTGTAGCACCATTTCTTCCTGGGGCCATTTTCCCTCCATCACTGTCTCACCATAGCCACTGCAAGACATAACTTCCCTTTGTCACTTTTTTCCTCATTTCCCACTCACCATCATCATAATCACAATCCATACAATATGAAAAATACAATTAAGAAAGCTTTTTAAATATTCAAATCAGATAATTGATTCAACTTCATGTAACACATCTCTGAAAACTCTAGCACATCACACTTTTTTCACGGTAGCATATTCCACAACTATTGTTCTTGCTCCATTTCCACTTATAGCCTATCAGCCCCTTCACATGCGTTCTTCCCCTTCTGACTGATTTTCATACCACAACATAGCTTATCAGATGTGTATTAATGTGGATGAGAGTATCTGCCTCACCACTAGAGTCGAGTAAACCAAGATAGTTGTTTAAAACCTCCATACATCTTGGAATATCCATTAATTGTTAGAAGAATCTATTCACCAAAACTACTACTGATTGAACCCCCATGGATCCGTGAACTAATGCAACATCAGAAGAAGGGGAGAGACTATTGATGTCGAGCTAGTGCTACCGCCTTCTACGGTAGAGTCTGATCCCGTGAATGTGGGTTAATGATTGAGGGTAAGGATCACTGCAGATTTTTCATTCCAGTCACTACGAGGAGAGGCCATGAACAAGAGATTGCTTCCCTGAACCACCATCGACCAGCATTGTTAAAGGAATCGAGTTGTTCTTCTATGATGTGCCACAGTGGATGTAGAGGAGGAAGTCACCACATCGCTAGAGAAGATGAACCAACGCCCCCTAATGCGCCGATGGGGGGAGGATAAGAAGATATTGATTAAAAATATATAATAAAATAAATAATAAACTAAAATAAATATAAAAACCAAATTTAAATAAAATAACTGAACTAATTATTATTAAATTTTAATAATTATAAATATATAATACATAAAAGATAAATAATTTCAATTAAATATATTTATTAATTAAATAATACATTAAATTAAACTTAATTAATTAATAATAACTAATAATTTGAAATAAATAAATTATTAATTTAATGAAGGATTTTAATTATTTTTAATTATCTAATAATAAAAATTTCAATAAAATTAATACTAATTTATAAATAGAATTAGAATAAATGATTCTAATTAACTAATTTTAGTAAACTATTTAATTTATACATAATAATAAAAAAAATTATTAACATTAATATCTTTAATTAATAATAAAATCAATAAATTATTACATAATAACATTATTAAATCTTTTAATATATTTTAATAATTAATGACATTAAAAATTTATTTATTCCTTCTTGTTTTTAATTGTTCGGTGTGTTCTTCATGTGTAGGTTCATTCCGGGGACATAAACACATCCATATTCAATTAACTAAATCTCCAGAACATATTTTCATGGGCAAAGCAAGCACAATGTGTTAGTCGCGAAAAAATGCATGTGTGCGGTACACATTAAGAAAACAGACTATATCAGTGGAATAAGGTCATTGAATAACATTAGATTATGGATTATGTTTAAATTAAAGATGTAGCATAATTTGGGAGGCTCATTCATTCTACGATCACATCCATCCGAGAGAAGGTCGAGTCTCTAATTTTTATTTTACACCACACATTTCGATAGGTGAAACTCTTGGGAGACAACAACTGCTGTACCTGTGACATGGAGTTGTAAGAGTATGGAAGAAATTGATGAGTATCATTTTCATTGGGAGGATTATTATACCTCTATACTATAATTTTTATATTGTATTTTCTATTTTTGATTAAAGATGATCTTAGTTTAATTTCATGTTCATGGAATTTCAATGACTAATGGTTTATACCTTCTTATCATCACTTTAACATTTATATAAATAATTGATTTCTATTGGAGAGATTGATTATGGTTCTCAAATTAAATTAAATTTACAATGGAATTCATCTTATTTCAATATCAATGCTATTTCAGTGATATTGACCATTTATGCTTTTCATTTAAATGTAGAAATTCAAACTACAGAAAGTATCGGCAAAATAGATTTTTATTGAAACCATAAAATCAAATTTTTGTATGTGTTTTTAAAATTGGTGAACATTGAGATCTATAATACAGAGTGTTAATTATTCTACAGAGAAAGGATTGGTAACTCATTTTTGAGGTGTGAAGTTAATCATTTGAAGAGTCACTCATTTAAAAATTATATTTCAATCTTCTAAGCTCATTCGGTGATAAATTATTACCACTCCTATTTATTTTTCCTATTTTCATTAGTCTATATTGTTATTTCTAGACTTTTTATTTTCCATTTATTTAAATAAGAGATTTATAAATTAGTTTTGTTTGTTTTCACTTCATCATAAATATAATATTTAATTAATATAAACATCTAAAATGTAAGTCAATGTTTCCCCACTACTGAAAACCATGGGGGTTGTAAAAAAATATTGAGCACTCACCATCCTTCTCTGTGGATCGACCCTGCATCACATTGCTAGTGTAGGTAAATAAATTTAATTTTGAGTGTCATGATTACCACCTACATCATCATAATTCGGTGTTTTTATAGGGAAGTCATTGGCTGAGTAATCTATATGTTTAAAAAAACTAAAAAAATTATATAAATAATCTAAAAACAAATTATTTCAACATTTTATGATTGTGTTGTATATTTATGATTTGTTTGTATTTTATGGGAGCATTTAATCTGAAAATTAAAAAAATGGTATGTTCTGAATGCTCAATATACTACACCAGAACTTACTATGTTTTTTGTAGAGATTATAGACATACTGCCTGGATGTGTATCTATAACCAGCCATAACAAGTTTATTACATTGAAGAAAATTAACAATATGTGTCTAGAACTAACACCCTAGCTATATTTGACCTTATTAATTATAAATTAGATGCTAGGGTGGAACTATGGAATAGTTGGTTATCTGAATCCCATGAAATTCAACTTAAAGATTCTCATGAGAAAGATAAAAGAATGGAATGATTGGAAAAAATTCTCTTGAAATTTAAACAAAGGGTTAATGAAAAATAATAATTTGAAGAAAAAGAAAAAGAAAAAGTGTATAAAAGAATTCAAAATCAAATAGATGCGGGAAGTGATAGTGAAAGAGTGTAACAACACTTTATTTTTGAAATTTATTATTTTTATTAACCATTTCTGGAAGCTATCAACTTACTAAATCAGGAACACATTATTGTAGACCGGAATATTAACATTAATGTTGTTGAGTTGGAAAAATTTGAAATTGAATTGAAACAGAAAAAAAATATTTTCACTTCATTTAATCATCAATTATTTCGATAAAAATCATTGTTTTTGGAGTTTGGAAAATGAATTCACTCATGAAAAATAGATCTTGGAGTATAAACAAGTTAATGATATAAAATCTCCACCAAACATTATTTATATTGTGAACAATGATTATGAATATAATATTTGGATTACATTGGAAGAGAACCATAAGCTGAAAATCAAAGAATATCAAATCATTGAACCTAAACTGAAAATATATCTACCTTGTTTTGAACATGTAAACCCAATAAATTGTGTACTAAAATTGGAAGTATTGTTTTCATTTTTAAGGAAAACTATTTGAATTTGAAAAATCTATAAGTTCAATTTTTTGAATCTGATTTGAAAATTTCCCCCCTTAATTTTATCTTTCTATAACCCTCTAAATCAATTTTTTAAATGAACATTTTGAACATGATGACAAATAAGATTTCGAACACACACTAGATGATGGTTGCAGAATTGATTTGATAGATGTAGTAAATATTAAGTGTGAGTTAAAAGACGAGGATCTTTTTGAAGTGATTTACAATATTGTTAGACCTGAATTTGTTTGTGATAAAATAAATCGCCTTTCCTGTTTGTCACTTGCATCCTCAACTGTGAAGGGTGTTGATCCTTCTTCTGTTTCGGATAATGAACTAAAGGGGGAATTACACATGAGTTCCATTGTTCATAATTCTAATCATCACCTTACTAAATCTATACTTGAAACTATTAATCAGAATTTACCCATGTTCACCATTTAATTTCAATCTTTTAATGTTGAGGTTGATAGAGATATATATGAGAACAATGTCGCGTCCTTTGAAGCACCAAATTAATTACTGACTCTATCTTAAAATGTTAATTTTTTCAAATATTAAATAATTCTGTATGTTGATAGCACTACACTAACAACTGTTAAAGGGGTCTACATGGGGATTTTTTTCTGGTTATATGAATTTTTTAGTTTACTTAAGCTTTGGAGACCACAATTTTCATTGTTATGTTAATAATCAATGATCCAAACATATGTGGTGGTTTCTACCAAGGAAACCACATCCACCTACTAACAATGGTTAGTTCCTAGCTGCGTCCAGCTGAAGAATTTTAAAATTAGCACTGCATAGAAGGCAACCCAGGTTTTGTTTTTTTTCAATAAAACAACAACTGTAATTAAAAAAAATTCAAACCGAGGGCTATAAATTCGATACTTCGGGAGAGTGAATCCATGGTTTCAATTTTGTTTTTATTTTTTTCCCTCATGGTATATTTGAATAAAGTGATTTTTTGTTGTCTTCTGTAAGCATTATCTTTGCTTAATTTTTTTATTGGTTTATGTGATATGTGTTTTTATGATGTTGCTAATTATTGTCATTTGAGGAGTGTAATTCCCATACTGAAGGATTACACACAATATTTTACAGGGTTGTTCTTTCAAATTACTTTTGTACTTATTTTAGCTCATGTGTTCTTTGAAAACATTATGATCTATATGATTCTATTTTTAAAATAAATTTTCCAATGTTTGAAATTCTTCCTGTATTGTATTTAAAATCAATTTTATGTACATCTGTAAATAAAAATTTTATATGTACTTAACTACTGAAAATCACATTTTATTGTAATTAATATCATTTAATAGCTTGAAACTAACTGTAGGGGGGAACATGCATGATGAAATTTTTTTATTAAATATAAATTAGGTTAAGGTTAATAGCATGAACATTTTTTCTTTATAGTAAATCCATTTTAATAATACATTGTCATAATACATTCACCCTTTTCAATGTGCACTCATAAGACACATGAAACTATTTCAACATTATTGAAAATCATTGCTCATGTTTTAAATGATAAATTCATGTAATTTCATATGAACCTACTATTATGTTATTTATTGGGGAAAACAATATTTTTGAAAATCAAATAGACCCTTTATTAAAGTAATAAATGTACTTAAATAGAATATTTTTATTGAAACATTAATGTATAATTTTTCTTATCCAATAGAATTCATCATTTGGGAAAATTTTGTGTTTTCAGTGTAGTGTAGTGGTTAATTCATGAATGATCTTAACTATGCATAATTATAATCTCATCAATTCCCACTGAAACATCAATCCATTTTTTAACAAATGGATAATTTTTTTTCAAAATTCTTTTACACTATTTGGCTTGATTCATTATTCCAATGGGTCATGACTATGGACATTATATCTTTAAAAGTTAATATTCTATTTTAATCTTAAATTAATGTGGGTGGATGATTGATGAGTTCTCTTGCTTAGTGATTAAATAGAAATTTGGTTTAGGGTATATTTTTTAGAGTGATATGGGTGACCTGTTAGTGGGGTTATGATCATAACCCTTAGAATTAGAATTTTTATTTTAATTCTAGGAAATCCATTTTTCTATTATTTATTAATGTAGTCACCATAATGATTCCATGTAAATTATTTTCCTAAATATCATTGAAACTATATTAATTTGGGCATCTGGGATACCACAATGAATCTCTGAGACCCTAGATGCTAGTTGTGTTTCTGTTTACTATATGACCACTGCACACCTTAAATAAGTACATATGAATAGTGCTTAGTGCATGATACAAGGCTTGGGAAAAATTAAATAAAGTTTCTGGGGTAAAAATAAGTTCATGAAGGTGAGGGAAATGATGAACGATGAAGAAGAATTGTTAAACTGGTTTATATGGGAGTTATTTAGGTCTTTTTAATAAGGTGATTCAAAAAAAATTATTTCTGGACCCTTATATTGAGTCATAGTACAAAGTTATTATGGTTAAGTATTTAATTCAACATAAAATTTACCTTTTGTCACTCTTTGATATAGAAATTGAGCTGGGTTGTAACAATACACTAAGAAGGTTCACAAATGGGGTAGGAAACTTTCTTAGATTGATGATGTATTTCTCTCTTGACTACCTATGAGAATTTGATGAAGGTGAGACTTGTTTTAAAATTTTCATTTTCAAAATCCTATAGACATGTTTCTATTTTCTATTTAAATGTGTTGGGCTTGTTTCATTTTGAGAAAATTCGTGAATACCATACATTTGTTCTCAATGATAATAATGCATGGGTTTTTTATATGACCAACAATGATTATGTATGGGGGTATTTTATGGGGCCTTAAAAACACATGTATTCCACAGACCCCCCAAATTCTGGATTGATCTAGCTACTTCTTGGATTGAAGGTTGGGATGGCCACAACAGATGTTCAATGACGAGTGTCTCCCCCTCCCCTACTGTTCCCTGAAATCCCCCAATGGATGGGATTCTCATGATTAATGTGGATGTGTCGCTTCCTAATGTTGGGCTTGTTGCCCTCGACCTCCTTGCCCGAAATCATCTGGGAAAAACCCTTGCTGCTAAGTATGAACCACATCAGACATTCTGGGAACCGATAGTCGCTTAATCCATTTCCATATTTGCTAGTTTGACGCTCACTATTGAATGTGGTTGGGTTCACATCATCATTGAGTCTGACTATCATTCCGTTATTGATGCAATCAATCACAACGACGGAGTAATCCAGTCGTTTGGCACCATTGTCAGGAGAATACTCAAACTTCTCCAACGCTTCTCATTGTACACCTTCGCATTCACTAGAAGGGAAGGAAACAACATGGCCCATCAGCTGGCGTCCTCAAGCCCATTCGGTAGTAACCAGCTCTGGCTAGACAATTTACCTTCATGGCATCGTGCATGTACTTCTGCTGATCTTCGTCATTAATGTTATATGCTTTTACAAAAAAACAAAAAAATGTAGTTTAAATTAAGAATTTTGTGTATTAAATATTCATTAATTTAATATAACATAATCTAAATATTATTTTCCTTTTAATAATTCAAATTTTTAGAATTTAGGTTTACAAACTCACTGAATCTCTTTAATTTAATTTCATTAATTAACATTAATTGTTTTATAATTGAATAGTTTTCTGTTTGCTTTAAAAAAATTAATTCGACACAGTAAGTATTATAAATAATTTAAAATTGCTTTATAAAAATTTCAATTCTATATTTACTTTTAATAATTTAATTGTAATTTAATTTCGGTTTTAGTTTAGTAACAATTTATATTTTATTAATTGAAGTTAATAATGATTTAACATAAGTTTTAATTATTTAATATGTTTATTAATGTTTGTGATTTACTTAAAATTTCAATTTTCTAAATTATTTTTATGTTTTAACTAAATATTTTATTTATATTTTTTTATGTTTTAATTTATTTTGCTCATATTTTTATTTTTTAGTGTCACAGTGGAACCATCTTGATCTCACGGTCTTATCTATTCATGGTGTCACTATAATTTTAGCCACTGTAACCCTATGGTACTGTTACACTTGTCACTCAAATCCTATTACGGTGCCACATCCACTGTGACTCTCCTCATAGTCTATTTCCCTTACCAACATAATCCCTGATATTGTACTAGTTTATTATGCCACAATATGCTAATTATTACCTGCCACTGTATTTCTTTTATGGTCTCACCATCTCCTCTAACACCCTTTTACATCTTCAACTATTTACATGCCTTTACGGTAGCAACATTTCCTCCTAGAACTGTCTTCACTCCTTCACTATCTCACCATAGCCACTGCAAGACACTTCTTCCCTTTTTCACTATTATCTTCATTTCCCAACCAATGTCACCCAAATCACTATCCATACATTAAGACAACTAAAATTTAGAAGTTTTATACATATTCAAATCATATAATTGATACATCCTTACTCACCACAACTCTGAAAAAACCATCACATCACATTTCATCATAGTTCCATCTTCCACATCAATTTTTCTTCTTCCACTTCTGCTTATTTCATATCAACACCATTACAGATATTCTTCCCTTTCTCACTGATTCTTCATCCCACATCACTACTTATCTAAAGCGTATTGAGTTGGAGGAGAGTAGTCTCCTTACCACTATAGAAGAAAAAACTAGGATAGAAGTTTCAAACCACCATACATATTTTCAAATCAATTCATAGCCAGAAGAATCAATTCTTGAAAACAACTATTGAATGAACCCCCTGTCACAATCTCTTGTAGCATCAAAAGATATAGATCCACTGTTGTTTCCAAGCCAGTGTTGCCGCCTACCATGGTAGAATATGATCCCATGAATGTGTTACAACAATTGATGGTACGAATCACCGTAGGATCGTGATGCCACTCGCCAAGAGGAAAGGCCATAAACAGGAGGATGGTGAACCGAACCATCCTCGAGCTCTGATGCTAAAAGAATCGAGGTGCATTACTATGACGCGTCACCGTGGATGTAGTTGATGAGGTCGCCACATACCTGGAGAAGATAAACTTGCCACCAATATTGTGCTTATATTGGGGGTTTAGATAAGCACAAATTTATTAAAAAATATATAATAAAATATATAATAAAGTAAAAGTAAAATAAAACATAAATTTCTAAAATACCAAAACTATTTATTATTAAATTTTAATAATTATAAATATATAATACATAAATGATAATTAATTTTAATAAAATAGAATTATTAATTAAATTAAAAATTAAATTAAACTAATTAAATTATTAATAACTACTAAAGTCAAATAATAAATTTATAAATTTAATGTTTCATATTAAATATTTATAATTATTTAATATTAAAAATTTCGATAAAATATATAATAATTTATAAATAAAATTATAATAAAAAATTATATTTAACATAAATTAGTAAATTATTTAATTTATGAAGAGTAGTAATCATTTTATTTATCAGAAATAAGTATAATTATTAAAATAATCAAAAAATTAATAAATAATCACATAATTAAATATTTTAAAAAATTTATAAAATTAATGACAATAAATATTTATTTATTTCCTTCTCGTTTTTAATTGTTCTATGTGGTGTTCTTGTGCAGGTTCATCAGGGGACTTACACATGTCCATATTCACATAAATAACTCACTAGAATAAAGTTTCATGGGAAAATCTTCCTCGACATTTAGTTGTGAAAAAATGCACGTGTGCGTTGCACATTAACGAAACAGACTATGTCGGTGGAAGATAGAAGGTGAAAAACAGTAGATGATGATGGATATTTAAGGTTGAGAAGTAGAATAATTTGGGATTCTCATTCATTACATGATCACATCCATTTTAGAGGAGATAAATACTCTCATTATTATTTCACGATAGTATTTTCAAGATTAGAAACTCTCGGGAGACACCAAGAGTAGTACTGGTGACATGGATTAGTAGGAGTAGGGAAATAATTGAAGATTTTAATTTGCAGAGTTAGTGTTCTTCAATCTCTTTTCTATTATTTTTACATTTTATATTGTGTTTTTTATTGATGATGATCGTAATTTAATTTATTTCTTAGTAAATATGAATGACTAATGTCTTAAAACATATTTTCTTCACAATAAGTTTTTTTAAAAGAATCAGATTCTTTTGGTGAGATTGATTATGCTTCTAAACTGAAATTAAATATGCACCTGAATGAATCTTATATCAACATTAATGATCTTTAATTGATGTTTATCATTGATACTTTTCTTTTAAAACTAGAAATTCCAACTATAGAAACTATCAGAGAGATTTCTTTATATAGACAGCATAAAATTTAATTTTGGTGTGTGGTTTTTGAAGTGGTGATCTTAGAGATCAATAATACATAGTATAAATTATTCTAGAAAATAAGGATTATAATATCATTTTTGAGGTGTGAATATAATCATTTGAAGATTCATTCTTTTAACCATTTGATTTCAAATCATCCAAGCTCATTCTGTGATCAATTATCATCACCCCAGTTTATATTTCTTATTACCTTTATTTATATTGTAATGTATATCTATTTCATTATCAAGATATGTAAATAGTGTATTTATAATATTAGATTCATTTTTTCATTTCATCATAAATAAAATATTAAAAAATTATCAATAGTTGAAAAGAAAGAAATTGTTTCTCCAATGTTTAAAATAGAGGGTGGTTGTAAAGAATCATAGAGAACTCACATGCCTTTTCTCTGGATCGACCCTCCAACACTATGATAGTGTAGTTTAATAAATTAAATTTTGAGGGCTATGAAGACCACCAGCCTTATTATAATACCACCTCATGTTGCAAACTGGGATGATCGTTGTGTTAAAGCGTTGTTATTATGTGTCTTCTATTACTAGAAACATTTTTTTTATATGCTGATTGGACACAGATGGATTTGTTTTCATGTTTGGAAATGAATTTCACTTTTTTTACAATGACAGAATTTGTTTTTGTAGGGCACATTTATAAAATGGTCTTTACATGTTGGATTACACAAACCATGTAATGACAAGCGATAAAAAAGATAATTCATTTTACAAATACGAAACCCAACTATGGAATCACCGTTTAGGTCTTGTAAATGAGAAACAATTGATTAAGTTACATCAAGATGGATAATTCGATTATTTCTAACTAAAACCACATGGCGTATGTCATGCATGTTTGCAAGAAAAAAAGAAAAAATCCCCATTTAGTGGGAAAGGTGAGTGTGATAATGAACTTCTTGAATTGCTTCATACCAATATGTGAGGACCATTTCCAGTTGTAGAAAGTGGAGGGTACTCATAAATAACATCTTTTATGGATTATTTTAGTATATTTTTATCTATCAACATAATGAGGTATCAGTATAATTCATTTGATAAGTTCAAAGAATAAAAGAACGAAGTTGAGAACCAGCATGGTATGAAAATGAAGAAACACTGCTCAGATCAAGGTGTAGAATCTCTTAATCAAGACATCATTGATTACTTACAGGAGTTTGAGATCTTATCACAACTAACACTTCCAAACACATCCCAATTGAATGGTGTTAGTGAAAGGAGGAACCATGCCCTGTTAGACATGGTGAAATCAATGAAGAGCCTTGAGAGGCTTCATTTATCCTTTTGGGGACATGCGTTACAAACTGAGGCACACATACTAAACCAAGTACCAACTGAATCAATAAATGGTATACAATACATGTTCTAGAGAGGAATAAAATCCATGTTATCAAATTTACATGTCTGGGGTAGTGAGGTGTTTATTAAGGCATTATAATGTAAAAAACTCACACACCAAGGCACAAAGTGTACCTTTATAGGATAACCCAATGAATCAAGTGGATATTACCTATACAAACCCTGAGACAAGAAAGTTATGTTGGAATGACATGCCATATTCCATGAGTGGGAGCAAATATCAAATAGACAAGGTGGGAGTGACATAGACTTCGATGAAGTCGAAGCTCAAGCTACAGAATATTTGGTACAAGAACATATTCTACAAAAAATCATGGACGAATAATCTATTCCAGAGACACAAGAACTATGTAGGAGTATAATAGAGGTTAGAAAACTGGAATGGTATAGTTTTATAGTTATTGATAATTTTGACTCATTATTATTTGATAATAATAATCCTCTAACCTATAAATAAGAAGTAAGTGGAAAAAAATTTCCAATTGGATGGAAGCCTTGAATATTGAAATAGATTCCAGGTATGAAAACCATGTCTAGATTTTGGTAGATCATCTAGTTGATGTAAAGACTATTGGTTGAAAATGGGTATTCAAGAAGAAACTGGAATTGGAAGGACAAGTCAGTACCTATAAAGAATGATTGGTAACAAAAGAGTTTAAACAGTGTCAAAGAATTGAATACGATGAAATATTTTAACCATTTTCAATGCTGAAATCCATCCAAATTCTACTACCCATTACGGATATCCATGGAAATGAAATTTCATAAATGGATGTGAAAACATCATTCATTAATAGGAAAATTAAGTAATATGTCTATAGGGCCCAACCTAAAGGGTTTGTCACTCCAAAATATTCTAATAAGTTATGCAAGTTGCAGAAATACTTTTTGGGATTAATGCAATAATCATAGTTATAAATCATTATTTCTGATGACCCCATAATAGAATCTGGTTAATAAAAAATGAATGTTATTCTTGTGTCAAAAAATTGTTTACTAGGAGTGCAGTCATTTTCCTAATAGTATATGTTGATGACATATTACTTATTGGAAATGAGATACCAGTCTTACAGTCTGTTAATGCATGTTTGAATAAATTATTCTCTATTAAGGACTTAGGTGAGGTGTTATATATTCTTGGGATCAAGATTCATCATGGTAGATCTAAGAGATTGTTGGTCCTATGTCAATGTACATTCATTGATATGATACTAAAGAGATTTAGTATGGGACAATCCAAGAGGGGATTTTTTCATACATCACATGGAATTCATCATTCCAAGAAAACTTGTCCTTATACCCATAAAGAAAGAATGATAATGGAAAGTACTCCATAAGCATCATCAATTAGGTCAATCTTGTATGTCATACAATGAACTAGGCTGGATGTTGCCAATTCATTATGTAATGTAGCTAGATATCATGATGACCCAATTGGCAGCCATTTGATGGATTTCAAGACTATCCTAATGTATCTAAAGAATACTAAGGATATGTACCTGGTTAATGGAAGATATGAGGAGCTAGTTATTAGAGGATAAGTACATGCTAGTTTCCTGATAGATCAATATGACATGAATTCGGAAATGAGATACATATTCACATTGAATGGAGCTACAGTGATATAGAAGAGCTCAATGAAGAGTGTGGTCACAGATTCTACAGTAGAGACTTTGTATATCATAGCTTCTGAGGAAATTAAAGAATCATTTCTGATATTAAGATTCATCTAGGAGTTAGATGTGATACATATTTGTAAAGATCATATCACACTGTACTATGATAATATTTTAGCGGCGGCTCTCACAAAAGAGCCAAGGTTACATTAGCGGATGAAGTATAGAGATCAGAAGTATCATATCTTGATGGATATTTATCAAAGAGGTGATGTTACAGTGAGCAGTATTTCCACATAAAACAATGTGGCGGCCCCATGACTAAAGCCCTGACTCATCAAAATCATGATCACCATGTGAGGTCTAGTAGACTAAAAGTCGTAGGCAGGTGGCTTTAGTCCATGTTAGAGTTTGTAAGAGTTGGGGTCCTAAAAACAACTTGTGGTACGTGGATTACATGTATATTTTTATGTATTTAAATATTATACATATTATTACATAATGGTCATTATTCTGCATGACTATGGTTAATAATTTCCTCGAGTATTTGTAGCACTGATAAGGTACTGGAAGTTCATGGCTATGATTAGAACCTTGAAATGCTATAACAATATTCTAAAATACAGTACTACAGTTGGATGGAATACAATAAAGTGTTCCATATATTCATTCCTGTAAGGTTCTAGTACTCACTAGTATATGAGACAATCTCTCATTAAGTTCTCATTTTTTAATATCCATGATAGGGGATTATGAGATCATAACTATTTGTAGGAATTCTGCACGTTTTGGTGTCATTGAATATTTCACTGTGTGAGCTTTTTTAATGACCATTATACTTTAATATTATCATTAATATGTGTTACGACTCGTGCAATTTGATTTACTGACATAAACCGTCATGCAGACAGTTGACCTGAAATAGGGTACGTTGGGTGCATCCTGAGTGATATGATATTTATGGATAACTCGTGGAAGTATTTTTTCCTTCCATTTATGGAAGTTAATATATTGGCCCTTCAATTGAAATATAACCATCGTGCAAAATTCCATGGTCATGGTGTAACGATGAGTATATTTTAGGAAGTCAAAGAACAATGTATCATGTATAAAGGTTCATGAAACTATCATGAATCATGCATGATGAGATATTGAGACAAAGGGATTATATTTCACATTGATCATTCATATGTGGATGTTTCTATTGTGACTATACGTTCTTTATCTTGGGTTTCATGACCCATTTCTATACATTACCCTTGGAATTTAAGAAAGCCCAACTAATGCCAATGATAATAAATCTTAGAGGGTCACACACTATGTGTTTTTGGTGGTCTCATTTAAATTCTATTTTAATTTAAATAGTAAAGTAAATATTAGTCTAACGACCATGGAATAATTTTATTCACGTTAAGATGATCGCATAAATTAATTAAAATTTGCTTATTTATTTTTTTGAACATTTAATGAATATCTATTTACTAGTTCATAAATAAAATATTTATTTAAGAGATTAATTTATTTATTGTTTTATTCGAGTGTTCAATAAATGGAAGTGGATTTCGAGCGGAACAATAATGGTTAGGAAGTAAAATAATTACTTTCAACATAGTAAATATTTATTAGTTGGAACATGTTAAACTAATAATGATGATTCTACTATTTTGTGATGTGGAATTTTATTCATAAGTCTATTTTGCGCAAGTTGGAGAACCATAAATAATTATGTGGTTTTATTATTATGATTATGTTTCTTCTCTAAATTCATGAATGTATTTAATTGGTGTTATGTAATTAAATATTTTTACTGATGTTAAACACATATAATATAAAATTATGTCTATCGTTGCATTGCGAACATACCACATGCCTGGTGAATTGATAATTGTAGAGCCAAAAAATTTCACTATTGACTCCTCTTCCTCCCCCTCTCAAGAAGAAGATATGTTCTTCATGGCTGTAGAAAAATCTATCCTGAATGACCAACAAAACACACTCGCTTCACTGCGCCAGCACGTGGAGAATGAGTGGTTTCGATTGGAGGCTATTAGAGCACATGTAGATCACATCTAGAGGGATTCTGATTTGGATCCTTGCCACTAAAATATATAAATCTAGAAGGGTCATGTCGAACGATCAACATCGTCAAAAAATAAAATAATGAAGATCAAAGAATTCTTTTATTTATGAACTTATTTAAATTAATTATAAACATGATGTGAAATATCCTCTCTAAAGTTTTTGGGCTGCTTAATTATTTATCAAAATCATTGATTCTATTCTGTGATGACTGACATTCATCGTCCTACTGATCCCAGAATAATCATTGATCATGGTAAATTTTAAATATGGGTTCCAACCCAACCATGATTCTACTATGCCTAGAACCTTCATATCTGAACCAATATGACTATAGATCTCAATAATTATAGTTAATTTGGGCCAATTCTCAATATAATATATATTTGATAGATCTACCTACATACTATATAATGAGATATTAGTACCCAAAAATGCGACCATTTGTATCCAAATTTCATGAATTATAATTTTCTCTTATACTTTTTCCACATATATGGATTTTTTAAATTCAGAATTGATATTAATTCTATTCCTTTAAAATTGTGTTAATCATAATGACATCATTAAATATTAAAAAAACTCAACGAAGTTAATATCTAAAAACATTATTCATTAATTTTATAAATATATTATGGGAATTAGTATGACTGATGTAAATCACTATATAATCATATTTCACTATCCTTTTACAACATTTTTAAATTAGTATATCATCCTTCTAGGCCCTCAATTGTTAACATCTAAAATGTGTTCCAGTCATGGAAATGTATTGATATAAATATAGTTGATCATAAATGTAAAAAATATTGTTTATATGATACTTATTCATTATTATAATCTTTTTCATTTCCAGATGATGAAGGAAAAGTCATGAAATTTCATATTTCTTATAAACAAAGAGAAATATTGAACTAAAAGGTTGAAACATGGCCTAATGATTCATTTTTTAATGCTATTTGATAGTTTCTTCAGAAATTCCTTCAATTCAATTAGAGAAATTAAATATAGACTGTTTTAAATACATGATTCACCATGTATGGGTCCAATTGATAAATCAATATCATGATTTAGTTGAATAAGAATAATTGTTTTTTAAAATACATTCAAAATCTCCCACAAAATAGACATATAATTGTTTTTAATTTATCCCCTGCTATATAATAGTATAATCCCCTTTGGAATTGAAAAAAAAATCCATAATTTTTTTATTTCAATTAGATGTTTATATTTATCATTACACTAATAGAAATTCATAGGATAGACTATAATGTCAACTCTAACATCCCTTTTTTAGTATATGACATATGATTAATATATATAAATTCAATCAACACTTAATATAACATCAAAATCAACAAGAGGGATAATGACATGAATTTGAAGTGGAAAGTCCAACCAACATTATATATGAACGATTCATTTCCTTTTGATATGATCATCATAATATTAATTGTTTTCATTGTATAGTAAACATCTAATATTTTAGGATAATAATTATCATCACTATATATTTTAATGATTAAAAAGATCTCATATGAATGATTTCATATTGGTTACTTAAATATTTGATCTAACCTATTACCACCAAATCATTATTCTTCTTTCATCAGTCCCATAGTAAAACCCAAATTTTCATTATGGTCGTAATGAAAATTTTATATGAGGGATTAATAACTCATAGGATGTCAAAATGATGACACATTTATTTATATCTATGACATATTAGGTTTAACATATATAATTATAGATCAAAACTTATTCAAATATTTCTTAATACATTAAAAATAGTTTGAAAATATCTGGTGCATATCACCCATGATTGTGAAACAATCTATGTAGAAAAGATAATTTTCATGAAATTGGTTATGAAAAACTCCATCTCCATGTGACATATTTGGAGTTAGTAACCCAATATACAACTGTTAAAGATACACATCCACATGATTATTTTATATAGGGATGAAATTTCATTGTAGCCACTCTCGCTATCATTGTGTAAAATTCATAGATACATTTTTTTGGATTATCCAACGATATTTATCATAGGATATCAATAAGGTATTCTCTTATTAGTTTATAATTGTCATCCAAATGATCATATTTAACCAAATATAACAAAAATGGATTTCCATACATATATTTTACATCTTAATGGAATAACATTCAATTAGTTTCATGAATAAATCCTTATTGACCATTATATATATTTTGTCTTGTAATAATAGATACAAAATTTTCTTATTTCATGAAAAATCATATATATCTAAAATAGTGATCTTATCAAATTTAATCATCATAAAAATAATCTTCATAATGATTTATCATAACATCTAGCAAATAAAACAAAAGTAAAGGGTTACCTTAGAATCTCTGTAAGGGAAAACATTGATGATATATAGAGATGATATTATGAAATCATAAGATTAGAATTAGGGTTTGAGAGTATGAATAAAAACTAAAATGGGTATACTCAGTCACTCTTATATTATAAATGTGATATGTGACATAAAACATATTAATTGAAAAATTCATGAACCAAAATAGTGTAAAATCATCACAAATCAAGAGTGAGCCATAGGTTCATGTAACATAATTGTGGCACCATAATAACTATATATATGATTTAAAATATCAATTTGAAATCAATGAATATAAAATCATAATGGATAAGGAATAAAATCTTGTATCCTATTTCAAAAATTATTATAAATCACCTCATATTTCCAAAAGAGAATTTCGAACATCACCCAATTTATCACACGTGCATTAAAATATTATTTATTAAAATATGTTTTCTGAGTGACATCAGCTTCATTTTTCAAAATATATGTTGGTTAATAATTTTTGGTGTTAATACATTTATGATGGTAAAATATTCACTGAAATGATAATAACGATATAAATATCATATATATATATATATATATTCATTATACACATAATTAGAGTCATCCATAAATGATTATATGTAATAATTTACTATATTGTTCAGGGAGATGGTAGGTCATACGTATACATGAACATTGTATCGATATTATTAATGGATTAAATAATGAAAATTTATTATTAATTCACCATTAAAAAATATTTTTTTATTTCATAAATACATATTATATTTGTTAAATTTAATATTTACTACCTTCCAAATAACACCTTGATTTTTTATGAAATATTTTCACTAAATAATTATAATTCATTAATAACTTCCATTGCATGGAACATTGAGTATTAACAAGCTAAAAGATTACTATTGTATAAAATTACCATTTGTCTTAGCTGTTAGGTTAATAGTATATAATATAACTAACTTGTGAAAAAGTATTTTGAAATCATTTATAGCCAATTATTTATGGAAATTGTAAATCAATTGTACATTTTTTTATGTAATATTAAATTGTTGGAATTTATATTAGTAAATGAAATCAACTAATTATATATGTTATATAATTAATAAAATATTTTTTATATTCCTCCAATATATAATATTGTCATAGGGTATTAATAAACCCAATTTGTGGTATAAAAACCTATATTTCTAAAATTGAAATTTTACCGCTATTTAATAGAAACCCCTTTTTAATTTTGGATTTCTTCACATTAATAAATTTTACATGACAAAAAATATTCTTTTGGATCGCGATATAATAATTTACATTATGGGAAATTTTAATATTTTTCTCATAACTTTCAAATTTTGATGAATAGTAAAAATACTCTAAATTTTAAATAAAAACACATTTTTAATAGATATATTATAAATATTTAAATTATAATATGAAATTTATTTAAGTCTAAATAAAATATTTTAGTCATTAAATATAATTTATGTCATCATCTTTAGTTTTATATTGAATTTAGATATAAAAACATTTCAATCTTTTTCAATATTTGAAATTTTAATATATGTTCTCCCTTTACAAAAAATGATGAATTTTAAATTAATTACTAAAAATTATGTGTTGTTTATTTTGAAAATGGATTCCATATTTGAAACTAGTAGAATAATATTATGTAAATAGATTTATTTTATTTTGGGAACTATGAAAAGTAACATTGTCAATTTTTATTAATACAGTAAACGGGTAAATCAGGTAATTATTGGTAAGTATACTATTTTAGATTTACCATAACACCTGAATTAATGTCATTGAATAACAAAAATTTTCGACCGAATAATCGTTGGGACAAAATTGTGTCCTATGTAAGAAACATCATTGTGATTAGGATATGTAATTTATTTCATTTAAAGAAATGTTAAATATGTCTCACTCAACTATTAATAACTAAATAATTTACTATATAAATAAATATTTAAGAAAATTTGTATTAATAATTCTAATTTGAAGTATCAACTACAATAGAATCATGAAACGGGATTCATATTACTTATTGATTATCATTTGGGTGCACCTAATTAGTTTATTAAGAAGAAAGATTCATTTATGATACTCTACATTGATTATTTAAAACCTAACAAAATCACTATTAAGAAATAGTATTCTCTTCCATAAATTTATGAATTATTAAACCAATTTTCTAGAGCTTAATACTTTACTATGATTTAAATTCATTTATGATATCATCAAATAAGGGTTAATAAGAAGGATATACAAAAGATGACATTCTGTTCATGGTATGGATACTATGAATTTATAGTGATGACTTTTGGTCTTACTAATTACCCCACTATCATTAAGGATATAATTAATTCTATTTTTATAGACTATATTGATGAATATTTAGTAGTCTATATAGATTATATTGTTACCTTTTTGAGGACAATGGTATAATATGAATATCACTTGAAAATTGTACTGATTAACCTGATAATGGAGATGTTTTATGAAAAAATTACCAACTATGAATTTGGGCTTTATAATGATAGATTATTGGGTCATATAATATCATTAGAGGGGATAATTGTGGATTCATAAAAAACTAAAGAAATTGAATGTAATACATGACCAAAAACAGTGACTAAGATTCAAATATTTCCTATTATGGTGAGATATTAATGGTTTTTTGTGAAATATTTTCCATGATTATTTTAATCAACTCATCATATTGACTAGGAAAGGAGTCAAGTTTGAGTGGATAGAGTAATATGAAGAGAATTTCAAATATATCAAAATATTTTTAGCAAGTGCATAATTTCTAACATTGCATTAATGTAATAAGGATTTGTGATTGACAGTGATGCATCAGAAAAGGGGATGGGATTTTCTCTCATGAAAAATGATATAGTGATAAAATAAGCCTCACGATAATTTAAAATACAAGAGAAACATTTCCCAACATGGTATTTGGAGTTATCTATGATAATAATTTCACTAATGATATAGAGGAATTTACTTTATAGTAAAAGGTGTGAAATTTATACTGATCATACAATTTTAAAGTATATTTTAACAATAAAGGAAATTAATATTCGTCAAAGATGATTGTTGGAGTTTAGTAATGATTACAAATACTCAGTAAATTTCCACCTCGGGAAAGAGAACATGGTGGCGGATGCTATGAGTCGAAAATACAATTCTAGGATATTCCTTATGATGTTTAGAAGAGATGTATTTTTTTTGTATTATCAAAAGATGATACATGAAATTTTAATGTGAGGGGATAAATATTATCTTTTTCAATTGAACGGTCAACCAAATATGAAAGTGATTAATAAGGGAAACATATGGAAGATTTAGAGTTACAAATGAATGTGAGAAATGTTCTTAAATTCAACCTTTATTATGATGGGATAATAAGGTTTTGGAATCATGTTTGTATTACTTTATTACCAGAATTTAAGATAGATAATTTTGATGAGGTTTATAGTTCATCATTTTCTATTCACCATTGAATCAAAATATATTCATGGAATAGAAAATTTATTTTTTTCGTGATGGCATGAAATGAGATGTTGTAGAATATGCCTGTCGATGCTTTCTTTTTCAGAAATTTAATGCTCAAAGAATTAAATATAAGGTCATGATACAAATATTTATCATACTATAATGGATAAGGGAAAATATCACTATTGATATTCCTATCAGAATTCCAAAAAATCAAAATATAATACGACTATATAAGATATAGTTGATCACCATATGAGGTCGGTAAAATTAATTTCTATTTGATATGATTAATCTCTTGATAATATTTCCATGATATATGTAAATGATGTGGTAAGATTTCAAAAAGTACCACATTCCATTGTATCAGATCAGGATCTGTGGTTTACCTCAATCTTCTAGGGATGTTTCATTTTGGCTTTGGATATGAAGTTATGTTTCAGCATTGTTTATCATCCTTAGATAGACGGGCAGTCTGAGAGGACAATTCAAACTCTAGAAGGAATATTGAGATCTTTCAATATGGTTTTCAAAGGTGGTTTGGAGGAACACAAACATTTGTTGTAATTTTTTTACAATAATAGCTTTCACTCTAGTATTGAAATTGCTTCTTATGAAGCCCTCTATGAAAAAAGTTTAAAACTCCAACTTTTTGGGATGAAGTTGGGGAAAGAATGCTATTAACATGAGATCTTGTAGTTAAATGGCCGAAAAGTTAGATCTATTAAACAACAAATAATAAAATCTTAGTGTTGAAAAAAATGTTGTGCTAAATACCATTGAAATAACATAGTGATTGAAGGTGGTGACATAGTGTTTCTACAAATGTCTCTCAGGAATAGCATAGTGAGATTTGTAAAGAAGCGAAAGATAGTGCCTATATATTTTGATCGTTTTGATATTCTAGATCATCTTGGGAAGGTAACATACGTATTGGTGAATCCAAAAAAAAATTGTCAAGTATAATATGTGTTCCTTATATCTCACCTAACATAGTACATATCTGATCATTCATAGTTACAAAACACATAAGTAATACAACTAGATTAAGATCTTTATTTTGATGAACATCCGATAGAGATTCAGTATCGTAGAAATAATATTGGGAAAAGACAAGACCACTCACTTTGTTAATTTTTGGAGGTTGAACCATTAATGTGAATAATCTGTGTGGGAACTTGAGGATAATATGAGGGAGAGATATCATCATTTTTTTATCTATGTGATGTATTTTGAAGGCAGAATTTAGTATAAGTTTGGTAGAATGTAACACCAAAATGTTATTATATAATATTTTCTATAAATAATTTTAACTCTTCAATAGATTTAATTATAAAAAATATTGAGTTTAAATGTACCAGGATATGACTTTTTTAGAAAATGATAATATTAACCTTGGTGTTAGGTTACCGGTATTAAATATAACTAACTTATAAAAATGTATGGTGAAGTCAGTTGCAATAAATTATTTAAGATCAATATAAATCAAATCGGTATTTGTAATTTTGACTTATTAATAAATTTAGTGAATTAATATTATTTAAAGAAATTAAAAAATTATAGAGGTCATATAATTTATAAAATATTTTTTACCCTCACCAAATAGATTTGTTTTATTGGGTATTTTTAAACACTATTTGATGAATAAAAACCAATTCTTCTAAAAGGGAAATTTTACCACATTTTAATGGAGAGCCCTATTTAGATTATAATATTTATACATTAATAATTTATATATTTTAATAAAAAATAGTTATTTGGATGTATGATATAAAAATTTACTTTGGATGAAATTTTATGATTTTTTCAATAAAAATAATATTTTGATAAATAGTAATAATAATGTAAAGTTTAATTAAAAACAAAATTGCTTCAATGAATACATTTAGAGTGTTAATTTATAATTTTTAATGGTTTTAAAGTATAAATATAAAATATTTTTACCAAAAAATATAAATTTTTTCATTATCATTAATTTTATATTAACGTGTGATATAAATAAATTTCAATTATTGCAAAATATTAATATTTAAGCCCCATTTTATCATTACAACAATGAGTTTAATTTTATATTAATTACTGGAACATTCTTGTATTGATTTTTGAAAATTAGATTCCATAATTTTAATTAGTGGGTCAAAATTATGGAAATAACTTTATATTATTTTTGGGAATTATGAATACAAACAGTGGTAATTTTTATTATTATAGTGAAAGGGTAAATCAGGTAATTAATGTTTATATTATATTATAAAATTACCCAAACAGTTGTCTTAATTTAATTGGATAAGTTTTCATCAACATAATTGTTCTTTTGGTCGAAATGGTGTTCATTGGAAGCCACTTGGATAATATTATCACAATTAAATTATTTTATATAATGAATAGTTAAATATGTATCACTGAAATTTTTTTAACTAAATAATATTTTATATAAATATATAAAGAAGAAAAATTATATTATAATTACTCATTTGAAAGTGAAAATGTTTTTTATTATCATGTTAATTATTTTTTTAATTTTTCAATATATAGAAATAACTATAGTGTCTTATTATTTGATGTTGTAAAAATTAATTAGTTAATGAGAAATCAATAAAACAATTTTTATCTAAATTATAATGACCTTAAAATTACCCTAAAACATGAGTAAATCATATTTTCGTGTATATCACTAACATAACTATCCAACAGTCGATTTAGTGACCATTTAGAGCCTCATTGACGATATTATGACACTTAAATTATTTTATCTAAAGTGATGTTAATGTTGTCACATTCATTATTTATTAAATTTAAGATTTTATATTTTTTGTTCCTTAGATGGTAAATAATCCTAAATATATTATTATGAAATCTAGTAGAGTTATATTTGTCATTTGTTTATTTTTTATTTTTATTTAATGAATAATTATATAAAAAATTACACAAAATAGATTTTGTAATTATTTTAATAATATTGATAATGAATAAATGTTATTATAAATATTAATGTAAATATTATTTTAGATAATTAATATGTTTAATGAATTTTATAGATTACCTTGATCTCATATTAATATAATCAAATCGTTGGTTCAATATTATATTGTTATAGTAATATTTTAAAACATTTATGAATTGAATAGTGTAAAAATTTAAAGTATTGATTGTTAACAAAAATATTATATTATTAAATGATTTATGAAATACATTTCTAAAAAATAGAATAATTATTACATGGTCTAAAATATTAAATGCTTTTTATTATGTACTATTTCACATCAAATAAATAAATATGATTCCCTTATAATATAGAAATATTTGTCACCCTATTAAAAATTAAATAAGATAAAAAACTAATAATTAAAATGATAACATTTAAATTGACATAAATATTCGTAAGAAATGTATTTGTGATGATATTAGACCCATATTTTAATTAACAATATAATTGGGGTAATTTTGATGTTTTTTGGATGGGGGTTTGTTTGTTTATAAATTAATATTTTGGTAGATCCCAAATTGCCCCTCACCACGATTAAAAATGGGAACCTCATCCGTCATCTGTTGAAATTACATTTTTACTTAATGATCTTCCATACCGTTGAATTTTTACATCTAAAATTCAAAAAATAAATAATAGATTTTTTGGTCTTCTTCAAATTCCAAATCTGGTTCACTGTGAAGAGATTTAGGGGAAGCACATCGAATAAGAGTTAATCTCTTATACTGGTTCTTTCAAATTTAGTGCTTATTCTACACACTAGTCATGAGTTTTAAATATAAATTAATAATAAATTATTAATTATATATATATATGTTATTATTATTATAAAAAAACATATTCCACCTTTATTCCATCCGATAAAAAACCAAATCATCACATGTGTATACGTACAGCTTACCAACTCCATGATGAGCTGTAATCTATTTTTTACCAACCCATACTATGATGGGTATAATGATTAAAATAATAACTATATATTATAATTATATCATTATATTTATTTTGAAATATTATACCACATTCAATCGAAAGCCATTCAATAATTCTGAGAATGATTTTGTCTCTTGTGTGTACGTACGACCTATTGTCTCTAAGATGTGATGTGATTTATTCTATATGTACTTAATTAAATAATGATTATATAAATGGATAAAATAAATAAATATGATATATATATATTGTGAATATATTTTTTCAATGATATATATATGACCTATGTAGGAGAACTAGACCTTATTCGACAAAATATGCATAAAAAATGTAGAAGGTAATACTGGAATAACAAGGAATAATGAAATTTTATTAAGAAACAGATGATTATATGATCATATATGATATTATAAAAATTAATATGAATCTAAAATAACATTATTTAAATCATTATATAGGAGGTGTAGATATAAAAAAAATTAATTGAATGTAAGGTAAGAGATAATTTTCCAATCACATTATTATCCGAGATTGGTTATACATAAGTTTCTACATGGTTGTATTTACCATCCACATACAAGTTTTGCTAAATATGTAATACTATTTATATTCATCTAAAATGGATTGAAGTCAATTTATCCAATCCGTAAATTTTAAAAATTTTATGAAATGAATATTTTTACATTAATCAAAACGAGGTACTTATTCACTTATCTAGAAAACATATGAGGGGAATGTATTTTAACTAACACAACATGAATGGATTTTTCATCTTCATAACACCTAATTTCAAAGAATATACGACTAAAATGTCATGTTTATTCTCAAATAAATTATATTATTTTAAAATTACATGGGAATATGTGAATATAAATAGTTTTTGAAGAAGAAATGATATTTTCCTCATTAATTAATTTCAACTGTTATATAAAATAAATTTTCATCTATGATGGAATTCATTAATAGGTTTATGTTTCAAGTACAATACCATTATTGTTTCTATGATTTTATTGTGTTTATTATGGATTACTATTTATGAATCAAATTATTTTAAATTAATTATGTTACAGTGTAATTATGTTAAATGAAACACATTTTATTACATGGGATATGATAAATGATTCATGATATTGTTTCACACATAAAACGTATTTTATTATGTGATTGTTGGGGCCTAAATACCCCTCAAATTAATTGGGTAAATATGTATATCTCATTAGATAGAAATGTATGGAATGTGAAATGATATTGGTTCAGTTATATAGTGATGTAATGAGGAGTGAACTTGGTTCAGTAATGGAATTTGTCTGCTATGATGGTCCTGGTATTAATCCTTGACAAAAATGAAATTATTTTGTATGATAATATGTATGGAAAAGAACTCATACCTTTTTTTCTGAATTTTTTGATTATGTTTATTGAATCATCTGTAATTTAATGATTTATCTCATGGCATGATATCAATATGTTTCATATCCCAAAATAGATTTTGAAATGTTATGTTCTTATATCTTATGAGTATGATTTTATTGATATATCACTTGTTTACCCATAATATTCATATGATATAACCATTTTATTTTTTTGTTTTTTCTATATCGTAAATATGTGTATTATGTATGATATATCAAATGGGGTCTATTTATGGTGATTTAAGTGGGATATAATTAAGATAACTTATGACCACATTGTTTAAGATTCTCAATTTCTAATGACACTATCTGTATATGGTTTTGTCAATGATTTTTTTATTTTTAATGAATGATATTGTCATTTTAGGGAATTTAAATGTATTTTATTTATGGGTTATTATATTTCATGTAATGCCTAAATGAAAAATGAATTACAACGCATCGAGAGGAAGTAGTCTGTCGTAATCACAAGCGACATTATCATGTTGTCATGGAATAGAAATCAAGAGTGATTATCTGATGATACAACTAAATAGTAATATTAATATCATAAAATTCATGAATATCATATATATATCACATTATATAAATCCATGTGTGGCAATATTGGAATAAAAATTTCATCGAGTTGTGATGTCGTGGTACATTTTACATGTGTTCGATGGTTTCATTTCCTATTTGATTGAAGATGATATAAATATATTTAATGATATAAACATATTAAAATATTCATGTATTTTATATAATTTTTTTTATTAAAACATAATAATTAAATAATATTTTATGGACATGTAAAAATTAATAAAATAGATATTTTCAATAGAAAAGGACATATATTCCTCATATAACCTACTTATGTTTACACCAAGATAATTCCTATGATTTATACATAAACAAACCAATGACACAATACTTTTCATTGGGATGTACGGATAAATTTTACATGTTCTTGGACTATGTATGTTTTCTTCGATGTGTGACTAGGATATGATATTTGATTCCCTTTTATAAGAGGTAGAGAGAACACAAATGAAATATTTGGAATTAGTAATTTGTTTCCATGTATTTTTACACTCCATGTGAATGAAAAATTTATCATTACCAATACATATATGAGATAAAGATGATATATAGCCATTAAATAAGTTTTTGATGAGATCTTAGAACCTTTACCTATTTATATTATATTTTAAACTTTATGCATACACAATTTAACATTATCAGTATTAATAAAGTTTTATTGTGTTTCATATAAATTATGAAAAAATTAAGTTGAACATATTTTAAAATATTCATTATTATTTTCCAAAATGTTCAATATATATTTTCAAATTCCATTTCATTCTTATAGGAAATAAATATTTAGAATGAAACTGAATGACGTGATTAAATATTAGTTTTCCACAGAAAATAATTCCATATATAAAAAATGTTTTTTATATCAAATAAAAACATGAAATTGTTTCCACTATATTAATTAAATTAATATTAGCATAAATAAACTAATATTAATTTTAAAACATTTTAAAAAAAAGAATAAGTGTCAATGCATTAAATGAAAATGTAGTTTTTAATAAAAATCATTATATTTCACTATTTACTGAAAAAATAATGTTTTATAAAAATTGAAAACAGTTCAACATATTATAATTTGGAATTGTGGATTATGAAAATCAATATATTATTTATATTTAAATTTTATATTTGTGTAAAAAATTAATTTTATTATTTTTCAATAAAAAAATAAATAATATTTTTATGAAATTTAGTTTACAAAGTATGTAGTGACTTTAGGAAAAGTTAAGTTACAATTTATAAAAAAAATCACTATCTAAATCCTTTATAATTAATTTTAAAAATATAGTTATTCTTATTGATACATCCAAATTTAATTTCTATATTATAACAACCCTGATTAGATAATAATATAAATAATATTTATTTGTTTAATAAAACATGATGATGCATGTAATGCAATATTTTGATGAAATAAAAAAAATTAAAAAATAAAGGATATCTTAGGTTATTATTTAAATGAAACCAATTTAGAATTTATTGTGATTCAATTTCAATTAATAATTTATTATAAGTAATAATAAAATATTGATGAAAATTATATATTTATAAAAAAACTAAGTCTAAAATAAAATAAATAATATATTTTAAATTTTAAATTTCATATTATATTTTATTTATAATAATTCTTAAAAAAGAACTGATAGATGAAAAAAAACTACATCCTCCAAGGTTATCATCTATAAAATGTGTCATCAAATATTTTTTTATGAATTATTTTTCACTCGTGGTAAACAAGTACCTCATGATATTAAATTTTTAATTAGTAGATAGTTTCATCCATAGAGAAATAATAGATATATACAAGGGGAATATATAATTTTTAAATACATATATATAATTATAATATTCATAAAGATACTCCCTAGAAAAATCATATAATTCAATATAATTGTTTAAAATTTTACAATAGTTACTTTAGTTATATAAATATTTTAACATTAGGTCGTATGGTTTCAATTATAATATAAATGAGTTTAAATGATTCATATAAAAATTCCATTATATTAAAGGTTAATTATTTTTAATTATATAAATTATCTCCTCAAAATGCTAATATTGAATAGTATATATATTTATTAATAAGTACAAATGACTAAAACATATCATTATACTGTAAGAATCCAACAACATACCTTATGATTCTGTTATAGAGGTGTTATGATTTCTCAATATCATATGAATTAATATCCCCTAATGTTGAATAAAATAGGACTTCCTTTCACCTATGAAATACATAATGAAATAAATATAACATCCAATATGTTATAGATAAAATATGTACTATATATATATGGGTGTGTGTGGGTGTGTGTTTGTGTGTATTCCAATCATATCTCCTCGACATGACACCTTATACAGTGTATTTTATACTCATTGATTGAAAATATAAATACCAATATCCATAAAATGGACATGAGATATCTCAAAATCAATTAATATAATATTTAATAGATAATTACTCATGTATATTATATTTTTGGTGGAAATAATAAAATTATAATCCATTATCAATAAAAATTGTATCTTTTGAGAAAATAAAACAATTTATATAATTGAGTGTTCAGTGAAAAATTGAATATCTAAGAATATTCCCCTATCAATTAAATTCTCACTATAACCACAATATGTTTATTGTCATGTTGAAATCAACAATAATATATCATGGTTTCAAACATGGCCATGCCAAATAAATTATATTTTTTCATCAATGAAAGGAATAAAAATAATTATTTACTTTTGAATTATTATGTGTATAGATATGGAAACTCATTAACTATACACCTTGTATTATATTATGTAGGGTGACAAAAACATTAAATTTTTCATTATCATGAATATATATAGATCATAAAATTGAATTGTGTCTTTTTGAGTCAACAAATTTGAGGAAATATTCAAAAATCCAAATACCATAAATGGGAACCAATATGAGAAAACTAGATAATAATATTAGTATAATAAATGAAAATAATTTGGTAATACATATATTTATAACCATGATTATATATAAATAATTTTAATTTATACGTCATTACATGACATAATTATTTCATATAATAATACATTATTTTCACTATGTTGGTTGAGCATATATAATGGAAAGTAAAAAATTATAAAAATATAGTGGATACACCACAACATGAAAGAAGATGGTTTATAATATATATTGGGTTTACCTAAATCCTTTAATGAGTGTCAAATCATAATAAAATATCATTGGGTTTATTCACTTACCAATTTCATAATACACGACGTCTACAAATTCTCTCTTGTACATTTTGATAATGAATGTATAAAACTGATTAGAAAAACACCTACAATTCGTTATTAGATTATGTAATATATGAGAGTGAGTTAATAGATGATATAAATGGGAAATTAATAATTTTCAATAAATCAAAAAAATGTATATGGGTCTTTATTTAAATAACATGAAAACATCGAGCGAATCATACTTTCATTATTCGATACACATCTATCAGATAAATTATTGCATCATATTATAAAATCAAGAGTTTCAGTATAAAATATAAATATTATATCACCCACTTTTTAATGTATCATAACAAATAATACTAACTAATATAACATATTAATTGATATATAGTGATAATAAACATTATGAATATATTGGAAGGCTAGATATGGGAGAATCATTGGTGGTATTAGGTTGGATAACTGAATATTCCTATAATTCATCCATGCTCATGTATTTCATGATTCACTCATCACATTGAATTCAAAAATTAATCCCAATATACCAGGTCTTTCTGTCTTTGAAATCCCATAGAGAAATATAAGTCACACATGGATGTAGCTTCATGGAATTAGCGATTTTTTTTTTCAAAAAGATCTGGTCATGCCACACCCCCAGTATTAACAGTATCTATGCATTAATCAAGTGAAAATATGTATGTATCTTCATTGCCATTATGTAATCAAGCTCATATATGATCTTCTATAAAACTCAGGCTTCACCAGTAGTGGTTCTTGTATTTTATTTGTTTCTTCTGCATTGTTAGCTAGTATATGTAATAAAGGAGTTCACCAAATCATTAGAAGTTGTTATCTAGGACATGAGATTTTGATCTAGTTATGATCAGTCCACGAGAAGATATATTAATCTAATTTACGTATCTATTGATACATTATGACCCCTACCAATGATATAATATTCTACAAGTATCTGATTTATCGTCCTCGTCTCTTGGGTTGCAGTGATGTCGTTATCTGCGATGGCAGGAAATTTCCATCAGTTCTCATGTTGTAATTTCTTTTGGTGGTGACATGATATAGATATCCTAAATCGTAATTTTACTTAGATTCTATTATTTTGGTCTATTATTATATTCATGAAGCTATAAATACATTGATTCATCAATTTTCATTAAATATGTGTAATTTTAGGAAACATTTGAATTTCTGGGTGAATTGGGATTATAGTGCAGCTACCCTTCCATGTGGTAATCCATGTTGCGAGTGATGTGAATATAAACTATTATTATATAACCTTATTTCACTTTATTGTTTGATAGTGGGTTCCCTGGTTTCAATTTTTTTTACATGGGACCATTTCAATGTTTTTATCATTTTCACTCAAATGCCACACATGCATCAATTTGTTTTGGAAAAATAGAAGAGTGATGTGGGTGTCTGAACATACAATTTGAACCTCCAACTCACATTAGTTGGAGAGGATCCCTCCATAAAACTTTTAGTTTAATAATGGTTATTTGTTTCATGGACAGGGAACTAAATTTCTATAATTCGGAACCTTAAGGGTTTATTCTAGCATGGCTGATAGTGTATGACTATTAAGATTAAATGATACTGAATTCTCACTATGGGACTTTTGGTAATGTTTTGGCCTTCATTGTAATTGGGCTTCAAGACATAATTCATTTTTATTTTACGTATA
Organism: Viscum album; assembly: GCA_963277665.1. NCBI lineage: Eukaryota > Viridiplantae > Streptophyta > Magnoliopsida > Santalales > Viscaceae > Viscum > Viscum album. Next base: position 157,159 of record CAUJRU010000652.1, read on the forward strand.
GGCCTCTAGGAAGATCCAATAATACTTATAATCACTATTTAATGCTGTAATTACATTTTTTTAATAAAATATATCTCGATCCCAACCCAGTAAAAAATTAATATAGTGGAAGACAACTAAATATTCAAAAAACCAATAAATCCATATATATTTGTAATGAAAAAAAAATAAGAAAAATGGTTCACAATATAATAATCAATAAGATTACACTCCTTAATGGATTGACTTTCATTATTGAGTTGCAACAAAAAAGAACTCACATTTAAGGTTTTCTATCGACTTCTAGAATCTATGATTAATATAGAAGAATATCCATTCTATATATATTATTGAAATGTATTCATATTAATGGATACAAGAAATATGAGTTAGAGGTAATGTCAGGAAAATATTATTTCAGTTTAAAAAAATTATTTCATAACCCATGAACACCCTTATACGTTTCTTATATGGGAACTCCAATTGATAGTATTTTTTTAGATTAAATGTTTCTGAATAATTATTTGAGTTTCAATGATTTTTTCTCATGAATATTAATAATAATTTTAGTAATTTGAAATTTAATCTATCAATACGGATGTTTCAAAATTCACAAAGAAAATTCAAATGATAATCAAACTAATAATAAATTATTATAATTATTATTTACCAAAAATAAAAGAATTATTGTATAACACATAATAGGGATTGAAATTCAAAATGGCACAATGAATGTTTTCACATCATGATGAATTCAAAAATCATATATACATTTCATAAACTACAACTCCATGATGGTTTCAATAGTTTCCAATTACCAAATATAATTTTGAAAAATCTATCATCTATTTTAACCATCTGAACCATCATATCTAGAATCTCATGAAATTCCTAAGATATCATCTTTTGGGAATCTAATAATTTTTTTTATTAAATCTTAATGTTCGAAAAAATATTTTCTAATTCCTATAAATACAAACCATTACCCTATATATATTTATAGTATTATAATAAACTATAAATTCAAGAAACTATAGATGTAAAAATGTTACAATGTGACATAGAGAGATCTCTATAAAACTCATGTATCATAATATCATAGTATAATAACATTATTATACCCAATTCTTCTTAATCATGAAATCATTCTACATTATACATCAAGGTATTATGGGACATAGATTATGGCCCCAATAGATAGTCGAATCATCTATTCTCCATTATTTATTTTTAATAATATAATTGAAATGAATAATAATCACCTTACATTTATCAATGTTGATCAAAACATTACATAACCTTCATCTAGATAGTTAAGGATGATTTGTGTTCTTTTTATTAGATTGGAAACACACATTTTCATTGTATCACCTTAGAAGAATAAAATGTCAGTAATTTAATATGATAAATAACTTCACCATATTTTTGATTCAATTGAAGAAATTATAAAAAACATACCAAAATATTCATTGATTCAATATTAAATATATTCCCCTATCAAACCAAAGATATGGTTAATGCAATAACATTTGGTTGAATTAGTAGGTCAAATTACACAAAATTAACAATTACACCCCATGAGAACATTATATATATCTATACATTATTCCATGCATACCAAATACAAAAATGCACAAAAAATATTATATTATTTTTAATAAATGGATAAGATTAACAAAAAGTCATACATTGATATTCTAATTAGCATATATCTTAATGAAATAGATACACCCAGTATATCCAAATATAATTAGGAGACTAAATTTTCTATAACAAGTTGGATAATATATTCCTAATATATTTTATATATAAAAACAATACCATAAAAAGTAACAAGATTATCATGTATTATATGATTTTCTAATTGATAGGGATTAATTTTTCCATTATTCTTGGGTTTTTCTCTTCTCAATACTTCTCCACAGAATTCATCCCACATATTTTTTGTATCCATCTAATAAAATCAATCACTAAAATAATTAACCAATTGAAATTATTTAATTTATTTAGTTTTAATATTAATCATATTTTAGAGTCAAAATAATAATGTTAAACTATTAGAAAATAATATACAAAATTTTAATATTAGAACATTAAATGAAACTTTGTAACAATGATCTATTTTTAATATTGAACACATTTCTTGTCCATCCTTAGAAACATGTAAAAATTTCATTAATTATTTTTATTATGATGTTTTTATAAATAATGATATAGATTTCAATAATCCTTATAAAAACATCCTAAACTTATTTAGGATATAAATTTACATTATGAGGATTATGGAACTAAATATAACCCTTTATATTGTTATTTAAAAATCTTCCCAAAACAATTTTGGGTTATTTATTTTTACTATTTTATAAACTGACTACTTAATCATTTTTTTGGAATCCATTAATTATATCTATTTCAAAACATTATCTCACCTTCCTCATTGAAATTATACTCTCCCAAAAATATAATATTTCAAATCTAAATCACTTTCATTATTAAAAAATAATAATTATATTTTATTGAGGAAATATTTATGAATGAATTTAAATATCTTTCATTATTAATAACCCCCCTGTATTCTAAACATTATATATTCACCATTATTATTTTCTTAGAAAAAATTGAAAACATATGAAATTATTAATCTCAATCAATCGGTAATAGGAAAAATATTATTATTGAAACATAGTGGAAATTAAAAATAGATCCTAAGAAAATAACATTATTGATAATTGAATGAACTAAACTATATAATAATATAATATTTTTAATTTTATAATTATTAAATATGACATCCAATAATATATATGAATTCTGGAATAATTTTCAAAAAATTAATAATTTTTAAACTATGGATTATAAATATCACATCATTTCAATAATGCATACACCTCGTATGTATGACTCATACTGTGATCCCTTTGGGAATCACCAAGCTTATGAAATAGTGATTTTGAACATATTTTATAATTTAACATCATAAAAATATGTCAATCATAACCATAAATATATTCATAATTTATTGGAATAATAAAGCAACTCTTTACCCAAAAACTTTTGTACAAATCTCTCCAAATCAGGTCCCTTCCTAAAAATAATGGAAAATGAAACATCATTATTACAAAACATAACATAATGGAGATATCAATACGTGTAATTACCTCATATAAAATTATGAAAATGGTTAATCTATTATGTTTATAAATAACATATATAGGTCTTGATATATAAATCACTTCCTAACATATTATTGGGATATATAGTTATATTATCACCATATATTATTATAGGGTATGAGTAAGTGTTATATATATAAAGATATACTAATTAAATAAAAACACATAATTAATCAATGTTAATGAAATTGGTAATATAATAATTATATAACTCATTAACCATTGAGATATGTGGATTGATCTATATAAAATAATTGGTGAAATTATATTGGGAATTAATTTTAAAAAAATTATTCTTTTTTTTCAATAAAATGAAACTTAAATTAAATGATAAATCATATGAAATTATGAATAATAATTAATGAATTCATATTTATGTATATTTCCAATGTTTAAAAATTATTATTTAAATTAAATAATACATTATAGAATCTATAAAAATAATTAATCCAAATTTTTTCATATTAAAACATTGTGATTTTTTAATAATAATGTAGAAAAAATAATATTTATAATTGTATAAGTAAATAAACAGTAACATCTAAAATTAAAATCCCAGAAAAATAGACAAATAATTAGCATTTATTGTATATTGTTAAATTGATTAGAAGGTAGATTGTTGGTGATAGAGAATCATATTGAGTTCTAGGAAATATATCATAAAAATGAGAGAGATCGTGACTGAATCCCTTATAGGACAGATAATATAAAAATATCAAATCCATAATGATGTATTAGATTCCATTTTTTCATTTACAATTATTGGAACATATAAATACCGATATTGATAATTTTATAAATGAGATATTGAAGAGATTATATAATTAATTGAAAAATTACTTGAAAATAAAATTTGTTAAGAATAAAACCATTATCTTGAATTAAAACATGCATCATTTAGAGTCTAACATCTAATTTAATTTAAACTCATTAATTATATACATTTATATTAAAAAATAATATTTATTTAATTATTATAATTCATTTTATCATTTTTTTATCTTTTATTGTTAATTTATAAAATACATATTATCAATGAGAACCATTTTGACTTTTCCTTGTCTATACTTTTTAGACCAATAAAATTTATTAGTAATAGTGAAATTTATATATCTACTGGTTCAAAAATGTTTTGTGGGATTTTTATATTATTAGCCTTGAATTGAAAAATTGTAGTAGTTTATTAGTTTTTTATATTTTTTCAATTCATAGAATATTCCATACTATAATTATTTACCAAAATTAAAATGAAATCAAAAATTATTTTCGATATCCTTATTATAAAATATATATAATCATTCAAGTGTATTCAATTATTTTTATTTTCATATTCAATTAATGTATTTTAAATATTTAATAATGTAACAAGTGAAAAATAATATTCCATCATTTACACTGTATGTACAAACATACAATGCGTGAAATGATATTTTTTAGAGTGTTTTAAATAAGATAGATAAAGAAATAAAAGTAAATTTTTATTTAATGGAAACAATTATATTTAAAATTATTTTTATACATGGTATTGGTAATATTAAATATATTATATAATCAATAATAGTATGAATTAATGGAAACCTCAAGGTTTGTAAACCCCAAATGAATATATGTTAAAATCAAATGAAGAGGGTTCATTGTCAGTAAATGGATTATATATTATTGTTAATAGATTGAAATTAGTATTATATTTTTCAAATAAAATTTTGGTATCATATGATATGAATTTTAATTGTTATTATTCCAATGGATACTAAAATGGGAAATGAAAAGGAGTAATTTCATATATAGCTAATTTGACATATTAATGATTTTTTAAATATTAACTGAGGAGAGGGAATGTGTAATCACTCAAAAAATATGATTAAAATTATAAATATACAACAATACTATAATCATCGATGGATTATAATTTTTTAGTAATATGTTTTTTTGTGGAAAAGAAAAAATTTTATGAATGAAAAAATATCATTACATCCTGACCTATATCTGAGATATACCTACATTATATTAATAAATCATTAATTTGAGGGATGATTTTGGAAAATTAACGGGATTCGAGTTGTTTTTGGGTGGTTATGATATGGTTTTGTATAGATAATCTCCCATAATATAATTTTTTTTATTGTAGAAGAATTCGTGTAAGCCAGGTGATTTTATAGCCAATGTGGAGGGTTATTTTAGATTTCTGTATTGATTATTATATCTTTTAGCCGAAAGACTATGAATAATATTGATTCAAATAACTTTTATAATTAAATTATTTAAAAATTATTTTTAATTGACATTAAAACTTATATAAAAATAAATGTTTTATTAGAAAAAAATAATTTTATATAAATAATCACAAATAATTTTCGTTGAAATATTCAATAACATGGTCCTAAATATTTGAAATATTTTTTTATAAATTTAATTCAAAATTTATAATTTATTTATTAAACTCATTTAATATCATTTATTTTATGAATATGATTATATAATCATAAATTTTATATTATATCACAATGATGTCCTAAATCAAAAAGTATTCATAGAAGTAATTTTTTTATTAATCGCCAAAAATGCCCTATTTTTTTTAAAAACATCTTATTTTTTATTTTGATTAAATAAAATTTCATTTTATCAAATTAAAATTTAAAATAATATCCATTTAATAATTTAAGAAACACGAGTAATATATGGGATATATTTTTTTCTCAATCGTAGACAATTTCGTTTAAAATACATTCTTACATATTTTTATTATTATTTCCTATTTTTCATTTTATTCTTTTTAATATTTTTTATATATTTAAAATTACTAATTTTAATAAAATTATTCATCATATGAAGATAATTTTATAGTTAAATTATATATATATAAATAAAATTTTCTGGTGACCAATACTATATTATTAATATGATACATGTATGATCAATTTTTTATTTCAATAAAATTTATTATTAAAATTTAAAAACCATATTCTGATAATAGGTTACTATACCGTTTAGGAATTTTATTTTTTTAATAAATGGAAAACAGTTACTTAAAGATTTATTTTATTGTAATAGAATTTATTTAATTTTTAAAAAATAGTTTTTTTTGTTTTCATTATTCATTTATAGTAAATATGTTAAAATTTATTTACAAACTAACTATGTAATTATGTGAACAAAAAATGCATTATAATTTATAATTTTTCGTCCTAAAATATATATTTAAAAGTTTTGTTTTCTTAAAATTTTCATATAAAATGTTAGTTAACCAAAATTTCAACAATTTTATGAATCAATTTAGTGATTTGGAAAATGGGAATCATACTAGATGAATAGTTACACATTGATTAATTTTTTACCATTAAAATATCGATATAAACATATAAAAAATAAATTATTTATATTATTTAACAACTAAAATTATATATGTTAAACGAGTCCCTAAAATAATAAAAGAAATTTTAAAATTGAATTTTGATAAAGAAATATTTTCCATAAAATGTTATTGGACACAAATAAATATATTTATTGAAAACATGTCAAGGAAAATACATGGGTCATAAATTTATATATAAATTCTTACAAAATGTCATCCAAAAAAATTATAATTTTTTTTGATATGTATATATATAATTTAAATATATATTTTATAAAATATATTTATTCAATGTCTGGGTTGTGAGAGTCATCTCATATTGGGAATGTTACCGAATTTAAATATAACTAATTATTCAAGTTTTCATTCCTTTTTAATTTATTATAATTCTATAAACTAATGTCATCATAATCCATCCCAATGCTATTAAATCGCTATAACAATATATAAACACATAATGAAATGTTTAACATATAAAGTTATACAAATTATATATAAACTAGTACTTTTAAGATATTCATTTACTATAAAATGAATTATATAAGGAATTATGGCCGTTCTAATTTAACAAATTGACCATACTATATAAACATACCAACTAAATATTCATATATATTCACATATAAAATTAGTTCAAAATCAATATAATATTTACATAGTACAATATATTTTTTCTACATCATAGAAAAAATAGTTTGGATTCATAAGGAAAAATGTATACTCAAAATCACAAATATATAAAATTTAATTAGTCCCTAACCAAAAATTAATTATAATATAAATTAAATCTCTTATTAAACCAATCGAGAACTGTTCTGGGGTTACACGCATGTTTTACATATGGAAGTTAGGTTAGGATGACCTCATTTCCATCCACTATGTCTGCAATTTTATTTCTTTTCTACCCCAAACCTAATCCTGCCTTGAATGCATCATTAAAATCTCTTCAAACCGTCAATAAAATGGGGAAATTGGGAATCAAAAAAGAGATTGTTCAAAATTCTCAATAAGGGGATAAACATTATCAATGGGAGATCGTACAATTACTAATAAATATAAATAACCGAAGACACATGATCAATGAAAAAATTTCATGATTATTGGAATACGTTCATGAAATCATATAAGGTTAAAAAGGTTAATTATATCAAAATTATTAATCATGGCATACATTAAATATAATAATTTTCATAAATCTAGGAAATATTATTTGTATGGAATTGCATGGGTACCTATAACAACTCCGTATGACTTTGACAACCACCCCCATTTTTATCCCTTTCATAAAGGTTTAGTAAGATGGATTATATATAACACTATGATATTGTATTTATATATCATGTTTATGATCCAATAAATTCACAGTATAGTGAAAATGTTAAACCATAGTTGTATCATAATATAATAGACATAGATAAACACATCATATCCATTAATATAATTGTAGACTAATATTACCAAACATTGTCCACGTATAATTTTTTTAAGAAGAAATACAAATCATAAACAAATATAAAATATTTGATATAATAATATTTTATTATCATCACACATACCAAATTTATTTTATGAGAAACAAATCCTTAGAAAAAAGTTAAGGGGGTCAATATATTCCAGGATCACTAATATTCATAAAAAATCATGCATATGTGTTACAAATAATATTTGATATATATGATAAAAAAAATCTAAGAAGCACCTAAAAACGATTTATGTTTCTTATCATATCTATTAATCATTTACAATAAAGATATATCCAATTAAAAGTTTGGTGAATGAAATATTGAAATTAATTACAAACAAGAAATGATGAATACTGAATATTATAATGAAATTTAATAAAAATTCTTAAGAAATATTGAAGTGGAATATATAAAATAAAACTTTTTTGTTAATCATTTTTTAAAATGTGAATATTTAATTATATGGGATAAAAGTAAAATATTTACACATTTCTATAAATAAACCAATATATTTTATTTTTATGAATGTGTGATTTATTATATAATATTTAGAAACTAGTATATAAATTACTACAATCTTAGAAGAATAATATAGTGGAAAATAGTGAGAAAATAGAAAAAATTTCCTTATATTATTTTGATGGACTGACTTATAGAAACTATAAATAACGATACATAATGTAAGAAGAATATATATAGAAATTATTAAATTAAAAGAATAAGTTAAAAAATTTATGAATTATTAAAGGGAATAAATATTAAGAGAGATATATTTTTCTATTTACTAATAAAATATCCAACATATAAAAATTATAAGTTCAAAATGGGGATGAAACCCTTAAAAAACATGAAATATATTAAAAATAATTGTAAAAGTTATGAATAGTGACAACGAATTCATCCAAAATATGATATCAATATTATATTCTGTATTCATTATATTTCATATGATATAGAAAATTGATTAGTAACACATGAAAATAATGAAGGTTTGGAATTAATTCCTTTCATTGAGTCATAACATGCATTTAATTCCAAATATATTCTTTTTTAGTCAACACATATTAATTAGGGATATTATTTATAATGGTTCTAACATGTATTTAATTATTATAATTCATTTTAACTATAATATATTCATTTATTATTCATTTATCAAATTTATATTTCCTGAACTAATATTTCTTATCTTGTTCAATTCATAATTCCAATTCTACTTTAAATTAGTTGAAATATATTATCGTCAATATATCAATGTCCAAAAAAATTGTTGATGTATAAAGTTAAAATGATCGTGTCATTTATGGTCAATTGGAGTTCATTAGGACTATAAATTATTTAAGTTTCAATAGGCTTCCTTGGTTTTCATGATTTATATAGATGAAAAGAATCATATTGATTACATTCAATACAATAAATATAAAGATTAATTTATAATTTAAAAATTAAAAATTTACATTCATTTATATATTATTTATACTAATTAATTAAAGAATGTTTAAATAACATTCGTAAACCAAATATATGAATGAAAATACCATCATTCTGTTATATAGTGTGATACTACTAGATGTGAAATTATATATTTCACAGTTTAAAAAATATTAATAGTAAACTGATATATACTATTTAGAAATCATAAATTTATATTCAAAAATATTTTCATATGTTCCTATTTCATTATTACATATATATAATTTTGGGTGCGAGGATGTCTTAAATGAAATATAAAAGAATTTTAAAACCCCTCATTTTTTAATGTAAATACATCATAAAAGGATTTTGTGTTTGTGAATGAGAATCTTCCATATTTTGTTTATAAAATGGATGGTAAAATAATGAAAATAATATCATGGTATAAACATGATGTGAATTTTAATGTAGTTAATATCATAGGATTCCTAAATTTGAAATTTAAATGAATGAATTATGAATTTATTACTTTGATATATCAATGTGATTTGTAAAAAGATTTTTTAAATTCAATAGGTGATATCGATGGGTCCCAAAAAACTATAACTATATGTAACCAGGTATAATTTAATTCATGGGAATTTTTTTTGAAACATAATCAATTTGATGAACCTTGGAAAATAATATTTCGAAGTTGATATGACAAATGTTCCCCATATGAAACACTAGATCTTCAAACAATAAAACTCATATCTCCAAAAACAAGGTCATGGGTAAATAAATGAACTAATGGAAATCAATATAATAATATGTGGTCTAAAATTTTTCTTACACCATTACAGAAAACTATGGGTATAATTATATATATATATATATGATAAATAAATTACAATGTTATAACATCACACCACTTTAATCTCACATGTAACCGAATCCCATATTGATAAACAAAATTTTGGTGGAAAATTTGTGTCAATGTCTTATAGATATAATGTGGAAATTTCCATTGATAATAGCAACACATGGTCTCACATAAGATTCACCTTCAAATTCACTATCTTATAGTGAATTGTAAAATATATCATTATACAACCATATGGATATTCTGAAATTGCATATGTAAAATCATGAATATGAGGATATATTTGAATATATTACCAAATAATTATTATGTTTCATCGGTATGGTTATCCTATCATGTCCAATTCTAATTGTCTTTATACCATGAACATCCAATCAATGAGGAAATCTAATAGTTTTCTGTCATCACATACCTCATACAAAAACCACGAACCATGTTATAGATCCAATTATTATGAAATAATAGCATTAGAACATGATATAAGTCTTTAAAAATCCATAAAATACCCAACATGAAAAATTATTCAATTATCCCAATGATTAATACAAAAAATTTGAAACAAAAAAAGACATCAATCACCTATGAAATAATCATTATTTGGATTTCATGTTCAAATAAATCAATTCTACTAAGGAATATTATTTCATTAAAATTCCATGGGTTAGTATATTAGTCAACATGTTCTATCAATTACCAATAAATTAAGAACATCATACTCTACTATCTCCATGATAAAATTATATCATGGTTCATGTGATTTAGTCTTCAATGAAACACTATATTACTCACTAGAGGGATATTTTCCATAAAATCAAATAGAAAATGAATAATTTCTATATTTAGTAAATTTTATCCGAGCAAATACTTTTTCTAGATCTATTACATTCATATTTCTATGATATCCATATACTATGATTTCATAGTTAATAGTTCAACAACCTATTTTAGTCATGAAATCAATCATATTGATTTCCAAAAAATTAATATAAAACATATGGTACAGATATATGTCTCCATATCCCTTAAAAATAGACCTCGACATATTCATGTAATTTAATATAAATTTCAAAACACTAGGTTATTTCTTCTCAAACATTGATAAATGATTGAATAAAATTCATAGCTTCAAGTTGATCTATTCCAAGATTCTCTATATACCTACTATCAAATCACATCTCATGATAAATGTATTATATAATATAAAGAATGACATATACATAATATTTTATCACCATAATATATATATATCACACAAAATACTACAAAATCTTTTTTAATGTACTTTCTATGTGGATAACATTAAGTGTCTTTCCAATGTGGTGGTAAAATGTTTTCAACTATTTATTATAAAAAATCAATGAAATTTTGCATTAACTATTTTTCATTATAGACCTAATATTATTCTACTCTATTATCTCCGGATCTACATCCCCAAAATATATTTTATCATCTCCAAGAAAATTATTCTCATACATTTTGAAAACATTATTTCGTAACTCTTCAATTTAATGAAAATAAAAACCTTACATTAGTACATAATCCATGTAAAAGAGATTATTGACTTAAATTCAATCACAATAACCATCAGGTAATAATAATTAACAATGATGATCTTGAAAACCACCCTCTTATCCTTAACGACCTAAAAAATTAAATTACATATATTATAGATCACATTAAAACATACATATCTAACTAAAAATGAAAACCATGTCTTCTTATAATTTTATAATATAATTGCATTATTTAGAAATATTTTCACATAGAAATTATCATGGGGAAATAAAATTATTACATATTAATTTTGAGGGTATTATCCTAATGAATGAACCATACATAACATTATACAGATTGTATTATATTTTTCCACTATATAATTCTTTTAGAGAAATATAGAACATATAATTTTATAAAAAATATTAACATAACCCTAATCATGTATTAAAATCTACCTCCACCTTCTATAATCAACATTTTGATTTATTGCTTCCATAACACGTTCATTTATTATAAAAATTAGTTATTTCCAATAAATCATTTGAATAAAGTAAATTTTTTTCATCAATAATACCAATAAGTCAACTTCTAGATTCATAGAGAAATACTAATTCTTCAATATATCTAAATGTACTCTATCAATATGTAGTTAATATATTATAATGCATATAGGGTAAAAATTAATAATTCTAAAATTATAAATTCAATATAATTTTGAATTCAATTTAATTTTTAATTCAAAAATTGGAACATAATTTTATTCATAAAATATTAATATAAATTATAAAATCATGGTTATCAATTTTCATTATAATCAAAATCAACCTTATGTAATAATATTTATAATATATATATATATATATTTATATTTATATAGATTTGATATTTGTATATTTGTTTAAATATGAGTCAGAATATATATGATTTATTTATATTAATTAATAAATTGCGGTATAAATATATTAATTATTAATTTTTTAATAATATTTTAAATAGAATAAAAATAATCATTACATAGTTTAAAATAATTTAATAAATTAATAAAATTGTAATAGTAAAAATCATTACATTATAAAATTGTAATAATAAAATTGTAATAATATGTTATGAAATTATGATATATATATATATAATCAATATATAATTTATAAAAATATAAATATTGACTAATAATCATTACATAATTAAATATAATAACTAAATAATTTATTATTATTTTTGATATATAAATATATATAGTAATTATTATTTTTTTAATAATCATTTCATATAAATGTTTAATTAATATATATATTCTGTATTTGTAATTTGTATAAAAATTTAAATATATATTTTTATATAAAAATATATAGTCATAAAAATAATATTAATAAAATATTGAAAATAATAACCATGTGTGCAATGTAATGAAACAATCGCTTATAAGAAATGTTTTTCCACGCTTAGTGTAAACCCAAAATATTAGCCCTAATAGGGATTTCTGAATTTTAATATGATAAGTAATTTTAGAGATACATTAAATTTTAATAATAAAATATTATAAAAATATTTAATGGATTACCCTCATGTGCAATCTATCGAAACACTAGATGCTAACAAATTTTATGTCACGCCTAGGGTAAACCAATGATTTTAGACCCAATAGTGATCTTCAATTTATCATATGATACATTGTTTGAATGATTGATTGAATTTTTAAGATAATTTATATTACATATATTAGATGAATTAAGCTCACCTACAATGTAACTAAACACCCAAAACTCTGAAAGCCACTGTCGTGTCTATGGTAAACCCCATATCATAGACCCAAGGGTTATCTCCAATTTATATTATATGGCCACATTGAAGAGATATTATATAATTTTCAAAAAATAGCATGTTTAGTAAATAATATATATAATATTATTATTTTTAACTACACTGAGCCTCTACATTCCCTATAAAATAATACTAACAATTTGCCTCACTCTAATAATATTTCCTAGAATATTTCAAGATGGTAAAATATAATAATAACTTGGTCCTAGTCAAAATGTTCAAAAAAATTGTTATTATTCTTGTAGGTTTTTATATTTCTATGGACATGGTATGTAGATTCCATTCTCTATTATGAGATCATTATTGGATAAATAATCACTAAAAATGTAAAAAATATGATTTAAATCTATTCTAAATTTATTTTTTTGAAAGCCTCACATCATTTTCATTTTCAAATTCATATTTCTTCTGAAGGAAAAATTAAATTTATGTGTAAGTAATGTGATATTAGGATATTTGAAACATTATAATATGTTGGGAATCATCTACTACGTTATGGTTTTTGGAAAGATTATATTTTTTGATATCAACATAGTGAATATAATTTAGTAAATAATAAAAAAATCGTTGAGATCCATCATTTGTGAATTTAATACATAAGGTAGCATTTCCATCTACACCTAAAAAACAACTAATAATGATGTTATGTATCATGAATCAGAACCGTCTCACATTTTTATTTTGATGAAATCTGTTGAGGAGGCCTTATATCATGGAAGCCAGATTATACAACATTTGGGTGTTACAAAATTTATGTACATTAAATAAAATTTTTGAATATCTAATAGTTCATTTGACCAGATTATTTATTTTTATGTTGCTTTTTCCTAATGGAAATATATTACTTATATGTATTAATAGATGTTAATTGAAGGTTCATAGATTATGTCTAAGTTATCAGGATATCAATTCATGCTAACATGACTGCATCTTATATTATATTGATAATAAATATTTTGTTAGTTCTCCAACATATGGCGAATCGAGGTATGAATAGGATAAAAAAGGAATGTTCTGAGTTCCTGTTAAATAGTTGAGATAGTTTCCAATCACTCTTAATATAAAACATTTATTTGTGTCTCAGAAGCTAGCTAAATTATTGACATGGAATAAATCAAATATTTCCATAAAAATGCCATAAAATATCCATGTGATGGATATTCATGGAATCATTTGGATTGGTCACATTCTTCTTTTTCTTTATTACATCAAAACATATTATTAGGCCTTTATACTGATGGGTTTGGTCCCTTGGGTGCTTATGGCTGTCAATATTCTTGTAGAAAATTTTTGATTACTCCTTATAACATTCGTTATTGGATATTGGTAAAGGAACAATATATATATTTAATGTTTCTAATTCTAGGACATTTATATAAGAATATTGATTTTAATTTAGACCCACCATTTCATTATTTAATTTCATAATGTAACACCATGGTAACTAAATTTGAGATACCTATAGGTCATAATTATATTTTCATGGTTTCATTAATAGGGATGATTTTTAATTTTTTTTCTGTATGGTATTATATCTGGATAGAGAACACATCAGATAATGTATTTTCCAAATAGTTGTGCTAAGAAAAAAGAATTTATTCGTGGTAATGGGAGAAAGGTTATTTATTTTGCCTTTCATCAGATATTTCTTCATACAAATAACCCATTTTGAAATAACTGAATTAATTTAACAAATGGTCCAATTAAAATAGGCATTGCTCCATCAATACTCTCAGGAAATTAGGTAAAATATATTTTCCATACATTACCTCAAATTAATTTTTTACCAACCATAAATGAGGAAAATATTAATCGTTTTCGGAGATATCATAATTGGATAAAGAGGACTATTTTTTGGAAGAATATATTTTTTCTAATTTTTTAGATCATTGCATGATTGATGTAGTTAATATTTAGGAAAATTATTTTGATAAAATGTTTATAACTTGTAGGAAACACCTCATAAGACCAAGGAAAATGTAAATTGACATTTATATATTCCGCATATTTGTAGACGACCTATTGTAAAATTATTTTTTGATGAATTATCACACAAATTAATGAATCCAATAGAAGATTGCTCACATATTAAGGAAAACAATTTATTATTCTTTAAATGAATTAAAAATTTGAGTTTACCAGATGGTTATGATTTCAATTTTTCTTATTGTATCAGAAATGGGCATATTATCGGGTTAAAAATTCATGAATATCATATCATAATTAAATTATTACTGCATGTTTTTCTTAGGGGGTTTGTTCAATTTAACAATGTAGGGTCCTGAAAATTCTGCAAGGGGGAAATCTAATTAACCCATGACTTGGAAGAGGACCGAACTGGTCCACGCACTGGCTCCCGGTAACAGCACGCAGCCGGTTCGGCAGACCGCCCTCCCGCAATTCCACGGGCCAGCTCGTTCGCGAGATGGAGGCGGTGAACCTCCGCAGGCGTGAAGCAGTATGGGTGTCAGGTCGGTCCACCTCCACGAGTCACCCCCTCCGCGGACTGATGTCGTTCGTGGGATAGAAGTAGAGAGGTGCACAACTGCGAAGCAATTCTGCGGGTCTCGGTTCCCAAAATACCTGGTTGATCGAGTCATCCATGGATGAGGATTCCTTCAGGGGATTCTGAGAAGCCTGTGTGCCCATCCTATTCGCAAATCTATAAATAATCACTCAGGGGAACCAAAAAGAAGAAGAGATGGAGGACGGGTGAAACCCCATGGGGAGATGCTGTAGAAATCGCTCCCAGCGGTCCCCGACCATCCGCAGACCTCATATCAACCGTAGATTCACTCTTCCACAGAGAGGAGAAACAAAACTATGAGCCTCATGCAGCCACATATCCTTTGTGGATGACCATATCCTCTGCGGATGGCCATCTCTTATGTGGACCTATGTCGTTCGCGAAATGGAGGTGAAATCCTCTCTGCGAGCGCGAAGTAGGATGGGCGCCAGCCCCTTTGCAGACATCCTTCGCCGACAGACATCCTTCACAGACAGCTCTTTCTCAGACAACCTCTTTTGTGGCCTAGTCCATCGCGGGTTTCTCCCCCACGGATAGCTCCTTTTGCTGTGTTCATCCAGAAAGGGACACCCTTTCATAAATCCCACACAAACCATTTTCTAGGTATCTATTACCCAGTCGTCCTCACCACATGAGGTTAAACTGTATGGCCCTTGTCCTGACCACATGACGTTAAATTGTATGGAAACAGTCCTCTCTACATGACTATAAACTGTATCATTCACTATGTTCCAATCATTGGATGCCTCTTGATCCATGCAATAGATGCCTCATTCCATGTTTACAGTGGCGTGATTTCAAGAGCGTTGGAATCCATTCAAACATTCCATCACTCCACCTCATACTTTGAGTGTCCTTCATTCGGATTTTTATACTCTTCCATGTCTGAAGGGACCCCCTAATGGCCTGGTCTCATGCCGCATCTGCTCACCTACCATCCTGGGCCAACATCCCTGAAGACTTTGGAAAACACATTGAGATAGGTCCTGTGTTTCGAACACGGTCAGCAGTTGACCCTCATTTGTTTGTCCCCATTTTAGGTAACATGATATGGATGTTGTGTTTCGAACACGGTCAATAGTAATCCTCCATCGTTAGTTCACCCTCATTGCGTTGCGAGTTTCAGGCATGTGATTCACACATTTCATCTCCCATGGTTCAGACAGATTCTAACTCCCTTGGTGTTATCCCGCTTGTACACTTGCGCATAGGTGTATGCCTCAATTATATGTCTCAACCCACCAGTGATTTGGGATTCCCTCATAGTCATACATGAGGAAGGTACCTGGGAAGCTTCCTTGTGTAATCCTCATTCACTAGTGCCACTCCTTAGTAGCAACATGGGCGTCCACCAAGGAGTAAGCCCCGACCTCAAGGGTCGCCCTTATGTGTATGCCCCACTCCACTTCTCACGGATGCACCTCTCCCGACGTGATCCTCTGGTCCCAGCTGCCTCTTGTTTCTCACACCGAGCATGACTCATGTGGTCTTAGAGTAAGCATCAACCATGACATTCTCTTATGTGCCTCCTTAGAGGGTATGCCCCAATCCACACTATGGGCCTCCTCAGAGAGTAAGCCCCAATCCATTTTTTAGGGCTGCCTCAGAGCATAAGTCCCAAGCCAATACAAACTAACTGGAATCTGATCCCTGTCTCCTAGGCAGGGTACGTAGGAAGCCTCTCTGAGGTTCAAGCCCAATAACGGGTCATTCTATCCCCCTTTCACATCAGTTTACCTTCATCTTGGGCCTCCTCAGAGTGTAAGACCCAATTCATCATTTTGGGACGCCTCAGAGCATAAGTCCCAAGCCGATACAAACTACGTGGACTTTGATCCCTATCCCTTAGGCAGGGTTCGTAGGAAGCCTCTCCGAGGTTCAAGCCCAATAACTGGACATTATGACCCCTTTCACATCAGTTTACCAACATCTTGGGCCTCCTCAGCATGTAAGCCCCAATCCATTATTTCGGACTGCCTCAGAGCGTAAGCCCTGCACTAATACTAACTACATAGACTTTGATCCCTTCCCCCTAGGTAGGGTAGGTAGGAAGCCTCCCTCAGGTTCAAGCCCGACAACTGGTTGATCCGACTGTCCTCACATCGGTTCACCACACCGCTCCAAGTGCCGCCTCAAGCGAGTTCCGACTCTTTGGGGTCATTAATCCGATGAGGGATGGTAAACCTTGGGCATTAATGATTCTGAACCCCTGTTCCTAGTTGACCATTTCCCACCATGGTTTAATCCATGGATACTATGTTTGGGTATGAACTAACGATTCACGAACATATGAATACGTCTTAAATCTATAAGAGAGTCCTGGAACAAGAAATAATCCCCCCCCCCAAAATGGGTGTGATGAGCCCGACATCCCATCCTCTCGACCAATGTGAGTTCTTAAGAGTCACTGGTCAGACCATCCAACGAACACCTGCCTTTGGAAAGCAGGTCCATCAATCATTGGATACAGAGCCATTGGGTGTTTCAAGGCTGAGAAAAGTCAGCATGAAACAACAAATAGGAAGTGTAAACTGAAATATCATAGTTTTTTCTGAGATATTTTTGTGACCACATCATATTATGACGCATTGGGTTTTATGTAAAAGTATATTGTTTTAGTTTTATGTATATTGGGGATAATATTACAATCGGGATTCATTGATTCCATGGATCCATTAATATTTAATTTCCTATATAATGATAAATGTAGTGGGCTAGTACAATTTTTGAGGATGTATCTATTTGAGTTATATATGAATAAATAAAAATGTATTGTACATAACAAAGTATCAGTTGAAGGGTTGATTACAGAAGCATACTTCTGTGAGAAATTTTTAAAATTATACTATTATTATTTTCAATCAGAATATATTTCTAAACATAATAACATGGGTCGCAATGAGAAAAATGTTGATGGTGTAATTTAGTTGTAGCTGTCAGTTTTCAATCAGCCTGAGATTGGTTTTCGTGGTTATCAAGAGGATTTCTTAATGATGAATAATTACATAGAGTTCATACATATGTTATGATAAATTTTAATGATATGACTCAATTTTTGTAGTATGTACTTAATTTTAAATATTTCTTGAATATATATAAAAAAGATCTCCTTATTTACATTACATTTTTTGTAGACTACATGATGATCAAATGAAATTGTAATTTATATAAATTACATTTTTTTCTCATAATGAATTGCAACAAAATAATTTGTAATATTGGTTTCAAATAATCATATGATATGTTTATATTGATGTAATAATAAATAAATTTCTCAATGATATCAATTTTTAAGTATTTTTATTTTTTATAGTCATCACAACATGAAAATAGTATTGATAGTAGATTATGTGTTCTCAATATCCTTCCATCAAAATGGGTAAAATCATAAAATGTTTATTAGGTTAATGGAATTTTATTCCATAAACACTTATATGGTGGCTCAATGAAATAAATTAATAGTGGTGTTTGTTTAAAAGGATATTTTCATAGGGAATGTGATGTTGAATTTGATTTTATACTAGAATTAATAATTGAATAATGTTATCGTGGAACAAATTATGCTACAATATTTAAATGTCATTTGTTTGATAATGAATGAAGATTTTGATTACATCTATGACATGGGTCATTGAAAATAAATATAATATTCTTCTTGCATAAAATTAACCATTAATGTTGGAACTCAAAGCACATCAATTTTTCTATACAAATTCCTTAGTTTTTTTGAGAGGATTTAATGACAGGTGGAGTGTGAAAAAAATGACACAATGTGACAATAATTTTATTGAAAATGAAATTCATTTTATGGAAGTAAAAAATATTAAATAATTTTAAGGAACATCACAATGTATACCACTTACAGAATGGGATATAATTATTGATGACAAAACTCCCCAATTAAAGACTGATGATATAGATAATGTAAACGATGTAATAAATTATGAGGAAACAAAGAGTCATATGGATCTCAAAAATGATGAAGGTGAGGACGATGACATTGATGTCAATGAAAATGGTGATGAAGAAAACGATCAATTATATTCACGTCTTTAGATATATTTAATTATTATATTATAATATTTATTATTTTTTAAAATTTAAAATTTCTGATAAAAATATGTTATAGGTAACATTTTTTTTAAAATAAATTTACTAGTTTTTTTATTTCTTAGTTGTATCAAAAATCTCTTACTATTGAGAGTATTTCATTAAATGGATGGAGATGATCCTGATGATATATTATATTCTATCACTAATGTGGGACTTCCTAATGATGAGCCTCATTCAGATCCTCATCCTTATTCCGATACACCTACTAGGATGGGGTGTGATCTTGATCTATTATTTATTTAGAATCCTATTCTAGAGAGATGATCATCCCCTAATTTTGATCCTATTTTAAAAAGTTGTGTTTCATAGTTTATGATATTAATTTTATATAAACTATGTATATTATTTTTGATAATAATTTTATGATTTTATATACATCTCAATTTCCACCATTCTCAAATTTCTCAATTAGGAATGCTAGTTAGATTTTGAGAAATTATTTTCCCATGCTATGGGAGTCATGGTACCTCATACCCTTCTCCGTTCATAACCAGATGAATGAATATTGGATTGTACATTATTATATAATTTATAAAGTTTTAAATTTTATTTAATAAAAAAAAATATTTAATAAATTGTCTCAGAAAAATTATTTTCTACGATTTCTTAATAGCTAGAGGGATCATATCCAAAAGGCATGGGATAACTATATACGCAAGTGATTTCGTCATTTTCTACACAACATCAGAATGTGATCTATGGATAAAGCATGGGAAAGATTTTCTATAACCATTGTGTCTCCCTTCATCCAAACTATATATCAATATAAATATGGGATGTGTAGTACTCCTTCTGGATATGAGAGACTTTTATGAGGAGATCATCGGTTGGATGTCAGATCCAGGGGAGGCAAGGGGTCACCCATAGGAAAGGAGTCGTACATTTATCATACATAGATGCAATATGGTAATTTATATGATTTATTAATATATATATTGTTTTAAATAATATATTTATTTATATTATATAGGCCTTTAATTAACAATCGATTATAGAGTGTGATGTTTATATGAAGATATATACTTATCACTATACAAGATAACTTATAGGCGAATGGCATCACAATATAGTGGTTATTGATTTTTTTAAAAATTTCATGAATATTAATTTTACTATTATATCAATTTATAATTATATTTAATGTAAACATCTTAGTTTGCGGCTTCACATTCAAGGAAGAGTCATGATGAGAACAAACAAGATGTTACTTCTAATTTATGTTTTGATGAGGGGTCTTGGATTCCAGGCACTTCAATGGGTGTCAGTAATGTATGAGTGATTAGTATTGGTTCTTGATTGACACCTAGATATTATAATTGTAGTTCTATGATGGAATCAGTGATTATGAAGGGATATTGTAGAGAGTCATCCTCAATGATCTCCTTCACAACATAGTATGAGGAGATTTTGAGAAATCAGGATGAGATGATACACCAGATTCAGAAGGAGAGGGAGGTGGAGTGTGAGAAGCAGCATCTGAGAGATGAGAAAATGATGCAGTATTGGCAGTGACGTTCTCGTGGAATTAATATAGAGTTCCGTCATATAGTTCTTTGAGTGATGCTCCTCTACTAGATGATAGTTGATGATGTCTGATGTTTTATAGCTTTTTTTTTGACGTGGCAGACATGTCAGTTTTTAATTGATGTACAACTTTTATATATCTTTTAATTTGTTTAATCATTTTAATGCATTTTAAATACATTTAAATATGTTAAAAATTTAACAATTTTTTTTAATTTCTTGTTTCTTAATTATTCATATATATATATAAATTGTTTTTATATTTACTTAATATGTGAAATAAATTAAATAATTTTTTTTCTTTAAATTTTTTTTCTGATTTTTTATTTCAAAATAGAATTTATTCTTATTTTATTTCTATATTTTTTTAATATATATATATATATATATTATTTTATTAATTTATTTTTGTATGATTTGAAGAAAAATTAATTATTATAGAATTTTTTTATTCTGTTTTTTTTAAATTTTGTAAATTTTTTACTGATGAATCCATCCATCCCAGATAAAGTTTGCGACCTTTTATGATGGATAATTACATAAGGTAATTTATAAACCCTTACGAAATCTTTTGTGGAAGAAAAAAATTATCGCACATAAATATCACTTGCATCAGATCATTGAATATAAGCACATTTGTGATGACACCATCAAAGATTAGGAATTTGTGATGGACTCTCATCACAAATACACTATTGTAATTACATTAAATTTTTATAACAATTTTTGAAATTATATTTTGATATCCATTGGCTTCATAAGTTCAGGTTCGCTGATTTTTTAGAAATCATTATTGTTTCCATGGTTTATTTGAGATATCTGGATATTTCATTTTATGTAAAACATTAATGTATTTATTGAGATGGAATGGCCCTATATCACCCTCTAATGCAATAGTTTATATTTATATCTATAGTAACAAAATTTTCTTTATTCACACAGTCATGATAATGATGGGTTTTAAAATTATATCATGCATATAAATAATTAGTTTGTTCACATATGTGTTGGAATAAGGGGTTTAATCACTCTGATTTTATTATTCATATAGGTTTTCCACATTTTCATGTTTTTCATCAATTTAAACCATGTTATTATGTTTTTCATAAATCTATTTTTCATTTATAATTTTTCAGATGTTGTGTAAATTTTACAAGATACATTTCATTTAAAACCCTTATTTTTAACATGTTGAACTATTTTAAATCATTCCAACATGTTTTAGGATTATTGAAATGTTTTTTGATATATTTCATAACATTTATTCTTTTATATGTTATATTTATTACTTTTTGGTTTATAATCATTTTTTATGATTTTCATACATGGTATTATTATATTTTATTAATAAATTTATATCTTCAACAAATTATCCAACATGTGAATGAAGTAATAAATTTTGATTTATTTCTTTATAAGAAATTTTAAATTAAAACCTTTTCTATTTCAATTCACCATGATATGTTGATGATTATTTTATTTGAGGTGTTGATAAAAATCTCTATAGAAGTGTCAATATAAAAACATGTTCACAACTATTGAATTATAATATGTTTTTTAAATATTGTATAAGACCATAAACATTTTACTACGTGGTTTCTAAGATTATTTTTACCCATTTAATCGGAATAAAGATATTATTGTACTATTGATCTCATATTTAACTTCAGTTGAATAAACTAGTATCAAGGAGGGTTTTTTATATAGGTGATTAGTAAATAGATTTTTTTAACACCCCAAGATTTCATAGTGTGTTATTTCTTAAAAATAATTCAATAACTTGCACTACACGCAACACCGAGTTCAAGCGCATCATGACTTACCAAACAAGCCGTTCAAAAAAGGTTATGAATAGTATTAACTAAATTTTAAACTTTATATAATCCTTATAATTTTAGAATCCATATTATGAGTTTCTTAGACATAATGTAAGAACAAATTCATCTTCAGTATTGTAGTTTTACCAACTTTTAATAGTGAACCCTTTTTAAATAAAATATTTTAAACTTTTTGACTAAATGGGGACATCAAAAAATTTAAAATAAAACATCCCAAGCTTCCACGGTACGCTTTCCTTTGAATAAAACAGTAGCGTGTGTTGTACGCAACTTCGAGTTTTAACACACACCACAACCGATCAAACTAGCCGTTATGAATAGTAATACTTAATTTTTTGAAATTATATATATTTTATATTTCAAAATGGACTTCATTTTTGGATTCGGAATATCAAATTTAGCCTAAGGTGAAATTTTGGTACTTTTCGGATAACTTTCATATTTTGATGAATAGTAAAAATTACTAAATTTTAATTAAAAACAACTTTTTTAATCAAAATAATTAATAGTGATAAATTATGAATTTGAGTGGTTTTAAAGTATATTTAGAATATATTTTTACCATTTAATATAATTTTGGTCATTGGACATAATTTTACAATTAAACCGAACATAAACATATGTCAATCTTTTGATAGTTATTATCTCTTAAAAACACGCTTTTTGTTTTGACAGCGGGAATTAATTTTAAATTAATTTCTGCCACTTCCTTGTAATGAATTTAGAAAAATGGATTCCATATTTGGAATCAGGATGTTCAAATTGTGTAAATAGGTAACTTTTATTTTTAGACATTTTGAATAATTACTGCGGTAAATATTTTATTTACCATGGTTAAGGGTAAATCTGGTAAATAAGGGTTAAAAAATAATATTATAATAATACTAAATTACCCTAAAACGTGTCTTAACCCTATTGGTTGATACATGGTCGACCATGGGCATCTTGGGGTCAATTTTGGGACCCCATTGATCCACTTGTAAGTGATAATGACACTTTATTTTAATTAAGTTAAAATGAATACAAAAATGGCATAAGCTTACATCTTTTAAAAGAACAATTTTTACATAGGGTTATACATGTTGGATTTTCAATTATAAATATTCATTAGAAAGATAAAAAGAGTTCCTACATAATTATATTTTATTTATAATTTTTAGACATCAAATAATTTAAATTATTAATGACACAATAATGATGCAATGTTTACCTCATTAATAAATCATTTAAATAAATAAGATTATAATGATTAAAATATTATCTAAAACCTGTCCAATTCTTATTGGTTGATGTTATTTAGAATATGAGTCATCTTATCTTCGACCTCAATGATTTTTGGACCATTATAAACCGAATATAATTATATTATAAAGTAATACTTTCACTCTTTCCTAAAGAGCCCCTCCTCTCCCTTATAAAAGGAGACCACTTCTACTCATTCCTCACACCTCTCAAGCCACTTGGCTCGTCCAAACTCTGACCAACTAAGCTCCCCACAACCCTCTCCTCCTGCTTGAAGCTTCCCCTTAGGCAGAAAGCATTTCAAGAAGTCCTTTGGTTCCAACCAAAGTGAGTTACCTAAATTAAAGGTAACATTTTCTCTTAAATTATTTTCAATTATTTTGCTTCTCCAACCCCCAAACTCTTTTTATTTCCTTTCTTTTGTAACAACACCAGTATCCACAATATACTAGGATGTTTTTATAAGAATGATTAAAACTACAAATTCACACAACTCCATCTAATGTATGATGAACATAATGTTTCTGTGGATGGCAAACTAACGCCTCACGAAACGATGATTGTTCAAATACATCTTACCGCCTCTCATGGTGGCCATTAGGATGGAACTGTAATTAAATATGATATTAATGATATATATTTTATATATAAGCTTCTGTAATTCCATTTTATTTCATAAAATTATTCGTTTCATGTTGTATATACATACGATAATTTCATTTGAGGAAGTGCGGACTACCGCCCCCTTAAAATGATATGACTCGTTCATACCACACATGGAACGTATAAAGGATGGTGTTAATGAACTTAAGTAAAATATATAGAATATTATATTTTACTGGAATAGTAATATACCAATGTATCATTTGGATTCGATTGTTTTAAAATAAAAATTAAATGGAAGTAGCATTCGTGCGTACGTATGGACTACCGTCTCCACGAACGCGATGAGATTCATTCTCCATCGTATCCATTCAAGTATAATTATCATTTGATGATTTAAAAATGATGTTTAAGGACTTGATACCATTCTGGATATGAATAATATACATCCCATTAATAACGAATATGGCTCACATAACAAAGAGTATAAAGTAAAATGAACCCGTTAACACCTGAAATGACGATAATTCTAAGATATTATTAACAAATCAATGTTAAAAGATCATATATGATATCATATTAAAGTAACTGATTCTTGTATTATTCAATAACAATTATTTCACCATTATAAAGGAGGTAAACCTACCATCGACCAAGGAAAAAGTACAAAGTAAGGGATTCTCTTATCTCACTTTCAATTCCGTGAGATTTCCATTGTTCGCTACTAAATTATTGAAAGTGGTGTATTGTGTACATCCATTTGATATATATTATCATGATTCACTTTATATTCATGTTATTCTGTAAATCATTTGGTGGTTATTAACTTTTGGCCATGCGACTCAGTTGATTAACGTGGTAAGGGGTTTCTTGTCTCACTTTTAATTCCGTGAGAATTCCATTGATCACCACTTAATTATTGCATGTGGTGTATGTGTACTACCCATGATTGTATTCATTGTGTAATATACTTTATTTTATGGGTATTTACATCATCATGGTATGATCTTTCTTTCATGGGTGTTTGTTTCTTAACTTACCTAATCAATAAGGGAATTTGAGATTTCAATTTCCACTCATTTGGCTTTACGCATATTTCATTGATTATATTACCCCAAGATTATGTGTGGAATCACTATTCATTTGATTATGTCATAATTTCCACTCCCCTTCCTGTGGATATACTTTTGATACACATAATCACTCCATTTAAAATTCTCTAGTCATTGATATGAATTTGATAAGAGTAATTTTAACTCTTTCACCATTTGTTGAGTTAAACATCCAATTCGTTGGTGTTGTTTTTACAGGAATATGTGTGAATATACATTGATTGTTTTACACTGAATATCCAATAATATTTAGTGTATTTATATTTTTCACACATAATTATGTTGTTGATTTATCCTTAACCTAAGGATATGGCCTTTATGAGAGATTTCATCTCAACTTACATTCCATTGAGACTTCTTTGTTGATATACACCAAATAACTTTTATGTGGTGTATATAATGTACTTTGACATAGTATATCATGAATTCCCTTTATTCTCATGATATTACAAAGTTTTGATTACCTCAATTATTTTCATTCAAGTGTCACTCTTTTGGTTAGAATCTCTAACTAAAATACCATTTTTAAATGTTTTAAAGACTTATTCATCTAAATCTTTCTCATTAATGTCCATGTTTTAAAAATGGTTTTAAGGATTTATTTATATGGACATTAAAGTTTAGAAATTGAAAATCCTTTTAAAAGGTTTCAAAGTGGTATGGGACACTTTGATTCAAAAATCTATTTTTAAATGGCTTCTTGACAAATAGTGTGACTTTTAAATGTTTTCAAGAAAAGGGGGATATTTATCTCAAATAGTTTTGATGATTATTTTCATCTATGTCAACATCCTTCATTATTCATGATTGAGGTTAATGTGATACAATACAATCTTCCATATTGTATCAAATGAGTTATATTTGACTGTGGATGTTCTATTTTTATACCATTCTCGGTTTGTGGTTAAAGTATTGACATTTCGTATGCTAGTTTTAATACGAATGTTTATTTTATGCTTAAACCTATTCATATGAGGAATGCATTGGACTTAATAAGTGACGGGTGGAGCCCGCTATAGCTCCTCGATGCATCGGTAGGTCTCATGAGACAAACTAGTGTCTTGGAACAAGGCCTTGGCAAAATCTTATTTGTAGTCTTGGCACGAGGCCTTAGCTATGTGGTTATGACAGTCTGGCATTATGCATTCCATCATTATGAAAGTGGTTATTGATATTGCATGTGATCATTCGACTAGTAGAATATCCATGTGAGTAAGTAAATGGCATTATTTCATTTTACCTTTTCCATTTTATGCTGAAGTTCAAGTTTCAAAGGCTTTTGTTTTAGTTATAAATTGCCTTAAGTGTTTATGCTTATTTATGAAAGCTTCTGCTATAACGTTATCCTTACTGAGCATCCGAGCTCACCCCTTTCAATGTTTTATTTTTTTTTCCAGGATTATGAAGAAGTAATTTATGAATGACCTGCAGGGATAGTATGAGGGGATATAAAGACAAGATGTTTTTTTTATGATGTAATGTAAAAATTTATGGATGTATCTAGTTATTCCAAGGCTACTAAACTAATCGGTCTTTCGAGACTTGATCTTTCTCATGATCATGCCAATGTTATGTAATAATGCACCGACTCTGGGTAACTAGGGTCGGGGCGTTACAGTTGGTATCAGAGAATGTTTAGTACAAACCTTGGTAGCTAGATTTAGATAAACTCTGATTAGAGCACGTAGACCTAAGATGAACTTTGAGGATTAGTATAAAAGAACTTCCTAGAATTTTGGTATTGTAATGATTTTGTGAGTTTTCCGAGCAATACATCCTTGTCTGGATACGAGCAGGTAGAGGCGGCTCTGGCACAGATGTACCTAGGGGTAAAACCCGAAAACACCGCTTTGAGCTAGACTCGAACGGGAACTGGTGCACAACAATGGGCCTTGCTGCACTCTTGGTTACGACACTCACGGGGGATATGCTTAGGATAATTTACATTTTCTTTACAAACCGATTTAAGTAATATATACATAAGATGAGAGTAAATGACCTTGGTTAATCCTAATATGTTTCAAATTGAGAATATGGTGACATTTTAATCTCTAAATGATTTTACGACTACTATTACTCACACAATGCTTTCTGGTTTTAGTCAATGGCTGGATTCCAAGGAAGTCATAGTGACTTTGAGAATGATGTACAAGGTGGGAACGGTGGTGGAAATGAGAAACAAAATGGAATGTTGATAGGCGTAAAAGATATCGTCTTTATGCCAAATCAGTTTTCCAAAAATATGATCAACAAAATATATATTAACCAACTCCCAGACTCAACAAGGAAGAGAAATGTGACAAATGATAAGATCTACAGCAATGGAGACCATGGAGAAAAGAAACCCCAATTTTCATCATGCAGGAATTGTGGAAAGAGACACCCAGGAAAGTGTCTCAATGGGACAACGAAATGTTTTACGTGCGGGAAGGAAGGACATAAAGTGAAGAATTGCCGAAGAAAAATGAAGAGTACTATGGAAGAAGATAAAAATGGTCCCAAGAGTCCATTTACAGTCATTTGCCGTAAATGTAGGGGACCTGGCCATTACCCGAGTGAATGTCCTATTTTATAGGATATTTTCTTGCTCAAAGAAGAAGCTATGTGGAAAAAAATGGTTGGAGAAAAATTTAAAAAGTATTATCACTCCTTGTTGATGGGTTTACTTTGGAATAATTTTCTCTTGTATTTGTAACCCCTCAGTTTTCCATGTGAGAATGATATTTGAGGAATAATTGTCTCTTCTCTTGTGGATATAGGTATAAATAACCATTTGGTTTTATATGATCATTGGGGTTTGAGAAAATGATAAGTTATTATAATTTGGGATGAAAATGCAAAGTATGATATAACATTTGTGGTTAAATTATGTTATTTTGAAAAATTTATCTCATTTTGGTAATATTATAGAATATATTTTTTGAAAAAGGACAACACGTAGACCGTGTGACAACCCGTCGCGTCGGACAAAGCTGTGGGAATCGAACCCACAACCAAAGTGCGATTGGGATTTATCGCCTACCACTGGACTACGTGAAGTCCCTGGTTAATATGACTATTTTTTTGTTAAATGATTTTATTGATCAATAATAAGATGATTTGGGTTCTTATGTCTTATCAAATGAATACCCTTGGTATAGGAAAATGATTTGGTGATTAAGTGATAAATGTTATTTTGGAAGATGTTCGTTTTGTTAGGAACACTATATGCCCAAGGAAAATAGAATACAATGAGGTTTCATTTGTAGAGTAATGGTGGATTTTTATCTACATTTTTATTGTTGATTTATAGTGATTTGGGTTATTTATGGAAATGATTAACCTATAACAGAGAATATGTGATGATGTTAATTACTTTTAAGTATGTGACTTTAAGAGTATTTGATGTCATTTGGAGATACAATGTAACATGGGAGACTACATAATCAAATTCTTCTATGTTTTGGGTTTCAATATTAGTTTGGATTATATTAAAGGATTTTAAGGATAATTGGTTATTGAATGGTATCTATTTAACTTTGGGGTATTGTTGGTTTAATTTTAGAAATTAAGATTGGTGCATATTTATCACAATGAATATCCTTTTGGGGGATCATTAGATCATTCACTAACCATTTTGGTTTTGTTTAATCTTCAAAGACAATGTAAATATATGGTTTATCCTGCATGGATCATGTGATTATATAGAAGTTTATTCTAGCTCTTCCAATGTGACCAAGTCTTCTTGAATACTCATCGTTTAAAAAAAATTGAGTTAGTGGTGGAAATTTATTAAAGAATGAAAATATACTTAAAATTTAAGTATATCTCATAATGTTCTTAGTCAATATCATAAATGAATTCCTCTTCCTTATGTAATGTAACTTTAAAAAAAATGTTGTCCTAGACGGTACCTTAAATCATCACTAATTTATGGCTTTGGGATTGTTGGCCTTTTCATAGCCATGTTCTCTACCACTCTCCATCAGATAATTGATGGTTAGATTTCTCCTCCATATCCATATTTTCCTACATGGAACCCTAGTATGTGTTATTTTCGGTAATCTTCATACTTTCCACTCTTTATTTTAAATAGAGGCCTCATTAATTCATTTTTCGATGTGGGATTTCAACTAAGATATTTTTAAATGTCAAAAATGTGTGATCCCAATACCCTATATTTTGTTGAACCGATGGTACTTCAAATCATCATAGATTGATGAGTTTAAGGACCTCAATTTTATACTTGTTTGTGATTGATGACCTCAACCACTACCTATAAATATTTACGTTTTTCCTCCAATTATATGTCTCTAATTGCCACCAATGTTCTCCTAATCGAGATCATAATTTGGTGGTGACCCTTTCATTTCTCTTTTCCTTATATTAAGACTAAATTTTAGTAAACCAATTTCCGATGTGGGTTTTCCCACAAATATATTTTCTATTTTCAACCTTTTATTTTTGAAGAACAATTTCAAATTGCGAGGACGCAATTTATTGAAGGAGGGGAGAATGTAACACCCCAAGATTTCATAGTGTGTTATTTCTTAAAAATAATTCAATAACTTGCACTACACACAACACCGAGTTCAAGCGCATCATGACTTACCAAACAAGCCGTTCAAAAAAGGTTATGAATAGTATTAACTAAATATTAATCTTTATATAATCCTTATACTTTTAGAATCCATATTATGAGTTTCTTAGACATAATGTAAGAACAAATTCATCTTCAGTATTGTAGTTTTACCAACTTTTAATAGTGAACCCTTTTTAAATAAAATATTTTAAACTTTTTGACTAAATGGGGACATCAAAAAATTTAAAATAAAACATCCCAATCTTCCACGATACGCTTTCCTTTGAATAAAACAGTAGCGTGTGTTGTACGCAACTTCGAGTTTTAACACACACCACAACCGATCAAACTAGCCGTTATGAATAGTAATACTTAATTTTTTGAAATTATATATATTTTATACTTCAAAATGGACTTCATTTTTGGATTCGGAATATCAAATTTAGCCTAAGGTGAAATTTTGGTACTTTTCGGATAACTTTCATATTTTGATGATTAGTAAAAATTACTAAATTTTAATTAAAATCAACTTTTTTAATCAAAATAATTAATAGTGATAAATTATGAATTTGAGTGGTTTTAAAGTATATTTAGAATATATTTTTACCATTTAATATAATTTTGGTCATTGGACATAATTTTACAATTAAACCGAACATAAACATATGTCAATCTTTTGATAGTTATTATCTCTTAAAAACACGCTTTTTGTTTTGACAGCGGGAATTAATTTTAAATTAATTTCTGCCACTTCTGTGTTTTGAATTTATAAAAATGGATTCCATATTTGGAATCAGGATGTTCAAATTGTTTAAATAGTTAACTTTTATTTTTAGACATTTTGAATAATTACTGCGGTAAATATTTTATTTACCATGGTTAAGGGTAAATCCGGTAAATAAGGGTTAAAAAATAATATTATAATAATACTAAATTACCCTAAAACGTGTCTTAACCCTATTGGTTGATACATGGTCGACCATGGGCATCTTTGGGTCAATTTTGGGACCCCATTGATCCACTTGTATGTGATAATGACACTTTATTTTAATTAAGTTAAAATGAATACAAAAATGGCATAAGCTTACATCTTTTAAAAGAACAATTTTTACATAGGGTTATACATGTTGGATTTTCAATTATAAATATTCATTAGAAAGCTAAAAAGAGTTCCTACATAATGATATTTTATTTATAATTTTTAGACATCAAATAATTTAAATTATTAATGAGACAATAATGATGCAATGTTTACCTCATTAATAAATCATTTAAATAAATAAGATTATAATGATTAAAATATTATCTAAAACCTATCCAATTCTTATTGGTTGATTTTATTTAGAATATGAGTCATCTTATCCTCTACCTCAATGATTTTTGGACCATTATAAACCGAATATAATTATATTATAAAGTAATACTTTCACTCTTTCCTAAAGAGCCCCTCCTCTCCCTTATAAAAGGAGACCACTTCTACTCATTCCTCACACCTCTCAAGCCAGTTGGCTCGTCCAAACTCTGCCCAACTAAGCTCCCCACATCCCTCTCCTCCTCCGTGAAGCTTCCCCTTAGGCAGAAATCATTTCATGAAGTCCTTTGGTTCCAACCAAAGTGAGTTACCTAAATTAAAGGTAACATTTTCTCTTAAATTCTTTTCAATTATTTTGCTTCTCCAACACCCAAACTCTTTTTATTTCCATTATTTTGTAACAACACCAGTATCCACAATATACTAGGATGTTTTTATAAGAATTATTCAAACTACACATTCACAAAACTCCATCTAATGGATGATGAACATAATGTTTCTGTGGATGGCAAACTAACGCCTCACGAAACGATGATTGTTCAAATACATCTTACCGCCTCTCATGGTGGCCATTAGGATGGCACTGTAATTAAATATGATATTAATGATATATATTTTATATATAAGCTTCTGTAATTCCATTTTATTTCATACAATTATTCGTTTCATGTTGTATATACATACGATAATTTCATTTGAGGAAGTGCGGACTACCGCCCCCTTAAAATGATATGACTCGTTCATACCACACATGGAACGTATAAAGGATGGTGTTAATGGACTTAAGTAACATATATAGAATATTATATTTTACTGGAATAGTAATATACCTATGTATCATTTGGATTCGATTCTTTTAAAATAAAAATTAAATGGAAGTAGCATTCGTGCGTACGTACGGACTACCGTCTCCACGAACGCGATGAGATTCATTCTCCATCGTATCCATTCAAGTATAATTATCATTTTATGTTTTAAAAATGATGTTTAAGGACTTTATACCATTCTGGATATGAATAATATACATCCCATTAATAACGAATATGGCTCACATAACAAAGAGTATAAAGTAAAATGAACCCGTTAACACCTGAAATGACGATAATTCTAAGATATTATTAACAAATCAATGTTAAAAGATCATATATGATATCATATTAAAGTAACTGATTCTTGTATTATTCAATAACAATTATTTCACCATTATACCGGAGGTAAACCTACCATCGACCAAGGAAAAAGTACAAAGTAAGGGATTCTCTTATCTCACTTTCAATTCCGTGAGATTTCCATTGTTCGCTACTAAATTATTGAAAGTGGTGTATTGTGTACTTACATTTGATATATATTATCATGATTCACTTTATATTCATGTTATTCTGTAAATCATTTGGTGGTTATTAACTTTTGTCCATGCGACTCAGTTGATTAACGTGGTAACGGGTTTCTTGTCTCACTTTTAATTCCGTGCGAATTCCATTGATCACCACTTAATTATTGCATGTGGTGTATGTGTACTACCCATGATTGTATTCATTGTGTAATATACTTTATTTTATGGGTATTTACATCATCATGGTATGATCTTTCTTTAATGGGTGTTTGTTTCTTAAGTTACTTAATCAATAAGAGAATTTGAGATTTCAATTTCCACTCATTTGGCTTTACGCATATTTCATTGATTATATTACCCCAAGATTATGTTTGGATTCACTATTCATTTGATTATGTCATAATTTCCACTCCCCTTCCTGTGGATATACTTTTGATACACAGAATCACTCCATTTAAAATTCTCAAGTCATTGATATGAATTTGATAAGAGTAATTTTAACTCTTTCACCATTTGTTGAGTTAAACATCCAATTCGTTGGTGTTGTTTTTACAGGAATATGTGTGAATATACTTTGATTGTTTTACACTGAATATCCAATCACATTTAGTGTATTTATATTTTTCACACATAATTATGTTGTTGATTTATCCTTAACCTAAGGATATGGCCTTTATGAGAGATTTCATCTCATCTTACATTCCATTGAGACTTCTTTGTTGATATACACCAAATACCTTTTATGTGGTGTATATAATGTACTTTGACATAGTATATCATGAATTCCCTTTATTCTCATGATATTACAAAGTTTTGATTACCTCAATTATTTTCATTCAAGTGTCACTCTTTTGGTTAGAATCTCTAACTAAAATACCATTTTTAAATGTTTTAAAGACTTATTCATCTAAATCTTTCTCATTAATGTCCATGTTTTAAAAATGGTTTTAAGGATTTATTTATATGGACATTATAGTTTAGAAATTAAAAATCCTTTTAAAAGGTTTCAAAGTGGTATGGGACACTTTGATTCAAAAATCTATTTTTAAATGGCTTCTTGACAAATAGTGTGACTTTTAAATGTTTTCAAGAAAAGGGGGATATTTCTCTCAAATAGTTTTGATGATTATTTTCATCTATGTCAACATCCTTCATTATTAATGATTGAGGTTAATGTGATACAATACAATCTTCCATATTGTATCAAATGAGTTATATTTGACTGTGGATGTTCTATTTTATACCATTCATGGTTTGTGGTTAATGTATTGACATTTCGTATGATAGTTTTAATACGAATGTTTATTTTATGATTAAACCTATTCATATGAGAAATGCATTGGACTTAATAAGTGACGGGTGGAGCCCGCTATAGCTCCTCGATGCATCGGTAGGTCTCATGAGACAAACTACTGTCTTGGCACAAGGCCTTGGCAAAATCTTATTTGTAGTCTTGGCACGAGGCCTTGGATATGTGGTTATGATAGTCTGGCATTATGCATTCCATCATTATGAAAGTGGTTATTGATATTGCATGTGATCATTCGACTTGTAGAATATCCATGTGAGTAAGTAAATGGCATTATTTCATTTTACCTTTTCCATTTTATGCTGAAGTTCAAGTTTCAAAGGCTTTTGTTTTAGTTATAAATTGCCTTAAGTGTTTATGCTTATTTATGAAAGCTTCTGCTATAACGTTATCCTTACTGAGCATCCGAGCTCACCCCTTTCAATGTTTTATTTTTTTTCCAGGATTATGAAGAAGTAATTTATGAATGACCTGCAGGGATAGTATGAGGGGATATGAAGACAAGATGTTTTTTTTATGATGTAATGTAAAAATTTATGGATGTATCTAGTAATTCCAATGCTACTAAACTAATCGGTCTTTCGAGACTTGATCTTTCTCATGATCATGCCAATGTTATGTAATAATGCACCGACTCTGGGTAACTAGGGTCGGGGCGTTACATTTTTTTAGATTATAGTAAATATATTTTTCATTATAGTTATATAACATTAATAATAACTCATAGTTGATCCTATATATGGGATGATATCAAGAAATATAGTTGATGTATGAGGTAATATAATGAGAATTGCATAATAGAGACTAGAATATGAATTATTTCCGGAATATGGTGTCTTCAAGTAGAAATGATTTATATGAAACATAAGGGTTCAAATAACATGATGAAAGATGAAATAACTCATCATATAAAGTCCATAATTTTTAATTTTTTATCCCAAGGCACCGCTAACAATTTAATGTAATATCTAAAAAGGAATAAATAATCAGCCAAGAAAATGAAAAAATCAATAAAATATTGTGTATGGTATGAGTCCATAATCGTCTACTCTTATGTACATATTTAAAACCTTTACAATTACTATTAATGAAGATAATTGTGGTAAATATGCATCACAGACCATCCACCATGATTGGTGGATGTATTATTGATGAAAATATTTTATATACAATTATTTTTGAAAATTAATATATGAGCCGCAATGATATTTATTTTAATAAAAATATTACATGTTATTATTATTTTTTATGTTAATTTAATCATTTTATATACCAACATATACTAGTTAAAAAATTAATTTTTTTTAAAAATAGTGTAAACATCAAATTAACATCACATTAATTTCATAAATTAGAAAAACTGGTTTAAAATCATAAGGTTATAATATATAATTGAAAATTTTTAGTATACAAATAATAACAAATTATTCATATTATCATTTTAATTTCATTTAAAGAATGACTATTCTAAGAAGAAATTCTTAAGAAATATAAAATATTTACATTGGAGACTTTAGTTTTCCCTTTGAATCCCCATTTAAATTGATCTAATTATGCTAAATATGAGGGACCAAGGGATTATATAGTGATATAATATTATAGTTATAGTATAAAGGTATAGTTTAAATTATTAATTCAAATGATAAGTGTGGGATTAAAATGGTTTAATTTGACGCAAATTATAATAGAGTAAAAACCAAATTTCGAAACACTCTTTATAATTTAAAATTTCCATGATCTTATTTCATATTACATGGATCAAATGATTTGAAATTGTTTATATTGGGTTTTATTTTAGTCATTGAATGAAAAATAATTAATTTAATATCATGTTATTAATATTTTTTTTATACAATTAGGTATTTATATTAAAACCCATTTACTTTTTATTCCAGCTATCTAGTTTTAAACTATGTGATTTTATTTCATCATAATCATATATGGAATAATTTTTTGAGAGATAAAATTCTAAAATTTATTTTATCTGATTAAATTTAAATATATTTTAAATTAAGTATTAAAAATATTGCTAATACTATGATGGAAAACTGTTTTAGAATAATATTACATATTTACCATTATGGATTTTTAATCTTAATTTTTCCTCATTAAGTAATATTTGAGTGTTAATATATTTATATACTTTTTAAATATCATATTTGATTCATTATTTTATTTATTTAAACTAAATATATTTTAAAAAATTCAATGATATTTATAAAAGAAATTTAAAATATTTATTTAACCACAATTGGTGTTGTTATAAATAAATCCCGCCATATAAATTTTACATGAAAAAATGTAATTCTCCATATAAAAAAATTATTCATAATATCTAAAATGTATGAATAGTGTTTCCAAATTAAAATTATATCTGTAGGGACATTAGTCTTTAAATTATCTCCAAAAACACATATATCAAAATTTTATGAATATTTTTTTAAATGATTTATGACGAGGATAGAATTGTAAATTCAATTAAATATAATAAATTATACTAATAATATATAATAATTTATTTTTTATTCAAAAATAAAATAAAATAGCATCAATTCATCACATTATAAATAATTTGATAATGTAGTCAAAAAACAATTTTGTGTGAATAAAAAATAATTTCATAAAAGGGAATCTATTAATCATACTTTTCAGAGTCACTATAAAATTGATTATAATATAAATCACACAAAATTTTATCGTGATATAATTTTATTATGGGAAATTGTGAAATTATTTTTTCTCAAATTTTTTTTTTAAAAATAATGGTTTTTAAAATAATCTATATAATTTAATGATGAAAAATATTAATATAACATTTTTAATTTTTAACACAAAATAATTATTTTGATTCTATAGGTAATAGATACGAATGGTTTATCATCTTAGTGTTTATTATATATTTATTATTTATATCCTTGTAATATGTTTTGTTTGTTTTATGTTGGTTTTATCATGTTACACAAGATATATAGTGCAATATGTAATTTGAAGGATCCTAATTATTGATTCATTACACTATAAACCAATAAAAAATTTATATCCTTTTAATTTAATGAAAATATACATGTAAAAATGTAAAAATGTTGATAAATGATAAACATACATCAAGATATTATCTGTACTGATATTTAATCCTCAATATCATATATAATACTATAAAACACATCTACTCCCCAACCATATAAAATTTTTATCTCATAATCAAGTATTAAGGCCCTTGTGGAGGATTTAATTTTATTTATGACAATTAATAGTTCTTCTTTCACTAATATATATGGTTATATTATATTTAAACCAGTTTTTCTAATTTATGAAATTAATGTGATGTTAATTTGATGTTTACACTATTTTTTAAAAAAATTAATTTTTTAACTAGTATATGTTGGTATATAAAATGATTAAATTAACATAAAAAATAATAATAACATGTAATATTTTTATTAAAATAAATATCATTGCGGCTCATAGATTAATTTTCAAAAATAATTGTATATAAAATATTTTCATCAATAATACATCCACCAATCATGGTGGATGGTCTGTGATGCATATTTACCACAATTATCTTCATTAATAGTAATTGTAAAGGTTTTAAATATGTACATAAGAGTAGACGATTATGGACTCATACCATACACAATATTTTATTGATTTTTTCATTTTCTTGGCTGATTATTTATTCCTTTTTAGATATTACATTAAATTGTTAGCGGTGCCTTGGGATAAAAAATTAGAAATTATGGACTTTATATGATGAGTTATTTCATCTTTCATCATGTTATTTGAACCCTTATGTTTCATATAAATCATTTCTACTTGAAGACACCATATTCCGGAAATAAGTCATATTCTAGTCTCTATTATGCAATTCTCATTATATTACCTCATACATCAACTATATTTCTTGATATCATCCCATATATAGGATCAACTATACGTTATTATTAATGTTATATAACTATAATGAAAAATATATTTACTATAATCTAAAAAAATGTAACGCCCCGACCCTAGTTACCCAGAGTCGGTGCATTATTACATAACATTGGAATGATCATGAGAAAGATCAAGTCTCGAAAGACCGATTAGTTTAGTAGCCTTGGAATTACTAGATACATCCATAAATTTTTACATTACATCATAAAAAAAACATCTTGTCTTCATATCCCCTCATACTATCCCTGCAGGTCATTCATAAATTACTTCTTCATAATCCTGGAAAAAAAATAAAACATTGAAAGGGGTGAGCTTGGATGCTCAGTAAGGATAACGTTATAGCAGATGCTTTCATAAATAAGCATAAACACTTAAGGCAATTTATAACTAAAACAAAAGCCTTTGAAACTTGAACTTCAGCATAAAATGGAAAAGGTAAAATGAAATAATGCCATTTACTTACTCACATGGATATTCTACAAGTCGAATGATCACATGCAATATCAATAACCACTTTCATAATGATGGAATGCATAATGCCAGACTATCATAACCACATAGCCAAGGCCTCGTTCCAAGACTACAAATAAGATTTTGCCAAGGCCTTGTGCCAAGACAGTAGTTTGTCTCATGAGACCTACCGATGCATCGAGGAGCTATAGCGGGCTCCACCCGTCACTTATTAAGTCCAATGCATTTCTCATATGAATAGGTTTAAGCATAAAATAAACATTCGTATTAAAACTATCATACGAAATGTCAATAAATTAACCACAAACCATGAATGGTATAAAATAGAACATCCACAGTCAAATATAACTCATTTGATACAATATGGAAGATTGTATTGTATCACATTAACCTCAATCATGAATAATGAAGGATGTTGACATAGATGAAAATAATCATCAAAACTATTTCAGAGAAATATCCCCCTTTTCTTGAAAACATTTAAAAGTCACACTATTTGTCAAGAAGCCATTTAAAAATAGATTTTTGAATCAAA
The DNA here is from genome assembly GCA_963277665.1 of Viscum album. NCBI lineage: Eukaryota > Viridiplantae > Streptophyta > Magnoliopsida > Santalales > Viscaceae > Viscum > Viscum album. The sequence goes on from CAUJRU010000652.1 coordinate 197,135, forward strand.
GTGTCCCATACCACTTTGAAACCTTTTAAAAGGATTTTTAATTTCTAAACTTTAATGTCCATATAAATAAATCCTTAAAACCATTTTTAAAACATGGACATTAATGAGAAAGATTTAGATGAATAAGTCTTTAAAACATTTAAAAATGGTATTTTAGTTAGAGATTCTAACCAAAAGAGTGACACTTGAATGAAAATAATTGAGGTAATAAAAACTTTGTAATATCATGAGAATAAAGGGAATTCATGATATACTATGTCAAAGTACATTATATACACCACATAAAAGTTATTTGGTGTATATCAACAAAGAAGTCTCAATGGAATGTAAGATGAGATGAAATCTCTCATAAAGGCCATATCCTTAGGTTAAGGATAAATCAACAACATAATTATGTGTGAAAAATATAAATACACTAAATATGATTGGATATTCAGTGTAAAACAATCAAAGTATATTCACACATATTCCTGTAAAAACAACACCAACGAATTGGATGTTTAACTCAACAAATGGTGAAAGAGTTAAAATTACTCTTATCAAATTCATATCAATGACTTGAGAATTTTAAATGGAGTGATTATGTGTATCAAAAGTATATCCACAGGAAGGGGAGTGGAAATTATGACATAATCAAATGAATAGTGATTCCACACATAATCTTGGGGTAATATAATCAATGAAATATGCGTAAAGCCAAATGAGTGGAAATTGAAATCTCAAATTCCCTTATTGATTAGGTAACTTAAGAAACAAACACCCATGAAAGAAAGATCATACCATGATGATGTAAATACCCATAAAATAAAGTATATTACACAATGAATACAATCATGGGTAGTACACATACACCACATGCAATAATTAAGTGGTGATCAATGGAATTCTCACGGAATTAAAAGGGAGACAAGAAACCCCTTACCACGTTAATCAACTGAGTCGCATGGACAAAAGTTAATAACCACCAAATGATTTACAGAATAACATGAATATAAAGTGAATCATGATAATATATATCAAATGTAAGTACACAATACACCACTTTCAATAATTTAGTAGCGAACAATGGAAATCTCACGGAATTGAAAGTGAGATAAGAGAATCCCTTACTTTGTACTTTTTCCTTGGTCGATGGTAGGTTTACCTCCTGTATAATGGTGAAATAATTGTTATTGAATAATACAAGAATCAGTTACTTTAATATGATATCATATATGATCTTTTAACATTGATTTGTTAATAATATCTTAGAATTATCGTCATTTCAGGTGTTAACGGGTTCATTTTACTTTATACTCTTTGTTATGTGAGACATATTCGTTATTAATGGGATGTATATTATTCATATCCAGAATGGTATCAAGTCCTTAAACATCATTTTTAAATCATCAAATGATAATTATACTTGAATGGATACGATGGAGAATGAATCTCATCGCGTTCGTGGAGACGGTAGTCCGTACGTACGCACGAATGCTACTTCCATTTAATTTTTATTTTAAAAGAATCGAATCCAAATGATACATAGGTATATTACTATTCCATTAAAATATAATATTCTATATATGTTACTTAAGTTCATTAACACCATCCTTTATACGTTCCATGTGTGGTATGAACGAGTCATATCATTTTAAGGGGGCGGTAGTCCGCACTTCCTCAAATGAAATTATCGTATGTATATACAACATGAAACGAATAATTGTATGAAATAAAATGGAATTACAGAAGCTTATATATAAAATATATATCATTAATATCATATTTAATTACAGTGCCATCCTAATGGCCACCATGAGAGGCGGTAAGATGTATTTGAACAATCATCGTTTCGTGAGGCGTTAGTTTGCCATCCACAGAAACATTATGTTCATCATCCATTAGATGGAGTTTTGTGAATGTGTAGTTTGAATAATTCTTATAAAAACATCCTAGTATATTGTGGATACTGGTGTTGTTACAAAAGAATGGAAATAAAAAGAGTTTGGGGGTTGGAGAAGCAAAATAATTGAAAAGAATTTAAGAGAAAATGTTACCTTTAATTTAGGTAACTCACTTTGGTTGGAACCAAAGGACTTCATGAAATGATTTCTGCCTAAGGGGAAGCTTCACGGAGGAGGGGAGGGATGTGGGGAGCTTAGTTGGGCAGAGTTTGGACGAGCCAACTGGCTTGAGAGGTGTGAGGAATGAGTAGAAGTGGTCTCCTTTTATAAGGGAGAGGAGGGGCTCTTTAGGAAAGAGTGAAAGTATTACTTTATAATATAATTATATTCGGTTTATAATGGTCCAAAAATCATTGAGGTATAAGATAAGATGACTCATATTCTAAATAAAATCAACCAATAAGAATTGGATAGGTTTTAGATAATATTTTAATCATTATAATCTTATTTATTTAAATGATTTATTAATGAGGTAAACATTGCATCATTATTGTGTCATTAATAATTTAAATTATTTGATGTCTAAAAATTATAAATAAAATATCATTATGTAGGAACTCTTTTTAGCTTTCTAATGAATATTTATAATTGAAAATCCAACATGTATAACCCTATGTAAAAATTGTTCTTTTAAAAGATGTAAGCTTATGCCATTTTTGTATTCATTTTAACTTAATTAAAATAAAGTGTCATTATCACATACAAGTGGATCAATGGGGTCCCAAAATTGACCCAAAGATGCCCATGGTCGACGTTGTGCGGGCTACGGCCTCCATGAAGCGATGTATGTTTTTTAAGTAATTTATTTTTGGAAAATAAAACTATGTAATTTATAAATAAATATGATATTAAAAGAATAATTATTATTCTAAATGTTCAACTTAATACCCCCATTAATAAATTTCACATGTTGGGAGACAAGATTTATTAAAATTCACCTGTGCTTATTAAAACATATGTATTGAATCATTTTCTGTTATTTTTATTTTGATTTAAATATATTATATAAAAATTATAAGTTGTTTAAAAATAATTAAAAATAATAATTATTATTTTATAATGATATTATGTTAAAATAATCACCTCCTTAATAATAATATCTGATCGAGTAACATTATTTTTGATATTTAGGTGTAATTATCCTTCTATATTAATGATTCTTTAAAATTTGATATTGATGAATACTGTAAAATGGAAACTCATAAATAATATTATATTATGAAATTCATTAAAATTATCTATTTCAATAAATAATGTATTAATTATTAATTTGTTATTAATGAAACATTTTCGTTTTCTAAAAATTTGAAAATAAATCATTGTCTTTAATTTTTGACATAACTTAATGAATAAACACATGTGTTGAAATATGAAAATTTTAAATTAATACCTTTTATATAAAAAAAGATATGATATATAAATAGTGGCCTTGGTATCAAATAATGGGAATTTAAATCAAGAGTTTTAAACATGTGAAATAAATTTATTGTCATTAACACCTAGTGGTCGTATAATGAAAGATGTAATTAATATACTCATGATATATAATTATAATTTAGATTATAAATGGGTAATATATATTAATTAGGTTATAAATTTGTAACATAATGTTACAGTTTTTAGATATTCATAAACCCTCTTTTTATTTAGCTTTGGTTGGGTTTCATTTGGTGTTATTTTATGTTATAATTTTTATATTTCTAAAAATTATAGCGTAGTACATGGTTGTGGCACACTTTTTCCAAAACTATGATCCCTAATATAACAAACTGTTCAATCCAAGGTAGTTGGTTTCTACATGGTTGGTGAATTGTCAGTGAAGTCATATTCCCTCTTATCAAATACAATTCAACCCATTTTAAACATGTGTACAACCTAGAAGCACAGTTTGGTCAAACAATGTTGGTCTGCCAAGGATACTGTGTGTACATGATTTTAAGTGATCAGGATTTTTATTAGAATTTTGTGAACCTAGATTAACGGTCTCTAAAGTACATCATCCAACCCAAAATTAATTCTCCCATAATTAGAGCTCCCATGTATGATTCTTGGCCCCATGGATCCCACATGGATGTGATCCGAAGTTAGAGAAATATTCATTGATCTCCCCAATGTTATTTTATTTATTCCCATGCAATTATCATATAGTCTCTCTTCTTATATCAGGGGTTATGTGGATCTTCATATTGATCAATGCATAAAAAACCATCTATTTAGGGACCTCAAATTTTGGTTTGATTATTTTTTAATGATCATCTAACTTCATTGAAAAATCTTGATTAGGGTTGGCATTACGAGAGCCTTTATTTTTGGTTGGTAGTTTCATTACGAATATCAATTTATATTAATCCGAATTTATATTATTAAATTTATTTTTAAAATTAAATAAAATTCATTTATTGGTATTATATGACTCTAAATTGTTTGTTGAAAACCAAAATTTTGGATATTAAGTGTTTTTATGAAAAATAGGTTCCTGTTATGAAATTGGAACATGCCTAGTGCCATTGAATTGAGGTGTATGTATATGGAAATTAGAGATATTAAAAAAAATTAATTTAATTTTTATATATTAAGGATGTTTTTTTCAAGTAAATTGTTGAATTTAATTTTGTAAAATTTATTTGATAGAAAACATTAAAAAATACCAATTCTAATGAAATCGGGGTTTGTTATATATTTGTTATATTTAAAAAAAATTAATTTGTTGTGATTAATTTGTGAAATTGGATTGTGAAATTAAATTAATTGGTATAAAACTCTTATTTTTGGAAAAAAATGTATTCTTCATTTTATAGAAACATTTGGGTTTCCTATTTTTTATAGGTAATGTTTTTTATTAACAAATAATTATGTAATTTAATAAGAAAATTGTCACATTTTAAATAGTGAATGCGATTTAATTTTTTTAAGAAGTCTTAAAAGAAATATGTAGTTTTTTTGTTCTATTGTGCATGCTAGACTTTGGTAGTAGGAGAGTTATTTAGTAACCATCTTATGATTAAAAAAATTATAAAACCATATATAAACACATAACATTCTATAGGTGATGTTATTGAGTCCCCTTTCTCTTAGGTATAAAGAGTTGTATGTCTATATTTTCAGTTTAATAGTGTTGGGTCCCTATTTACTAGAACTATCATACTTATTTGTAATTTAAAAAACATTCCCACTTTTTTGTATTTCTATAAAATATAATCAATTTATTGTAAACATTTTTTCATGCCATGTGAATTTCATTAAACACTTTTATATAAATGAATTTATTTAAGACATTTTGTGAAAATTTCCATTTGTCTGATGTACCCTTTGATAAAAAGTTAAATTTTTATCTTTGGAAATGTATTTCAATCATTTAAAATAAGAATCTTGAATTGATAAATGTATTTCAATATTTTAAATAATGTAAATAATGATATTTTTAAATATTATTTTGTAAAAGAATGAAATATTTATCTTAAAAGATTGAACAAAATTTATTGGTTAATTTAATTTTGACAACTTGTTATGGAATATTTCGTGAAATCCTAATGGGAATTGGATCAAACCATATATATTCCTTCAGAGGATAGTTGATTATCTCATTAGAGGTTTGGGTAAGGGAAAATGATATCATGGATTTGGCTCTTGCTATTGATCCTTGGACATGGGGTGTTGTGTTTCAGTTGGGACATGGGTAGTTTTCATATTTTATTGTACCTTGTTGTTGTATGTAAGATTTTTTATGTCTATTTGACTTCTGGTTCATCCCTCATAGAGGAGGATCATTTAATATATATATTTCATTATTTCATTTACTTCAACATTTTTAGATGAAAATTTTTCCGCCTTTCTGTTATGTATGATTCCATGTGCTAGTTGTTGACCTTTGGGAATCAAGAACTCCCTCAGGCTTTGTCGGGGCCATCTCAAATATCATGTCACAACGGTACGAGGGATGGTATGTGATAATGTGACAATTGAGGTCTTGGATGGACTTTTGTTTTGAAATCAGTATATAATTGTTAAATATTTTCAAGACCTAAGTGGTAGTTGAGAATGAGTTCATGTCCGTACCTCACTGTAAAAAAACATTTTTGTTTCTAGGAGTGGTTAGGGAAAGATTTTTTGTGGATTTTTTCTAGTCTTTTCCATGTCTTGGTTTTGAAAGAGTGAAATCCAAATAATTTTTTTCTATTTTTTGGATAAATTCCCTGCATTCTAGGTCTAAGCGTTATATGATGTATTTATTATTGTCTGATAGGAATTCTCAAATCCAATTCCCAAGAGTTCCTTCGGAAAAATCTAGAACCATTAAAAGTATCAAATGATCATGAAGAGGATGTGGAATTATTGAGTGGTGTATAATGATTTTTTGGGTACTTTGTCTCAACTTATACGATCAAACTGAACAATGCCACATTCATTATGAAAGGACTGAGAAGAATATATTGGGACAATATTGTGACAATGAATAAACATGGGGGTATATAATCGAACTACATCGATGTTATTTTTACCAAAATGTTATTCACAAATTTGACATTATTAGGCAAGTCTACTATGTTTTTCAATCATGAACAGGATGAATGGAACATGACTATGTATACTGACAAATTCTCTATGATCATTCATTGGGACCAAAAATTATGTTGAATGAGAAGATGGTGTTGTTAAGTCTTGATGTGGGACTTCAATAGATTTTTTTTATAATTTTTCTTCTCCTTGTTTCATTATTATGCCTATGTTCTAGATATAGCACTAATGGTTGAAATTGTATTTCCTATAATGTCTAGGTTATCTGGAGTTTCTTTCACGTTCAATTTATACATGAGTTCCATTAATGAAAATAAGAAGAGTGATGATTATAATGGATCTTTTCAATAGAGGGGCCATTACAGACCTCATGTAGAAGTAAATAAGGGGTCCATAAAATTTATACAATGGTGGCCTTCTTGGCCATTCAAAGTGGTTTTTCACTAAGGTACCCAAGAAATAAGGATTTTACAGACACTCAGGGAACATGTAATGAATATTACATATATATTACAATATGTTTAGTAGAAGGGGATCATTATCTCCTAATAAAATTATGAGGAAATTAGATTTTCTTCATAAAAATGGGTTCCATCCATAGGCATCTGGAATGAAGCGATGTCATGCTGTTGAAGAGTCCCAAGTGGAATCAGATATGGTTCTAGTGACAGTGAGAGAAACAATTACTATAGCTTCATCATTAGTGACTAATCTATTTGATACTAGTGAATCTCATTAATTTATTTCATCTCATACTATTAATAATCTTAATTATTCTATGTAGATTCTATTGTGGGAAATTGATATTACTATACCCCTTGGTATAAAGAGAGAGTAGTGTCTTTATCATTCCGCTTGGGTTTTCTCTATCTCAAGAGCATACATTTAGTTTCATGGTTCTTGACCTGAAAAATCAAAATGTCGTTTTAATAATGGATTAGATTAGTTCAAATAAACCTCAGATAGATTGTTATATTAGATGGGTCTCTTTATTACACAATGTTTTGTGAGTCATTAATTTCATGGATAATGGGAGCCAAGGTCTAGCATAGCCAAAACCTATTTTCTAGATTTTTGAAAAGTAATATCAATTTCATTCATGGATATGGAGGGGGATTTTTTGAGTGGTGACCTCCATAGAGTTGTTGATGAGTATTAAAGTGTTTTTCCTTTAGAATTATCAAGGTTTCCACCTTTAATTTTGGTTGATTTTTCTATTTACATGATGCATGTAACATAACCACTTTTTCCTCCCTCTATCTGCATGTAAATAGCTAAACTAACAAAGTTGATGTCCTAGTTGGATGATCCATTAATGAAATTATTCATATTCCTGAGTATTTAATTTTTGGTAGCATTAGTTCTCATTGTAAATAATGTATATGGTTTACTTCTATAATGTTTTTATTACAAAATTATAAATCTAGTGATGGAAGAGGAAAAATATATATTTTCAAATATTAAGGATATATTTGATCGGTGGAAAGGGGAATGTGGTTAAAAAAATATGATCATTGATCTGGTTACCATCCATTGAGGATAAAAAAATCATTCATTCAGAAAACTAGCTTTTAGATCTAGTATCATTTTCATTGGAAATGTGTTGTCATTAAATTTTATTTTAGTTAACCCTAAAATGGTAAAATATTTTTTAAACTATAGAAATAATGAAATTTTTACCAGATTCACATATTCATTGGTGTAGTATGTCATTGTCATCAGTTCGTTAAGGAAATGTTAAAGATGGATTCTATAATGAATGATATTACTCTAAAAGAATAATTTTTTTCTTTTTATTTTAAATTTCAGAGTTATTTTCTATATAAATAACATATTTTCAGTAATATATGGGTATTGAATCTTTTTAAAACCACATAGGTCTTTGTTTTATTCATTGATGCATAAAAATTAGGATTGGGTTTTTCTTTTATGCAAGGTAACCATTTCATTGCATATGGATCTCACCAGGTCAGTATACATTAAAAACATTATATGACCCATGACGTCGAACTTGAAGTTATTAACGATGAAACTATGATTTAGAGAAATTGAAATTATAGAAAAAGGGTTATAATCTATTTAGAGAAAAAAACATGAGATATATATATATATATATATTCATAGAGATTTAAATCTCTTCCAGAGGGAATGGGTGGAGTACATACACCATTTCTAATTCTACATCTCATTATCCCAGAGAAAATGGAATGATGTTATAGGTTCTTTGAGTAGGAATGTTCTGACCCTGGCAGTGAAAGAAACATTAAAAGGCTGTAACTTAATGGATATTTTTTAATTGTTTCATATTACATTTTAATATAATTGGGTAGTTGATTACTTGTCCATTTTTTAGTTGAAATATTATCTTTTAGAAATGATTCTTCATGACCAAAAAGTTCATAAAGAGTTTTGTGGCATTAGATTCTCTCTTTATTATGGGGATACATTTTCTCCAAAATCGTTCTACAATGTTTTAATTCAATGTTGGTTGAATCATTTTTTGATACTATAATTGGTAAATAATTATTTGTTTTGGTATTTTTATAACTCCCACTAGTATGTGAATCCAAAACCAAGAATATGTTTGCTTATATGTGGTAAGTGTTTTTGTGAATTGGGATGATATAGGGAATTTCGAGTTTTTCTCGCAATTTTATACATGGTTACAAGTAAAGGCTGACCAACAGACGCCTTTGAGTTTTTTAGAAACTTTGTGTACCTACATGGTTGTGGGATGATATATATGTGGGATTAGTTTTAGGTTTTCCATGTACATAGTTAAATTATAATGTTATATGTGATTTGATCCTTAGGTTGATGAAATTAGATGAGGTAATAACCATTTGCGATATAGAAAATGTTTAGAAGTTGGGAAATCTATATGTTTATGAGTTTTTTCGTTTTCATGGAGTTCTATAATTTATAGTCTCTTATAGGGTTCCTTGGATATCTTCTCATTTTTTGAGAGGCCTTCATGAGCCACTATGATATCGTGTCCCATAGATTATGTCATTTCATACACATTCAGATGGATAAATAGAAATAGTTATTCCAATTCTTGAGTGTACACATCAAGATCATTTTCTTTGCTTTTGTAGAGCCTAGGATGATCATTTGGGGCTGGAAGGTTTTTATTTTAACAATATATATGATTCCTTGATCAATATTAATCCATTTTAGGCCTTGTATGGATGGACTTTCAAATCTCTGTTCTATGGGTTAGAGTTTGGTGAATGTTCCATGGATAGACCGAGCTCGGTCCAAAACATGAAAATAAGATATAGTTTATTTATAAGATAATGTTCATTTCACATAGTAGATATACTTCTTATGTTGATATTCTCCATAGACATTTTGAATTCATATTTGGTGACTAGATGTTCTTGAATGTTTCACCTTAGTAGAGACATTGATGGCTTCCGATGAAAGGTATGCATAATACTTCTTTTGTGGGACCATTCATGTTAGTTGGGCACATTGGAAAAGTTTTATAAAATCAAAAACATACATTATGCATAAAATATATACATAAAATGTTCCATGTATCTCTCCTAATAATGTATCTATCTGATCATTCTCATTTTTAGAGTTAGTAGGATCTTGAAGTTAGAATTGATTTATCTACGAGTGAATGACCAATCAGGATAGTTGATAATGAATGAAAGCTTCTTTATCAGAATATTATACATTTGGTTCTTCTACTATGGAAACACGGTTCTGATAAGAATGATATGTAAGAGACAGATGCATTGATGAGAGAGTAGTGGCCACATCTTTTTTTCATTGACGCTAATTAAGAGGATTTCAAGGTATAGAGTGTTTTTTGGGTTGAGAGGTTATAACATCGTATTGTTATTTTAGGTATTCATAAATTTTCATTTTTATTTCTCTTTGATTTTATTTCATTCTGTTTTTTTGAGGTTAAATTTAAAAAAAATCATGGCTAGTGCATGGTTGGAACATGGTTTACACAAAATATGCCCCCAATAAGTAAAATCGTGCAACCCAAGGTAGTCAGTTCATGCATGGTCAGTACATGCTTATTCATATCTTGTACTCTATTAGTATAAATTGTATGACCAATTTAAAACTCATACACAACCAGGAATAATATTTTGGTCTAACCATGTGTCTTTTCCCATGAAATAGTGTGTACTGTAGTTTAAGTGATCAAAATTTTAAAAAAACATAAAACCCTATTTTTAATACTTACGGGAAGTTATTTGATCCAAATTATTTTATTCCATCCCCAGAGCTTCTAAGAAGGACTTTTGACTCCTCAAATCCCTCCTGAAATTAATCTGAATCTAGTTGGACACTCTTTTATCTTATCAGAGTTAGATTCCTTGTCTCGGTCTCATTATTCCATATTTTTTATTATTCTATAAATGGTTCCTATGGATCACTATTATTTATTTATAGATCTAAGAAAATCTATTTTAGAATCTTAAACATAGGTTTTATTCCTATTTTCATGATATAAATTCTTCAGGGAAAAATCATAATTAGGGGACGGTGTTTCCAGATCAATTGTTTTTGTTAGGCAAATCTATTATTATTCCCAATTTATATGAACCCAAATTGGTTTTTTTATTGTAAATGATTGAATTAGATTCAATTAATTGGATTGGGATTATTTATATTTCAATTAGTTTATGAGAAAACAAAATTCTAGTGAATTTTGGATTTACTAATAGTGTGTTTTAGGCATGAAATTGGAAACCCCATGATTCCATTAAATAGGGGTATGTATTTATGGTAATTTATGAGATTTAAATGTTATATTTTCAATTTTCGATTTTATGGAATTTTTTTGACTACAAAATCTTTTTATTTAATTGTGGATAATTAATATAATATAAAATTGTGAAGAACCCCAATTCCCATGAATTAAGAATTCGTTATGAATTTCATGGAAATTGTTTTATAATAAAATTGTTGTTTATAATTTGTTAAATTGGATTGTTAAATTGAATAATTTTTTTCAAATTCATATTACGGAAAAATAGATTAATTTGGTTTTGATTAATGAAATTTAGGTTTCATTATTTAGAATACTACACTTTTTTATTTAATACCAAATATGTTTTTAAAGGAATTTTTATAATATTTTAAATGGAGATTATGATTTAATTTTATTTTACGCAGTCCTAAAATAAATTTCCCATTGTTTTTTGTAATATAGAATATGGAAGACTGATGTACTAAGGTAGTTATATAGGGTGACACTTTTGGATTTAGAACATTCTAAAACATCATATCATCACATTTCATTACTCATGCAACGGTGATAACTCAACATTGACTTATACCTAAAGGTGTGTATATACACATTTTTTGTTTCATAGTGTCAGGTCCCGAAAGCCCATAACTATTGATCCTACATGGAATATGTACGTTTTGATTGAATATTTTTTTCAGTTAAAGAATTTCCATTTTATTAAATTGACTTATAATTAATGTGAATTTATATCAATTTTTTTATGTAAATGTTTTTTTAATTAATATTTTTGAAATGTTCCATTTTTGGATAGAACCCATTGATTAATGGTAAATTATATATTTTTAAATATAATCACATTATTTGAAATTTGATTCATGAATTTCTAAATGAACGTAATTATATTTAAATTGAAAATAATGATTGGATTAAATATTAATTGGTAAATGAGAAAATTATTTAAAAAAACGAAATCACATTATTGGTTACTTTGATACTGGAATTATTTAATAGAATCGTTGTTTAAGTCCACCTAGGATTTTTCTCACTCTATATACATGCCTTTGGTTGTTTATAGATTATACCATTCTAGGATCAAGGAAGGAGAATGGTCACTTGATTGTGGATCCAATTGTTGAACCCTGGACATGATGAGGTGTTTCTATATGGGGATACAAGTCATTTTCTTGTTTTCTTTTAATTTTTTGTGGTACTTGTGATTGTTTTTTTCTAGTTTGACTTATGGTAAATTATTCCTCAAGGATATTCTGTTTATATGCATACTGTCTAGGTTTTCATAAATCATTATTGTTAGTGGAAAATAGTTTCCACTATGAGTTTTTCATGATTCATGGTCGTAGTCATAGAGCCAAGGGGAATAGAAATGTCCCTTGGGGTATGTTATTGTCAGATAAGTTATCAGGATACCACGGTACTCAACATGGTTACTCACAAAATTAGGTTATTATTTTTTCTAGTTGGATATGTGGTTAGGGTTTCATCAATAAATTATGGATGATAATTAAGTTCTTTTTTGTCTCCAGATCTCTTTTATTGAGGTGTTTTGTAATATTGTTTTATCAATTTATACTTGAAATGATATAGATTATAAAAAATGAATTATTTCATAATAAATCAACATTTCTATGACTATATAAATATTTATTTATAAATATTATTCACATGTTGGTTAAAAATAATAATTTTTCTTATTATAAATATGACTTCAAATAAAATTTAAATCCTTTGAGAAATATTTTTTCAAAGAACCATGGTTTATTTTAAATTGACTAAATAATATCAAATTTTCATTTTAATCACTTATTTCCTAAAAATAACATTAATGTTCTTTTTTATAATGTTCTACCACTAATGGTTTTTGAATTCACAAGTTATAAAATATCTAAATATTAATTATGACTCAATTTTTTCTATTGGTTCATAATAATTAGATATTATATATTATCATTCATGCTTTATATAATTGAGCTTATGATTAGGATACATTAAAACTATATTTTCGGGAAATACAGTTTTTCACTAGTGAAATCAATCTGTATTATTTTATTTCTCCATTAAAATAAAAAAAATTTAAATAAGCATTCCCATTTCATTAATGAATTTTCTATCCATCATCATATTTTAAATTTCAACAAATTTTTCCTTTTACATAGTACTAATTTTATCTCAAATGATCCATTTAATCCCGTATTTATTTTTAATGACAATAAATAACTATCAATTTTAATGATTTGTTAATTCCCCAATGTTTTTTTTAAAATGTTTCATATGGTATTATCTTTTTAAAAATATCATTTTTTTTATTGACTAACCATTTAATTTTGACAAAATATTTGTATTTATAATATTTTAATTTATAATTATTATTTTAAAATTTATTTTTTAAAATCAATTTTCATAAATAGAATTTTAAAGAATTATATCTTTTTAATTCATAATCATTAAATATTGTTTTAAAAAGATAAAATTTTAAAATTAGTTTCAATTCCCATTTGAGAAAATAATATGTTCTTTTCATGTTTGTATTATTAATGATTAGTTTTATACACAATTGTTATTAAATTAATTTATATTCCAATTTTTTAAAACCATATTTATTTTAAAAATATTGTATTAATACCAATTTATAATAATGTATTAAAAATAAATCTCCTTCCATTGTCAAAAATTAATTTTTTAATGTAATTAACTCTTATTCTATTATAAAAATGATTAAATTTGTTTTATTATACGTTTTTATTTTTTACATCTATTTTTCATCCAATGATTATATCCAATGAAGGGATGTTTTTATCTTAATCTATATGATAATATGGTATGAATACATTTTGAAAATGGTATTTTTATATACTATTATTTATTAATTTCGTGTTATATAACGCTTGTTGAAACCCCATATTTTTCATGGCTTATTTATAATATGACAGTGTTTGGGTTTAAATAGTACACACATGAATGGATAATGATTGTTCGGTCCAATATCACCCTAAAGTGTATTAGTTTGTTTTTATATATCATGGGATATTTAGTCACTTACACAATGATATTTTACCACTGGCATGGTCATAATGTGTTTGGAATCATTTTTTATGTGGAAATAATGAGTATTTTAACATTTTCATGTAGATAATGGGTTTCATCACAATGGCTTCCATATTATAGTATTGGTGCCACATTTTTATGTTACTCATATTGTTATGAAATATTTTAAAGTTTAATTTAATGTAATTTTGTAATTACAAGTTGTTTATAATGTAATATAAATATTATATGATGCATATCATTTCCATGAAATGATATATTATGATGTTCAATCATTACATTCAATATATTCCTAACATTTATGTAATGATCATATGTTTTATAATTATTTGACAGTAGTTTGATAAGTGAAATGTGATTTATATTTTGTTAATGATATCATTATTTTCTAATGTTTCTCCATCATTTTTTAAGTTCATCAAACATAGTCTTATTTTGTTTTATTAAGATAAATATGGCTCCTAATTATTATCAATCATTTTTAATATAATACTATATAATATCTACTTTACTTTAGTTATTATTTCAAGTGATATTTTTCTTATGATTACATTTCATTGTTGTTAATATGATTATTTCGTGTTTGGTATCTAGGATACTTTTTAATGGAGAATGGTTTTGGATAAAGTTTCACAAATATTTTTAAAATGTGATTTTTATTTAGCTAGTATCAATTAATATAAACCTTTCAGTCCATGTGTTATTTGAATTTTTGTGTGACATAAACTTTAAATAATTATACAAATGTATAAATTTCTTCATATTATATATTATAATACAAATATTCTTTTATTTTTAATTTACGTGATTTTTTTGAAATATTCCCTTTTTGATGAATATTGAAAAATACGGAATTATAATTAAAAAAAACCATTTTATTTTTATTATATATAATGAATATACTATATGTTAAATTGGTTTTGAAGAAAAATTAATTAAATTATTTATAAATTAATCTAATATATGTCATTTTAATCTCTTATATAATGATTTATATATTGAAACATTACCAACATTTGATGATTTTCACATTAAAACCATGCATTCACATCATGTATGTGGGATAAATTTTTAAATAAAATTTCCTTCAAATTTGAATAAAATTTTAAAAATTGATTAAATGTTTTACATAAAAATTATTTATAATGTCTAATAATTCCAACTTAAGTATATACAAATTTGAATAGTAAATTTAGTAAAAATTAATTACCCCTGTTATGAAACAAATGGGTTTACACTAAGGTTAAAATAAACTCTTAAGTGTAATTCTGAGAGATAAACATGTCAAAAACAATATAATGTCCATATATAGACCATTAAACCATTATTATTTTATAATGGTCTATTTTAGACCCCTTTCATATATGAAAAACATTATAGAATCAATTGTTTTTTAAAATACAATGAGCATCATGTCCTCATCTTATAAAAGGCCTCCCCTATCCCCCCATATAGACATTATAAAATAATAATGTTTCAGCTAATACCAGTCTATAAATCATCTCAACATCCCTCATATTATAGACGAAGTATAGTATATAAAATTATTCAATCCTTACAAGTACATTGGTGGAAACATTTTTAGGTTCCCTGATAAAGAGTTAAATTTTTTGAAAAAGCATCTTTATTTTAATTCATTATCCAATTCATTAAGATATTAATAAACCATTAATTTATAATATAAATAATATCTTACATATAATTATGGTTGGTTATGTTCATGCAATAAACAAAATATTTCCCCACATCCATAAAATATTTCATTAAATAATCATTCATGTGTTTGGAGGACTACATCCTCACAAAACGGGGTAATTCTATTCTCAGTTATCATCTATCATGAATTGGTATAATAAACAAGATAAATAATAAATATGATATTTAAAATATATTTATGTATATTGATTCTTTATATTATTTATAACATATTACAATCAATACCGTTGTACACAATAACGACACTATTATATACAATGGACTACTGTGTAATGAAGAAATGTGATTAATTTTTCAATAACCTGATACCTGGAAGATAATAAGGAAAATTATAAATTTTTAATTCTATATAAATATAATATTTTTTATATTCCTGGAATTTTTATCATTATTTAAATTTAATATTTCATTATCCTTATAACCCATTTCACTCACTAAAATGGCCATAATGTCATTCGTGGATGTTAGACTACTGCATCCTCAAAGAGATGTTTTTCCTTATATCCCCATAAAATCACATGGATGCAAAATATATGTATATAATATGGTAAATATGATATTATGATCATTATCTAATAATAATATAATACATACCATCATTACTGATGGATAATTGCGAAATGGAAATATTCGATATGTGGATGTATATCCCATCGTCTCCATTGTTGTAACGTAATTCATTTTTTATAACCAAATATCATGAGTAGTATAAAAATAATAATTTATATAGAAATATTATAATTAGATCATCATTATTATTATTAATATATTTAAATAATGAATTTCTTTACCATTTTCAATGTACCAAAGTCTGTTTTTACACATAACCGAATTATGATCAAAACATCTTGTGAAAAATTAATTGACTAACTATATTTATAAAAATATTTAAGTAAAATTAGATTAATAATACCATTGATAAAGTTTAACAAGATTTTAAATATTTAATTTTTTGTGATAATCCACTAATATAAAGATATATATGCATAATCAGAATCAAGATATGTGGTTTCATCTCAATTAACTTTCATTAAGGTGTATTTTGATGTTATATAGATATATACATTTATGAAGTTTATATATGGCTCCTTTGTAATGTTATATAATTAATTTATCTATTAAAATGGGTTTTAATATTTTTATTGATAATTATTTATGGGGATTATGATTCTAATATCTACAATGTGATAAAGGACTTTTCATCGAAAAACATTCTCTTTTACTCATTTCCCACCACATCCTTCTTTTAATTGTCCATGATTTTATAGTTATTATATGAAAAAATATGGATATAAAAGTTCAATAAATAATTTTTTTCTCATTTATTTATTTATTTATTTTCGAAATGAATATTTTATATATATTTAAATAGAATGTTTTAAAAGATTATATAAGGAATGTTCTATTATTAATGTTCATGAAGATAATTGTTTTTATGATATTTTGACCGTTAAATAATTTATATAATTATATTAATTTTTATATTATTTCTTCAACGAAAACAACCATTTAAATTTTAGATAATTGTTTTGATTTTTTTTTAAATAAATGTATATTTTTTATTGATAATGGTGTTTTAATAAAATCAGTATAATTATCTAAATGTGTTTTTCTTATCAGTTTAATAGTATTATTAATAGTTTGTTTATGTTGTATGTGATTTACTCATGATATTTTAAATGATCATTATATGATAAGGGTCATCAATATATAGTTTATACGAAGGGTTGGTCCCCATTATTGCGCATTGGTGAGCCTGATATAGATTACACTAAGGGTGAGTCCCAGGGTAGATCTTTATTGAATTTTTTAATGATTATATTAGAAGTAGGATAGAGGGTTGTTATAATTAAATAATTATTAAAATGGTTTTTTAATATGGTAATATATGTAACACAAATGGAATTCAAAATGATTTATATGTGTTTTAAAGGCTTTTATTGAAAAACATGTCTATTATTTCATGTGCTATTTTTTTATTTCCTAACTCATAAAACATTGATCGTAAATGTAAAAATTTTATATGTTTTATTATTTTTCACTATAGTAATTGATTTTTTATTCTTTACGGATACTTTTTTGCTGATACCACATTTAAATTTCTTTTTACGGTGATTTTGGATACGAATAGAAAATTAAGTATTCAAGTTGGAAGTATTTTATTTTTCCATGAAAATATGTAATGGTATATTTTTAAAGATATATATTATGGGAAAAATGTACAGTATTCAGATGTTTCAAAATATTAATTTATGGTTTTGTAATTTTTATCTTCTCTTACTCACATCATGATGTTTAGATTGTATGGCACGCAACACCATGTTTATATGAAATGTAAAATGTTACTAATATATTATTATTTAATATAATAGATATATCATGGTGGTTAATCTTTTGGGGACGAGTATTACTAATTAAAATTTTATAAATAGGGTCTTTTATGGTTTATTAATGAAATTAAAAAAACATTATATGTAAAACAAATATTTTTTAAAAGAACATTATTTTTCAAAAATAATGATCTGTTGTGCATCACAAACATAATTTAAATTTACTTATTAGTACTTGTAGGAAATTTATTTGAAAAAATAACTTTTATTTTCTAAATTGGAATACCCAAATTATCATAGGATGAATATCTAATTTTTTATAACTATTACCATATTTTGATAAATTCTTAAAAATAATTAATTTTATTTATAAATTTTCATTTCATTTAAATTATTAATAAATATAAAATATCTACTAAATATTGTGTAAAGTAACATTTTTTAAATATATTTATAAAAAAATTAGGATAATTATATGTTTCTCATATTGAATTTTGACATTATAATTATGTTAATGTTTGAACATTTTAACATTAAAAACTCACTTTCTTATCTTGTAATGAACATTAATTTTATTTAAAAATTTATAATTATTTGAATTGAATTTGGAAAAATGGCTTCCATATTTTTAATATAAATGAATTATCATTTATAGATATGTAAATGTACATTTTTACAAAAAGACGTTTTAATGTAGTTAAAAGTAATAATCTGATTTGTTGTAAAAATCGAGCTACCAGGGGATAAACTAAAATGATACAGTTTACAATGACTAATTTAATTTTCTAAATACAATTTTATGGACATGTTTTTATGATTAAACATCTTCGGTTTTATATTTTAAATTTTGGTACTTTTTTACATTTGAAATATATGATATCTCTCAATTATTTTCAAAATTATGAATTGTTCCATTTCCCCACTTTTAAAAGTCAAGCCCCATATCCTATCATATTCACACATTCAAAAACAATTTTTTTCTATTAACATAAATATTTACCTCTAAAATTGTCTCCACTATTCAAAGAAGTATTATTTTGTCCATAAATTCAACCTAGGATGACCATTGATGCAAAACGGATGAGAATTCAAAAAGAAGAGATAATATTCTTCAGCAGGACCCTTTATTTTATTTCATTTGACACCTCCATAAATTAATATTAAACAATATTATATACTTTAATTAATATCATAATCATATTGAGATTTTACAATTCCAATTTATTAAACTAAATCATTTACCTCTTCCAAAAAAAGGTTTAGAAAAACTAATTTCTTTTGAACTATGTACTTCGACCTCCCAAAACAAATTCATTAGTTTTTTCATCAACACTACTCATGGTATGGTATGTTGATGGATACGAATATTGATAATATATTTATAGAATAATTATACCTATGGGGTCATTTAATTATCTCTACCGTTATATATACATACTGTAGAGGATATGTTAACTATGCTTATGTGTATAGCGGACTACACCCCTATGATATGATGTGACTTGATATTCGCTAACTTGTTACAACGAAGGTATTAAGGGACACCAAAATAAATATATTATATATAAATGAAATAATTATTATATTCATGAAATAATTATTATTATTTAAGTGAATATTTATTATTATTTGATTTTAATGTTTAATTTTATTTCTTAACCTTTTCAGACATTGAGAAAAGGATAATATCATTTTCGGATGTGTGGAATACTTCTTACTCGCAATGATGTGTCTCATTTTGTAATCACCAAATCACCTGAAATGAAAATATAATCAAACGATACAGTACATATCATAATATGAAAAATATGTAGTGATAATATATTATTTAACATTATTCCACAATGATCATTAGAAAATGGAAACATCACTCAGGCATACATACAACCTACCATATGCATGATAGAAATATAATTCATTTATCATAACTATATTTATTGATATATTTTAAAATTATAATTTACTTAAAAATATAATAATTATTTAATTATTTTTATTTCTTATATATTTAAACAATTTCTTCTTTGACCAAATTCATCCAACTAATATCAAATTTGAGACATAAGACAAATTGACCAAAACATCTGATGTAAACAATAGTGATTATATAGTTGTATAAGAATTTTAATAAGTGAAATTAAATTATTATGATCAATAATAATGGATATGTGTAATGTAAATATTTTACATAAGTTTATTATTCAAGAAGATAATGGCATAAGTAATGAATTGGACTCAATGTTTGATAATTAATCTCAATTTTCTTTCAAGGATGAATTATTTGATGTTATGCACCGATAATCATTTTTTATGTGTTTATACAACCTATTTGAAATGTTATATTATTAATTTCTCTATAATCTGGGAATAAATGGGTTTTTAATGTTATTCCATCATGGGGCTCATTATTCAAATATTTAAAAAGTGAAAAATTTCTTTTCTTAAAAAAATCACTATTAATTCTTTCCATCCAACTATTTATTTTTTGCATCAATAATTACAAAATTATCTAACAAATATATATTGACAAAAAATATTTATATGGTAAATGTTATTTATCATTTATAATATTTCAATAGTCTTCAATAAGAATATTATTGAAATGATTTATATGGAATGTTTTTACAAATGAAAAAACTAATGTTATATTATAAACTTACACACCAACAATTTACTTTCCTCCACCATGGCCATTATTTTTTCTTCTTTTCCATTAAATAATTTCATTTTATCATAAAAATTATCTTAGTTAATTTTATTGTTATTTTGGATTTGAAAATTGGTTTTTAAAAAGTGATTTACTTTTTGAATTGAAATTTTGTTTTGAGGGTAATTGTTATTTGTATATCACCTCTTTTCATAAGGGATAACAATAATTTTTCAAAGGGATTTTATGATTAATGACTTTCTATGATGATATGGTCTAAGATAATTCTATAGAAATGGTAATCCCCAAACATACTAAATTAAGGGTGGAGATCCATTATAGCTAACTAAAATTCCGAATGTAACTTATAAAAATTGTTGATTCACATTATACCTCATGAAAAATGGGTGACCATAATATAGATTACAAAACAATTATCTCCATTATATATATCTAATGAATTTTTTAACAATTATATTGTATGTAGGTCATATTTTTATTCATATGTAAAGGTGTTTGAAAGGGTTTTATGAAAATGATACTCCATGTCACAATTTTGTATTAATTTCTTGTTTTGTTTTTTCAAGGATTTTTTTTAAAAAAGTGTTTGTGAATTTCATGTTTATTATTTATTTCATTCATTAAAAAAATTAAATTTAAAGGAAAATGATATATATATATTAATATTATTCATAGATAAAACTATTATATATAATTTTTGATCTTTTACAATGTTTTAGGATTATACCACATTTAAAATTTTATTCACATGGTTTAGGGATGGGTACGGGAAATAATGCTTTCAATATAGAAGTGAGGGGGATTTTCCATGAATATAAATTATTATTTATTTTTATTGATTTATATTCATGAAAAAATAGATATCAATAAGAAGTTTCCACTTTAGGTTTATTGTGTTCTAATGAATGTTTTATTTCTTAATCCATTAAAAATATAAACCTGAAATGTTCATAAGGGTGAACGATAGATCATTCTTGAGTAAAACATAGGATTATGTAATTTTTAAGGTTAGGTACATATAATTATTTTCATCCACCCATAGAATCCAACCAACATCAATCATAAAATCTGCATAAATTATCCATGTCCTTCTTCAAATTTCCCTAGTCTCTTAAAAACCGAAACATTAAAAAATGATATTATTCTATGGATCCACAAGAAAATTCTCTAAAGAATTTTTGAAACACTAGAATGGTTCTTCCCTAATCCTATATACTATGAGACACTAGAGGTTTCCTAATGAAAATGATCATAGATATCGTGGGTCCTCCCATTGTAACTCCCAAAACATCTAATATATTATTACTATTAAAATATTTTATTTCATTGATAGCTTTCTCCAAACAAAACACAGAACATAATGGAAACCACGATGGATTTTGATAACAAAATTTTAATTTTTCCCCATTAAAACTAGTGATTCAATTATATAAATAAAATATAAATAAAACATTTATGAGATATTTATACAAATAAAATAATTATTGTATTTATATTAATGAAATATGATTTGTATGTTTAAAATATCTTATATGGAAATTGTATACTTTGAAATGTATTTTTATAAAAAAATTCTACTATAAAAAAATAATTATATTTTAAGTGTAAAATATTTAATGATAAATTACGATGAATATTGGTAATTTGATAAAAAAAATTAGGAAAAGATACAAAATATGAATTATAATAGTTTTAATATGATAATTTTAGGTTTTTATTAAAATGGATTTTCATTATATTTAAAAATTTATTTCGAAAATTGAATTTATAAAATTTTGAAATTGAAATTAATAATAATTAATATCTTGATTGAATTCCCTATATCAAAATTCAAATAATTATTAATTTTTTATATATTTTTATAAATTATTGTTTTTAATGGAAAAATTATAAAGTTTATGAAACTTGTAAATTTGGGGACATTATAATTATATATGAATTATATATATGATTAATAATAATAAGTGATAAAATATTAATATATAGAAATAAATAATACATTTAAAATATTCTTGTAGTGTATTAATGCATTAAAAAACATTTTCATAAAAAAGTGAAATGTTACTATAATAAAAATTCATTTTTGGTATCTTCTATGAATAAAGTGTTTTAAATTGATTCTTCATTATTTATATCATTTAGATACCCTACATTTTATTTTTTTTATAATAAATAAATTCATTCAATTAAAATTATAATCCAAATTTTTTATCTGATATATAAATTGAACACTCAAAAATTATTTTTCTAAATAAACTATTTTAATTGATTAAGTGGGTTCATTTAAAAAGTATCATTTCATAAATATAATAATTTAAATAAATAAAATTATTTGAAAAATAGTGATTGAGATAATAAAACATGTAAAAATATCAATATTTGTAATTTTAGATATATATAATTTCTAAGGATAGAATTTAATTACCAAGGTGAAAGTAAGTTAGGGAAAATGTAAAAATTTAATACAAAAAACACTAATACTCTAAAATATGTCTCCAAAAGGAAGGTATTATGATATTAGTGATCAAATCATATTTTCTAGGAACTTATTTCCAATTTATATCACTTGAACTTAAATAATAACATTTAAATTTTGAAAATGTAAGGGTTTCCCACAATATTACCCTTCTTTATATTTATAAAATGGTTACATCAAGACTCACATATACAATGTGTTTCGTATTAAAAAATTTTCGTTGTTATCTTCGGGTAACTAAATTTGAAATCATAAATCCCCATGTAATACTAAATTATTAATGTCAAATCAATTCGAATGAGTATTATAGTGAAAGATCTAGAATCCAATATATTTATTATATCTTTTTTAAAAAAAATCATAATATTAATTTTATAAATAAAATTATAAATATTATAATATAAACAACTCATTATCATTAGTATACTGATATTCTATAATATTGATGATATTAACCTTATTTATTCTTTTCTATCTACTTATAAAAACTATATAATGGTAATTATGTGTGTGTGAAAAAAACATCCTTCTTGAGAAACTATTTTCCAAATTTAATATATTTATTTATTATTTATAAAAAAATTAAACTTTTATTCAAAATAAAACCAAAAATTTCATTATCATTATTTTAAAATTATATCATGTAAAAATAAATACCTCATAAAATATACACATCCATAGAATTTATGTGTCATCATGTTGGGGATGGTTTAACAACCAACATTGATTTTGAAATAATAATATACCATTTATTGATATGAAAAAATATATTCTATTATTATTATAATATATTAAAAAAATTAGAATATGTTTCATTAAATATTATATTATGTATTTGACTTAGTATAAATGTTTGTTCATCATCTTCTATAATAACATAAATGGAAACACCAAATCCATTTTTCAATGGAATAAATTAAACACTTATTGAATGAAAAAATTGAATTTAAAGTACATATAATTTTAGTATTTATATTTTCTTAAATTTCAAATTAAATATGTCCTTTTTAGTAATAAATTTATACATATTTCAATACATTAGGATGTTTTCAATTAGTAAATGATATTAACACTCGATGGTTTAAATAAACTATAAGTATAAAATTAAGGAAAAATTTTCAAAAATATATGAGTTATATAAAAGGTAAAATATATGAATATTTTTATGATATAGATAATTAGTAGATCATTTTTTATCACATGAGGATCATGTGTCTGTAAATTTTAAAGGACACATATTATGTTTTTTAACCTCAAATTATTTTCTTTGAGAGAAGATTGGTATTTCCCCTTAATTAAATTTATCTGCTATATATAAATATTACTTCAGATATCATATTGTGAATAATAATTTTTTCATAGTATTTATTTTTCAATTGTATAAAATATCATTCATGGTATTTTCATTGTAATTTTTCTTTCATCATAATTTTTTTATTCTTCTCAATTGTTATTTTAGAAAATAAATCATTCTCTAAACCATGTATACATTAATTTATTTATTT
Organism: Viscum album; assembly: GCA_963277665.1. NCBI lineage: Eukaryota > Viridiplantae > Streptophyta > Magnoliopsida > Santalales > Viscaceae > Viscum > Viscum album. The sequence continues at coordinate 222,071 of CAUJRU010000652.1, forward strand.
ACTTACATGTATTTTTTTTACATTCATGTATATTTTTAGGATATTTTCTAATCAAATAATACTTCATTTTTTATGTGGAAATTTATCTTGTCTTGTTCCTATAATTTATATTTTTGGTGGATTCATTTCTATTCATTGATTCATGATCAATATTTGAACATATATTTTATAAGTTGTCTATTATCATCTCATTTACTATTTAAATTTATAACGTATCAATGATCAATGGGGATATAAATTCCTATAATTTATACCCATTTAAAAAAAATCTCTTGTTGGGTTATGTTTATTTCCAACCAAACTCTTTCTTTCTCTGTAATTCATGTGATCATGGTTTTACTGAATTTAATGAATTTTATGACCATTTTCTATATGTTGTGGACATTACAATGTACATAGTTCATATTTTTCGAGGTTTATATGTAATATGTCTTATTACATAGACATGGGGGAAGGTATTAGAATTTTAATATTGATGTATATTTTCATATTGATGATTTATAGTTTGACCATCAAAATTATTTATATGGATTGTTAATAACCACGTTATCCTTTTTATCAACACGTGGAAAAGTAATGATGTCAAAGTTCATTATTGAAATATAACATCAGATTATGTATAGAAATGACATGTGATACATTATATGAAATCAAATTCTTATTAAATAATATTACACTTACGAAACAATATTAAATATCTTATTGTTTATTATACTGAAATCATTCAGATTAAATAGGTGATCGATTTGAACCATAATTATATTACCCCTAAATGAATAGAAATGTCCCAAAAGCGAAAATATTTTGGGTTTTTCAATAAATCACTCCATTTAATGATACATTTATGGGTATAAGGCCTTAATTAAATGTTTTTTATTTTTAATTATTAGTAGGTGAAGTCATCTCAATGGAATGATTTATCACCTATGATAAAATGATATGTAAGAGGCTGAAGTCATCTAATGATTCAAACTATAGTGGTTTCATGAGTGTGTCGAAGATATAGGAAAATTTCACCATTCATTGATGAAATATCAATTTTTAAACAACAACAAGAAATCACCAAAATTTGTGAGATGAAGTAAGAATAATTTAATATTTGTAGGGTGAATTCCATAACATTAATTCCCAACAAATTTTTTTTATTATACTAGAAAAACAAGCATTGATGATATTTTGAATAGGGGATCCCATCCTGTGACTGTGAACAAAACATTTGAGGGATGAAAGGGGTCCCTGTATTAACACAAAAAGAGGAAAATAAATTTATCTCTATTAAATACAACCAATTATTTCAAAGCTGGAAGAACCTCTTCCTCCAATAATTCTCTCAAGACCGAGAGAGATCATCTTCCATCGTATCAAGATGATCTAAGGCGGACAACGGAAGCAACAGTTTCTCCACGCTCGCACCCGGAGACTCCTTAGTCGACGTCCCAAGATATGAGGTACACGTGTGGATCACCGCTAGAGGAATTCTACACATGGCTTCTATGATGAAACGATGAATCACATCGAAACGTGATCAAGAACATCAAAAAAGAAATAACAACCAAAATGTATTTCTTTTTAATTGATTAAATTAATTGTAATCAACCTGTAACAATCCTACTTTGTGGTTCCGGGAATTTCCTGATCTTTGTCCATTTCTGTGATTCTATCCTGGGATACTGGTGTTTATTGTCGTATTTATCCTAGATTGATCATTGTTAATGAAAAAAAGCCAAGTGGGCACATACTGCCATGCGCTTCCGCTGCGCCCAGAACCTTCATGTTGCACATGGGAATTATTAGGGAAGGGACATAATCAACCCTAAACAAAATGACTTCAGAATCATCCTTACTAGATAAGATCTAGAAAGACCAAATAGAAGATCCTTTATTAGAGAAGAATTTTGAGGTTGTGAAGTATGGGATGTTTTCCGAGTTTAATATTTATCAAGAATGAGTACTAAAATTTCATACAAGACTATGTGATCCGTATTTCTGGAAAAAGGACCTGATAGATGAAGCTCGTTTCTCTAAATTCTCTATGCATACTGAAAGTACAAAAATGTATAGATACCTTTATGGTTATTATTTGTGGGGTAATATGACAATAGATATTGCTGACTACACAGCTTCGTGTCTGGTATGTTAGAAAGTAAAGGAAGAGCGACAACATCCTAAAGGGATATTGCAACTACAACCCATACCACCATGGATGTGGGATAATATCACTATGAACATTGTTACTGGTCTCCCTATAACATCAAATGGAAATAATTTGATATGGGTTTTTGTGGACCATCTCACAAAGACTGCCCATTTTATCTCTATTCGGGAAGATTTCTCTCTCGATCAACTATCCACGATTTACTTGATGGAAGTGGTAAGGATCCATGGGGTTCCTCTTTCTATCGTATCTGATTGTGATCAAGGATAACATAAATATTATGGGGAAGCATTCAACATGCTATGAGTAATGAATTTAATTTAATTATATCATATCACACACAAAATTAAAGCCAAACTGAAAGGACTATTCAAACACTTGAGGACATGTTGAGAATGTTCTCAATGGAATTTAAATATGTATGGAATCTACATCTCCCTTTATATGAGTTCCCTAAGAACAACAGCATCCACTCAAACATTAAAATTTCACCCTTTAAAGCTCAATATGAAAAGTGATTTAGAACTCCTACTTGTTGGGATGATGTTGGGGAGAGAAATATTCTTGGGCCGGATTCTGTACACGAGATGATAGAAAATGTTCATTCCTTCTATCAACACATTGTGGATGCTCAGAGTCGGAGAAATAGATATTCTTACAACCATTTATGGTACATGGATTTTGATGTTGGTGAAAATTCTTTGTTAAAATTTCACAGTGTAAGAGAGTCATGTGGTTTGGGATGAAATGAATGCTCAGCCCTAGGTACATTGTCCCCTATTAAATCATTGATCATGTGGGAGTCTTGTCCAATCGGCTTGCACTTCCTCCAAATCTAGTACTATTTAATGATGTCTTCCATGTCTCCCTCTTCAGGAATTACATACCTGACCCATAACGTGTGCTAAATCCATAGGTGGTACAATAGGAACATGACCTCTCTTAAGAAGACTAGCCGGTGGAGATCTTGTATCATTGGGATAGGGTTCTACGCAACAAGAATAACCACCTTGATAAGGTGTCATGGAGGAACCCCAAATGAGAATAATCCATGTGAGAACCATAGGAGTTTATCAGAAATAATTATCAACACATTTTCTCAACTGAGCGTACGAGTTTAAATTCCACGGAAGAAATTTCCTAAAGGGGGAAGAGTGTAATGACCCAACCATTTGAATAATATCTGTTTCCTAATTTTGTGTTTTAATTTATACTCTATTCCACTAAACTATATCCATTAATTAATGATGTGAATATAATTAAAATTATTCTATTGGGTTTCAACTGTTATATGACCGCTGGTCAATTTGACTATTGGAAAATATACTCTTAACGTTATGATTATTGTTGGTAAATACAAATGATCATGGTTAATTAATATAGAAATATGAGTTGATGACCTCATCCAGTAGACTCGGGCAATGTGAATCCCATATTACAGAGCTTGGGAAGGAGGTTGTGTCACTTTGCTTTTCTCTAGACCACGACCGAGATGAGAATCATCATGTGAAGCTTGAACAGTATCGCCAACGGGATATGTTCAAGGTGATAGAAATCACCACTCAAGAAATATTGTCCGAGCCACACCATGATTCTATCACAATAACACACCATTAACTTAGGTATATACAGGTGCTATAAGAGGCTATGTAACTATACCTTAGTTATATTGTATAATCATTTTATATTAATAAAATTGTTATTTCTTATTATGTTATATATTTGGATTTCAAATTTTAAAATAAATATATGATGAGTTTATAGAAGTAAAATATTATTGGTGAATTATGGAAGTATGGTATTTTATAATATTTTGTTATACATTAGAAAATTAATAATGTGAAATGAATTAAAAAAAATGGTCTTCTACAATTGTGATCTGTAAGAAATTTAGAGACTAATTAGATCCACTTATTTTTTAGTGAATATTAACGAATGAATAGTAATACTACCCATATGAATAGTAATGATTCCAATGGAATAGTAACATCACTTAAGAATTATAAAAACAATTTACGCATCATTAATGATATTGTGATATAATAGCATAAGTAAATAATTATTTCAGAAATTATTAGTTAAGTATTAATATTTATTCAGGTAAATATTGTTTTTACTTTAAAATTAAATACCTCAGGATTAAACAATTATTTTCAAAAAATGGAGTTCTTTTTTGAGTTCATAGCATCAATATAAGGTTAGGGTGAATTTATGATATTTTTATAAAATGTTTTGTTTTACGATGAATAGTAAAAATACAGTTTTGAGTTTCGTTGTGATTAATGGCATTATTAATGATGTAATCATGATGTAACAATTATGGTAGGCATTTGAATAGTATATTCTGTTATGAGGTGTCCCAAGAAACCAATACCATTGGAAAATATCGTTGGTAAGCCCATTGTTCTACAAATAGCACTGATGAGGTGTCCCTTTGAAATTAATTAAGTATTCCCTCACTATTGCTATAAATTCCAACCAATTCCTAGATTAATTTCATTCCAAATTCCACCTCAACTAATCTATGGAATTTTTACCTATAAAATAGTCTACCCAAGGTTCCTGATATCCTTCCAAGGTCCCAACCATTGATCTTTCGATGTTACTCTTCAATATAAGAGAACCTTTCACCCTCTTATTTTATGTCAAGACTTATTTTTTGTTGTGTCTTCTATTTATATCTTATTATATTTGGGGAATATTCTTATATTTCATTATTTTTTATCATTATATGTTCAAATTATGAGAGACCCTTTCCAATATCATCATCTAATTCTTCTGAATTTTTATGTGACCTCATTAGGCTGCCGAATTTTCAAAAAATAAATCACATCTTCTTTTTTATTTTATGATTAATTTTCATGTGGTATGCCATTCAAACATCCATTCCATGATTTTTTTTTAAATTTTATACGTTCTTATAATGTATTGTGACATATTTATGATTGGGTCACCCATATCCCCTCTATTTTTAATGTTTTTTAAAACCATGTTATACAGCTTTTATGCTGCTTAAATTTCATCTCAAATCCTCTATATCTTTTTTCTAAAGAATTTCACTTTATTTATTAATGTGAATACCCAAACTCTTTTATTTATGGGGGTATTCATCAATACATAAAAATAGTATATTTGATATTGTAGTTTACATACATAAAACCCTCATTCCTTTTCCATGGGTTATAAATGATATAATGATCTAGTTTTTAAGAACTTTTAAAATGTCAGGATATTGAATTGAAACCCATTTCATTATTTCTCAATAGATTAATTATGGAATTTTTTATTTTAATATATTTCGATCATAAGAAAATAAATAAATTTGATGGGTGCGCCCTGATAGGACTCGATTGTATTGGGTAAATAATTTAATCTCTATATATGACATGTTTCATGATACCTTGGTGAATAAGCCTCGTAATATTCATGACAAATTGGGGATGAAACGTGATTATATGTTCATTAATGCCTAAATTAAATGTTTTAGCAACATTTTCATGTAATGATTCAGGTTAGTATTTCTATGATAGGCCACTTTATCATTCATTTATGATATATGTCATGTTCTTATTGATATCGCTCAAGATCACATCTAAGTTGATTCACTTGATTTCCTTACTGGACCTTCTTCTCAACCTTTCTTTTTAAGTATGCCTCTAGGTTTTGAGATATATTAATTATACATAGGATGAACATTTGAATAATCTTTTCAAGTGGATTAAAATATTGTTATATGTTTTCATGTATTATGTTCCTCATTTCCAAGGCACTAGAATTTTAAGAACCTCAATTTATAAAATGTAATGGAATGTTTTGTAATAAAAAGGTGGGATTCCATAGCTGCGATATAGTCCCCACAGGGCCTATGCATCGAAATACAGTCAATGTTCATTAGATTTTTCTAGTAGCTTAGTTCATCATCACCATACCTCGGGTGATATTGGGATCTTCGATCTGGTCATCTGATCACTTAGAAGCTCAAGGTTAAAGGTCACCACATTATATCAATGCTAATTATTAATATTTTGGGCATCTTATCGGCCACAAAATAATTTATCAATACACCTACACAAGGAAAAGTGGAAGAACGATTTCATCTGAATTATGTTGATTCATCTTCCACCCTCTTTATCACACCTCCATTGAGTCGTCACGATGTCATGTCTCTAATTTTGGATCGTTTCATTACGAAATAGGTGAGCAATGATTCATTATTTATTTCCCCATAATGAAAAAGAATAATGTGGGGAAAATGAGAAAAATTTTAATAAACTAATTGAGGAATGAACCTCTGACATCATTCCTCATGGTGTTGATCTGCTCTCATTAATAGGATTAAACCAGGAAAATTCGAATTGTTATTCATGCATGGATTAATTCCAATAAAAATAACCTTATAGAAACTAACCAAAAAGAACATACGATCCTCAGATCAAACTATTTTATGTTTATCCGCATTTATCATTTTATCTATGAATGAGGAAGATATAAATAAAAATAGCATATCCCTACCTCGATTCAATGGGAGAATGATCGTTGTGTCGCATTCATTGGTGAGAATCCATTGAATCGGAGGTGCGTAGAACGATCAATATGTCATCATTCATTTTCGAGAGGATTTTCCAAGGGGTTTTCTCTCAATGCCTCTAGAGAACATTAGTGTTATGCGACTAACCGTAGATATTATATTAAAATCTTATTTAAAATCTCTTAGTGATGTGTTGTGGAAACGTTTAAAAAATAATATATTTTATTTTATTTTATTTCCTTTAAATTCTCCAAAAACATACACCTACAGTTGACCATTCCACTCAATATTTGGCCCCTCTTAAAGTAATTTCACTACATTGAATGCACTGGTTCCCTCATATTTTTGATCCGAGCATTTGTTCAAATGTTATCTCACATACTTAGGAAATCCCTATGCATGAGCTATTTATTGTTTAAATTATTTGAACCATTTATTCTGGGAATCCTGGTCCACAGAATCACACATTGTCACAATGAATGTCCTTGTAATAAATCTATATTATATTTAAAAATAATACACGTAATATCTATGAAATTATAATAAAGTTTTGTCAATATTAATTTTCATAGAGTTGGAATCCATAATAATTGTTTTTGGTACCACTTCTAATAAGTTTTATAGGGTATAAAAACAAGTAATAAAAATGAATCATTTGTAGAAAAATCACTTTTAATGATCCTATTTAAACACTATAATGAGAAAATGATGGATTGGTTTTTTCTCATCAAAGCATCAAAATATTAGAAAATAAGAAAGAATGATATAATGAAAAAAAATCCACCAAGGAAATAGAGTATTTTATTGATAAGTAGGATCTTAATTTACATCAACGATTTATTAAATTTATGTTAAAAATGGGGAATTTCACCTTGAATGAACAAACGATGGAATAATTATCTGGGAAATTGTTAAACTAGGATATAAAGTGGAGTAAATTCATAATCATTAAAACTATGAAAAAGATTAGAATTTATTAAAAATTAAATTAGTACTATGATAGATTATATTTCCCTATTATGGTATAATCTCATTCTTGTTCATGAAACCACTTCCCATAATAGAGGAATACATGAATGTGAATAAATATTTTATTTTTAAATGAGGTTAATAAATAAATAAAACATTATTCAAAAATCCTAATAGACTGATCATCAATAATGTATGAAAATTATATTAATGAATTTATTTTATAATTATAGAAGAAATAAAAAAAATTTAAATGAAATTTAGGAAAAAATATTCTGATATATGAATGAAGATACTATCTTGGGAACCTTACCATTCTCTTTATGGTACCTCCAATGTATTTAGAATAAACCAAAAATATTAAAATGTTTAAAAAAATTATGTTAATGGATAAGGGATGGGAATGTAGAGATGGATATTAAATTTCACTTCATGAAGATAATACATTTGATGTGAGGAGAATGTGTTAAAGTAGATGTTTTTATATAAACACGTGGGAGAAATATTTATAAAAAATTAAGTATTTTTTTATAATTTAAGTAAAATATAAGTAATAATAGTGATTATTATGAAATTTATGGGTTTATTAATATAATTTATGTTCCTTTATTTTTAAAACCAATGGAATAATATATTCATTAAGGAAAAAAATTAATTAAACGTAAATGATCAGAAATTTTTTTTTACAAAAATAAATTATAAATTTGGATTAAAAAATTTTCATATTGGTTAATAAATTCATAATTTAATTTATAAATAAATCAACATAATACGTAAATATTCTTTGGTAGACAAGATTTTTTAAAAACTAATTGATGTATATTTTTTTCATGATCACAACACTTATATAGTTTTGTTTGTAAAAAATGTATTTTGTATCTATTAATCAACACATGAACTAATTCAGAAAAATAAATATAATACACATTAGGATTATTAAATTTTTTTGATTCAAATAAGAATTAATTTTTTTTAATAAAAGTCAAAATGATATTAAATTATCATACAAATAAACAATTACAATATATTGTAAAAAGTATTATCTCATATAAAAAACCATCGAATTTTCCATGATTGTCTACATTTAATGGTAATGTTTAAATTTTAATTATAAATTTTGTATGTAATTATTTATCGACTTATACTAACTATTGTTTTTAAATTTCCTTTTTTATTTAATAAGAATTTAGATAAAAAATATATATATGCATATTCATATTTGATGTTTCTTGTATTGTATAATATTTGTATATTTCAATTTCAATGACCATTTTAATTTAAAAAATAATTATTAAGGATAACTAATCATTTTGTTATAGTACGACACTTTGCATTAATATATATATATATATATTTATTTATTATTTCCTAATATTTTTTATAAAAATCAATATCGATATTTCTAAGTGGATATTCATAGAGGAATAAATAAAAATTCGTAGAATATAAAAGTAATCATTTTCAATTTTAATTGAAAATTAAAAAAATAAAAAATTATTTAAAAAATAAATTTCATGAAATAAATGATTTAAAGTTATTTATTTTATAAGATTAAATACATAAAATTTCATTAAACATTTCATTAAATGGTTAAATTTACATTTTTTTGACCATGATAACATGCATCGTATTTTGATAAAAATTATAGAATTATGCAATAATTAAAAATTATATGATGAATTAATAATAAAACTACTACTACTACTACTATTCATATAGTTATTAAATTAATTAATATATTTAAAACAATGTGGTAACATAAAAAATGATTTTTTTAATCCAGATCACGATGTATTTATTATACATAAAATTTTATTTTACTAGAATTAATGTTTTGATGAAAATAATTTCTACAAAACTACATAGGGGACATATAAGTAGATAAATTATTTCATTGTATCATTAAAAAAATGAAATGATTGTATTTAACATTTACAAATTAAATTCAAGGATGAAATTTTATAAATATATTACGTTGAAATCTAAGAAATTATAAATATGGTATTTATGTGTTTAAGACATTATTATTTCCAATATTCATTAAAATGTAGCTCTAAATGTATTGGGAACTCTTTTACATTCTATTTATTAAATAAATCTAATAAAAAAATTTATATCTGATAAAATTTATTTCACCCTTACCTTAAATTCAAATATGTTCTATATATTGAAGAATCGTAAGCTATATGGATTAAAACCAAAATCCCATTTTGTTTATAGAGACACAATGTTTAACAAAAAACATCCCTTATCATATATAATATATATTATCAAAATACACATCCATTATATATATCAAATTCATCTGGAAATATTTCACTTCCTTCTACACATACATTGTTACTAGATAAATAAAATGACAAACTAAAAATTAAATTTAAATCCAAGAAAGATAGAAATTAAATATTAATTCAACCTAGGTTATTGAAATATACATTAATATTTAGTAGATGTGTAGTGGTTAGAAATTATTTAGGTATTACTTTCATTAAAAAATATATTATTAATTAAACTAAATTCTTTTATAGATATAAATATCTTCCTGGTCTAGTTCTTGAAAAATTTTAGTAAATCATCACTTGGTAGGGGGTGTCACTAACATGTCTAATTTTTCTTCCTCGTTGAGGACTATTTTAAATTTTCTATATAAGCCAATAATATTGATTCTTTTGTGGTTTCACCTTTCCAATATCGAATATATATTATTTTATGTTTATGAGGATACCATTATATATATACATGAATATGATATTAAATGTGCCTTTGATGGGAAAAAATTCCTCAACGTATCATTGAAGCATTTTTGAGGTGATTTTGTTTGTTGAAAAAGTGGGACTTTGTGTTGTGTTTGTTGACAAAGAAAACCATAACATGTTATTCTGTTGACAAAGGGGATTTCATGGTGGAATGTCAAGTTCAAGGGATGTTTTTAATGATTAATGCTTGTTTCAAGAATGTCGACAAAGGAATAGTTTATCTGGAGGTGGTACAAACAGAGAAGATACAAGGTGGCACCGTTTTCTTGAAGGAGAGTAAACTTGAATTCCATATGTTTTTCATGATCAGAACATCAAAATATGGCAAAGGGAAAAGGGGCGCCCATGTTTTACAGTTGACCATGCAAGTGACTTGCGCGGTAGAGACTTTCACACCGAGACTCGTGCGCCAAGAGGAGACTTGCACGCCGTTGGGTTTGGATTACAATTTCCTATAAATAGAGGTTTACCCATCCTCATTCGGTATAAGGTCAACACTTATATAAAATCAGAGCTCTCGTCGCATATGTGTAGTTTTCGCACAAGTGGTGGTTTGGTCACACAAGTACAATGATATTTAGAAGATGTGTGCCAGTTGATTGTTGCACGTCTAAAGTCTTTTGGGTGAGAAAATTTGGGAGTCAACCATGTTTAGAGTTTAAGGAGGGGAAATCATGCAAGTGGTTTGGTGACACATTCTTGCTAGGTTTTGAAGAAGCGCGGTAGTGGGTGGTTGCGAGCCAAATTTTTTTTGGGCATAAAAGGGTGTGTATCGCGCATGTTTGGAGTTGAATAAGTGATTGTAACGAAAGTGGTTGAGGTGAACTTGCGCGCTAGTTTGAACTTCTGCTTTGGGACTTTCACGCCGGCTTGGAGAAGGGATCCATGTACGGTTGAAGCACGACAGCCAGTTTAGGGCTGCGTGAAAGCTGGAAGGTTGCACAATACCTTCGATGCAAAGTGAGATTCATACACAGGTGAAAGTTGTACTTCAAAAAAGAATCTACCTACAACAGAGGATGCATTAATTAATGATAATGAAGAGACCTAAAAGTCTATAAAATATGAATGGATCCTTTCTAGGGAAGTGAGAAAAGAAAGAGAAAGAAGGTGATCCTCTCCACCAGTAGTGAGCCAGAGAGAGAAAAATAGGGAGTGACCCATTGGGAAAGCAATGAGAATACCCTAAACATTTTAAAAGTAGTGAGCCTGGGAATAGAATTGATCTATACTGAAGATTTAAAAGAGAAGTGTTCTTTTAGTGGATTTGGTACATCGGCACATTGTCAGTGTATGCTTCTTGGACGTAGCCCAGTGAGGGTTATCCAATTAAAAATCATTGTTTCATGCGCAAGATTTAGTTTTTTCTTATAATTTGTTGTAGGAAAGAGATAGAAGAATGTCTTTCTTATTAGCGTGACAATATCAATAGGGGAAGTTGTTTTAAACTGTCATACCTCAATTAACCCCCCCTAAGGTTATCTAACCTAGTGGACCTAACAATTGGTATCAAAGGGAAAGGTTTTTTATCAATGGTTCTCTCTCAAATGGAGGTGACCAATCAAAATGGGATTCCATTCTTCGATGGAAACAATTTTCAGCTATGGAATAATCGAATGCAACACTACTTCTGGTCTTTGGGAATTGACATATTCACCACAGCAATGCATGGTATAACAGCTGATATCAACAGTGGGGCATTATCGGAAGCCGATTAAAGTGAATTGGATTCTGACGCCAAAGGCATAAATGCTTTAGGGGGATCCCTATCCAATTCTATCTATATGAAGGTGATGTCGTGTAAGAATTCACATGCCATGTAGGAAAATATTTTGAATATATATGAAGGAGATACAAAGGTCAAAGATTCAAAGCTACAAGTACTATAGATTAAGTATGAAGATCAGATAATGAACCTGAATGAGTCTGTTGATGCATTATTTGATAGGGTAAATATTGTTGTGGAAGATATGAGAAGTATTGGAGAGTTCATTGAATACATAAAGATCATAAAGAGATTCTTGAGGAAACTTCCACCTCGGCTCAATCCAAAAGTTTTTGTAGTAGAAGATAAATATCCAAGGAGATGACACTGGACAATTTACAAAGTACCTTGGTTGCATATGAAATGAGGAACGATGACAACGAGGCTGTGGAAAAGGGGATATCCAAAGAAATGGCATTTAAGGACATGAATATGCTCACCATTGAAGATTCTCAGGAAGAAGAAGAGACAAATGAGGTATTGTCATTCCATTGACCAAATCATCAATGAGGAAAAAGAAAATTTCAAAGGGAAACGTCCACATTCTTTCTTTAGATGTGGAAAAGTTGGTCATCTTGCTGCAAGATTCCCCAAAAAGTTTCAAGAAGAAAAGGATGAAGATGATGTTGAAATTCCCAAGAAGAAATGTTCAGCCTTTGTGAAAGGGAAGAAGCAGTTCAAGAGAAATTTCTTCAAGAAGAAGAATATTCTATCACAACAAATATGCAATTTAGATGAGTATGAGGTCTAAGGGGTCGAGTAGATTGAAAATTGTAATGATCATGGAGAAAATGAAATGGTGGCTATGGTCGGTAGTGATCAAGAAATTAAAGAAACCGTTGTTGAATAAGAAGAAGACGAAATTGAAGGGAGAGTTTATATGAAAGATGAGTTAGAGGCTGATCACGAGAAGATAGATTTTTAGAGATCCAAAACAAAGAAATATAACGAAGTTGTTCACAATTCCAAACTATATATGCAATTGAGGGAAGAAGAGAAGTCTAAATTGATGGAAGAAATTGAGAAACTCAAGTCATCAACACTAGAGAACTCAGAATTAGCTAGTGAGCATAAGCTCATGATTGATGAACAGAAAAGGGAGATCGATGGCATGAATAAAAAAGTGAAAGACCACATCAAGTGTATCAAAAAACTTGAATAATAAGTTGTTAGTCTGTGAAAAAATTGAAGGATCAAGAAAAAATCTTTACCCCCAAAGTGATATCAGAAAATCAGGTCACTCAGAGGACATAAATGTTGAAAGAGGAGGATAGTTGTTCAGAAATAAAGAAGAAGAAATAGAGATCAAGTGCTAATTCTGAATTGGGGCTTGATCAAAAAAAAACTATAAATATGGATTTCAACCCACAAGAACCCATTCCATGATTGAAGTTTTATTTGGGCAGAAAACAGAATCAAAATATTTAAATATCACAATGGTAAACTAGTAGTTTAAAAGTGATACAAAGAAATGCACCTTATATATGGTGTTATTGTTGTGGAATGATGGGACATTCACAGTATGTGTGTTCCATTTCCAAGAGATATAAAAGGAAACCAGAACAGAGGTGGTAGCCAAAAATAGAACGGTTTTCTAGAACATGTTTTGAAGGACAATATTTTTGGTTCGGAGGATTTGGGAACAAGGCCAGATACTATACGTCGACCATTCAGAATAATGTGCCCAAGAAGAAGAAAAATGTTCACAAGAAGCAGATCAATGAACAAACATGTGATTTGAAAATAAAAAATCAATTTGAAGATTTGCAAGATGACGCCAGTCTGTCATATTCAGAGAAATAGTAGAAGTATCAATCTTTGTCAAGTGTGAGCACAAAAACATGGACCAAGAAGAAGAGAGTAGAAAAGGTAGTGGCTATTGAAATTTAACTTAAAGCATCAGACCATATGGGTGTTTGAATCCTTGATAACAGTTACACATCTCACCGGATAGGTAATAAGGATCTTGTTGTAGGCATAAAATATGAACAATATGTAGTTTTCATGTTTGGAAATGATGAAGGCCTTAAGATTATTGGAACAGGAAAAGCAAGGTTTGTGGGTAAAGAAATAAGATGTGATGATGTTTTGGTAGTAGAAGGCGTCAGTCACAATATTTTCAGCATAAGTCAACTATCTGTCTTAGGAATATATATAAGGTTTACTATAAATACATGTATCTTCAAAGGAAAATATGGGGTAGTGGTTCTATAAGGAAAAAGAACAAAGGGAACCCTCTACCTTGTAATTAGAGATGATGATATGTGTTTTTTATCTAGAGATAAAGAAAACAAATTGTGGCATAAATGACTTTGTCATCAATGTCAACCATATCAAGAAGATCTGGTAAAGTGTGAAGAAAAAAGTGACAACCCTAAGCTATCACGTGATCGTACACATACGTGTGACACCTATCAAAAAGGGAGGATCATCAAAAAGATGTACAAAGAAAAGGAAAAGAAGTCGACAAGAGTGCTTGAATTGATGCATTCTGTTGTCTGCAGACCTATTTCCCCAAGATCCATTGATGGGAATAGGTATTACGTTCTTTTCATTGATGACTATTGAATAGCGGCATGGGTATTTGTTAATTCCCATAAGTCTGATCTGTTGAGATGCCTAAAACAATACCGAAGGGAATCTGAAAGGATTCGTGGACAAAAACTACTGATGCTTCGTACAGACAATGGTACGGAATTCACAAGTACTCCGGTGGAAGATTATCTTGAGAAACATGGGATAAGAAATCAAGTTTCATCAGTAAGAACTCCCCAACAAAATGGAGTGGTTGAAAGGATAGATTTCATCATCAACAACATTGCCAGAACAATGCTTTTAGAAAAAGACCTACAGAGAAGGTTTTGATTGAAGAAGTATTGAAATCATTCTAAATTTCTAATTGGGCTTTTTTTTGTCTGAAGAAAGGAAATAATCCGTATGAAATGTGGTATGGAAATAAGCCAATAGTGAAATACTTTCTAATATTCTGAAGTAAGTGCTTAATTCTCAACAAAGAAAAGGAAAGGAAGTATGAATCACATGGAGATGAGGGAATATTTTTTGGCTACTCACTCAAAAGAAAAGAATAAAAATTCTTTAATAAGAGGCTAGGAAATGTAGTTGAGAGCAATGACGTCACTATTGTGGAAAATGAAGAGAATATTCAGCAGCATAGTGAACAGTTTCTTGATGAAAGTGATAAAGAGGATAGTAACACCGGAGGAGCAGATGTACCAGATGCTAACTCATAAAGAAGACACTGATGATGAACAAGAAAGTGTCATGTCTGTGTTTGTAATGAAGCCATAGATTCGAGCTGAATTTAATAGGTAGAATATCATTGGTGACCATACAACTTTAGTTCAGACAAGAAGAATGAAGTCACTACAGCAGAAATATTTCCTATCTCATGTATAGCCAAAATTCTTTGCTGATGCAGCTGAAGATGAAAACTGGGTTCAGACAATGAATGAAGAGCATGATCAAATTGAGAAGAACCATGGATGGGAGATTGTTTTGAGACTAGCAGATAAGAATTTCATTGGGACTAAATTGGTCAATCGCAACAAGATGAATGAAGATAGCATGGTGATTTTGAACAAATCTTGGCTAGTGTGCAAGGGGCACTCCGAGATAGAGGGAATAGATGTTGATGAGACATTTTCTCTGGTTGTGAGACTATAGACAATCAAATTATTTCTTTCCATTATAGTTCAATGGAAGTTCAATGTTTTCTAGATGGACGTCAAATATGCATTTTTGAATGGGGTTCTAGCGGAAGTGGTGTATATTGAGCAGCCAGATGATTTTCTCATTCCTGAGGATGAGAACATGGTTTATAGGCTGAAGAAGACGTTGTATGGGCTGAAACAAGCACTAAGAGCATGGTACTCAAGGATTGATCCTTACTTGAAGAAGGTTGGTTTCTAGTGTGGGGGAGTTGATTACAATCTCAATTTCAGCAACGACAATGATCAAAGGATGATGGTATTGGTTTATTTCTATGACAAAATATTTGTCGGATTAGATGAAGCATAGTGCAAACAGTCATCTGAACTCAAGAAAAGTGACTTTGAAATGTCAATGATTGGAGGGATAATGTTTTTCCTTGGTCTATGGGTGACATAAGGAAGGAATGGAACATTAAATTCTCAAGCCAAACATTCCAAGGAGGATTTGAAAAGGTTTGGAATGGAAAATTCCAAGGATATGAAAAATATAGTTGCTACCCAGATGAAACTATCCCAAGATGAGAATGGAAAGGCAGTTAATATCACATAATACAAGAAAATTATTGGAAGTTTTTTGTACTTGACCACAAAATGTCCTGACATTGTATTCGACACCTTCCAAGCAGTTAGATATCATAGTAATCTCATGTAAAGCCACATGATTTCAGTAAAAAAAATACTTGTGTATATCTAGTGAATGGTGGACTTCGACTTTACATATAATGACAAATCTCAGACAATGTAATTGGGATATACTGATGCAGACTTGATAATTCAGCTGATGATAGGAAATCAACATTAGGTAGTGCTTTCTATCATGGTGGATTGTGTATTTATTGGCTATGCAAGAAGTAATATTGTGTTTCTCTGAGCACCACAGAGTCTGAGTATATTGTGGCCACTTAAGCATACACACATCTATTATGGATGAAATAACAACTTGATGATATGATAGTTGAAGTGATGTCTTTGATCAGAATCCAGTGTGATAACTCAAGTGATATCAATCTTAGAAAAAATACATTTCATCACTTAAGGACAAAGAAAATTGAGATAAAATATTAATTCATCAAGTGGAAGGTAGAGGAAGGGCTTGTGAAGTTGGAGTATATACCTACAGAGCTACAGGTTGCACATATTCTGACAAAGGACTTACCCAAATAATCTTTTGAGGGGCACTGGCTGGCTCTAGGAGTCCAGTCAAGTCCTGACACTTGAAAAGTGTGGATGTGGGCCCCCTATCCCAGTGGTATGATTTGTTTTTCCCTAATGTACTGATATGTGTTCTCTACTCTATTACAGACTGCAATGGACAATTCTTTGGGTTCATTGTCAAAGGGGGATAAAATAGTGATTGTTCAAGGGGGAGATAGTGTGGATATTTGAGAAATCATGAAAGATATAGGGAGAAGTTGACAGGTCGAAGCAAATAGATAGGGGGAGTTGAACGTGCATAGCCATATCATAGCTTGGACAACACAGGCAATAGTGCTGAAGAGTATTTTCATCTGACAAGAGTTAATGTTGTGAGCAGACAGGGAGAGTATCAAATATGGCGATGCTAGAAGTGATCGAGCAAAGAATAGATTTCACTACAGCTTAGGATCCTGATAAAAGCAGAAGAGTTGTGTTGGAATGCGGTAAAAATATTTCCAAAAATTGTTATCGGTTTGGTATCAATAGTGGGTGTCAAAGTTGAAGTGATTCATTGATGAAATTTTCATTTACTCTTGTTTCTCACATCGAGAATTGCTCATGTGGGCTTAGAGTTTGTGTTGAGTAAATCCTTGATTGCTATCGGAATGGCAATAGGTGGATGGTGGCTGAAGAATTAACGATGTATCTTTTTATTGAAGAGCTTTCATCAAACATAAAGTTGGATATTTTTGGAAAAAAATACCTCAAGTAATCATTAAAGAATTTTTGAGGTAATTGTGTTTGTTGACAAAGTGGGCCTCAGTGTTGTGTTTGTTGAAAAAGAAAACCATGATGTGAAACTTTGTTGACAAAGGAGATTTCATGGTGGCATGTCGAGTTCAATGGATTTTGTTAACGATCCATGTTTGATTGAAGAACATCGACACAGAAATGGTAGATCTGGAGGCAGTAGAAAAAGACCAAATACAAGGTGGCACCATTTTCCAGTATTTGCTAATTATTTGGGCCAGAAAATAGACAAATGAAAAATGTGGTTTTTGAAAAGGGATTTGAACACTGTTTTCTTGAAGGATAAGAAAATATTTCACCATATGTATTTCTAGATCCGAACATCAAAATATAGAAAAGGGAAAAGGGGCTCCCATGTTTTAGGGTTAGTCATGCAATTGACTTGCGCGGTAGAGACTTGCGCGCTGAGACTTGTGCGCCGTTAGGAGACTTGCGTGTCATCGCGCAGGGTTTCCAAATTCCTATAAATAGAGTTCGACCCCTCCTCACTCGGTGTTAGTTCAACACATAGTGAAAATCAGAGCACCCATCACGTAGGTGTAGTGGTCGTGCAAGTGGTGTTGTGGTCGCACAAGTATAAAGATATTCAGAAGTTGTGCGCCAGTTGATAGTTGCACATCCAAAGTGGTTTGGGTGAGAAATGTTTTTTGTTTCCCAAGTGTATATTTGAAGATGGGGGAGTCACACAAGTGGTTTGCTGACACATGCACACCATGTTTTTAAGAAGTGTGGTAGTTGGTGGGTGCGTTCCAACATTGGTTTGGGCGTAAAAGGGTGTGAGTCGTGAATGTTTGGATTTGAAGAAGCGAGTGTCGAGAAAGTGGTTGAGGTGAACTTGTTCGCCGGTTTGAACTTGTGCGCCGGGATTTGGCGCCGGCTTCGTGAAGGGTTCCAGCTATGGTTGAAGAACGACAGTCATTTTAGTGCTGCATGAAAGATGAAAGATTTCGCGATACCATCAGTGTAATGTGAAATTCATCTAAGGGTGAAATTTTTACTTCAACAGAGCATCTACATAAAACAGATGATGAATTCATTAGTGATAATGAAGATACCTATATGTCTATAAACATTGAGTGGATCCTTTCTAGAGCAGTGAGCAAAGGAAGAGGAAGAAGGTGATCCTCTCCACCGGCAGTGAGCCAGAGGGAGAGAACCAGGGAGTGACCCTTGGGAATGTAGTGAGCTGACCCTAAACATTGTAATTACAATGAGCCTGGGAATTGAAGTAATCTATCTCAAACATTGTAAACAATGGTGCACTTTTAGTGGATTTGGTACATCGGCACATTTCCAGTGTATGCTCCTTGGACGTAGCCCAGTGAGGGTGAACCAAGTAAAAATCATTGTGTCATGTCCACGCATTAGTTTTTACATATAATTTGCTGCAAGAAATAGAGAGAAGAATTTCATTCTTAACAGTGACACAATCTTACTAGGGGTAGTTGTTTTAATCTAACATACCATGATTCACCCCCCCCCCTCTTAGGGTATCTAACCTAATGGACCTAATATCATTTTTTACATTAATTTAATAATAAATTTTATGCAATGAAGTTACACTAAAATGATTGCCCATTTAATATTTAATCATTTCTATTTGTACAAAAATATATATATTTCACTCAAAAAATACCCTTGTTGGGCATGAACTGAATACATATGGTTATATTCCTTGAAATATTTGTAAATGATGTCATTCACAAATCTTCTATAGCAATATAGATTAGTCTTCACCTAAATATATAATCTGGCTACAAAAAATATTGATCTTTTGGGAACCATCACATGTTTTTCAATGATATAGGTGATAGGAATATGATGAAAATATATGTCAATTAACTCTTACGATACACTCATACATTCTTTACAAACACATGATAATCCAGGGGAAGCTTGCATTAACATGATCCTACCCGGTTGGATGATCAATGTCTTGAAGATTGTTTCCTTTGCATAGAATTTGACACTTAATATTCTATTGCAGTGTTAATTTCCCAATTTAATATCATGTTATTCCATTAAATGTATACAATATGCTATGATTTTATTTTCTAATCTCACTTCCTTACATGAAACAAATATGTTCAAACAATATTTATGTGCCGAAATTTAAAAAAATCATCCTTTAGAAAAAGCAGAATTTAAAATAAATATAATATTTAAAGTATTTTAAATTTTTTTTCAAATTTAATGATAATGAACTATATCATATAAATTATTAACATCAAATGGGATAAAAATTTAATAAAATATTAATCATCAAAATGATAGATATACAAAACAATGTTTTGTAAAATTCGATAAAACATTCTATGATAGTGAGCACATAACATCATTATTACTATTACTATGATTCAATAATCATGTAATTAATCAATTGGATATTAGTATTAACATCAATTATTATTTAAAAACAACTGACATTCTAAATCATTCTTATAACCTATAAACTGTCCAATAAATTGGATGAAGATAAATTATCAATTATAATACCTCTCATGTAACACTAAAATGGTTGTTAAATAATTTTATGATGAAGTTTAGATTCCATAAACAAATCCATGCATCATTTCATAATATAATATTTAATTTCATGAGGAATTAATGATAAAAAATTTTAAAAAAATGAAATAAATAAAAAATATAGTCATTAGATAAATTACGCAAGAAGAATTAATAAGTAGGTAAATTCTAAATATATTAAAATTTTTCTATATATATACATAATAATTTCATATTAATTAATGATAAATGCGTAATATTATAATTTACTTTTCATTAATATGATAATATTTTTATATAATATAACTATAACATTTTATAATCCCTATGATTATCAAATCATATAAATATCATATTTTACATATAAATTTTTAATAAATATAATTTAATTTTTAATTAAATGATATAATTATAAATTTTTCCTATTTAAATTTTTAATGTATCCATATATATATATATATATAATATTAAATTTCCCACTATTTTAACTTATTAAATAATATTTAGAGAACTATCACAACTATAACACAATGACCTAGAGAACATGGTAAGAGATGAAGATTCTCCTGACCACATGTTTTTATCCCAATATGAATGAGTTTATTGACTAGATATTATGGTATATTTATTTCAGTGGTGGTATTATACCATAATTGTCACAATTATATCACATTATATAAATAGATTTAATAAGAATAAATTCAATAAGTAATGAATAAAAAATAACCATCATAGTTCTATGAACATATACAAAAATGAAAACTAATGTAGTAACAATATTCCATGTGAGATATATAATAAAAAAAAATAAACATCCATGGTCTGAGTTAAATACAATAGTAAATTTTTTATTAGACATCCTTCTCTATCCCCATCTAGAAATGTCTATGTTATCCAACTCCATCATAATAATTGTCCATATAAGTACATTTCCCTTTAATATACACATAGTAATGAAATCTTCATGATCATCGATGTGATTGAGTATGATTTTAGTTAATGATGTAGTAGGATACTTTAAATTTCATGACCCATCCTCAAGGGCATGTTCCATGACTACCACAAAACTACCTCTTGAATGCTAGGGGCATGCAACTAGCACCAAAGGCGTCAACCTGCAAGAGGGAGGCATTTTATTGAGTATTTGTATGCACACACACGCCCAACCATGTCTCAACAAACCGAAGGGTAGAAAAATTATAGAAAAACAATATATAATACAAATTACATCTTAAATAGAGTGGTCTAGAATACAAATGAAAAAAAATAATTGAAACAAAAATGTACAAAAAAGAATCTATGATAGCCATATGTAAAAACCCCCACCTGATCGTTACAGTAGTGAAGATAACAGAATCCAAAGTAGAATTTCATGTCTTCCTGGTCCTACTAGACCCCACATTGTCATAGCCCTCCTTGTTCACCATCGTAGTGTCGGTCAATCTCGTCCCCATGGGTACCTCTGTCGAAATGTCGATCTTATTCACCAGACACAACATATGTAGGTGAAGACTATGGGGGTGATTATTAAAATAATCTCTGGGGACCCTGATACAAAAAATGAAATACCTCCCAGAAGTACTCAAAGTAAATCATGATTCCCATGATAGCTTACACCAGGTATATTCTAGGGTAATGGTCATTGCATCATCAGTAACATCATTGTACTCCATGGCTGCTGGAGAACTCCTCCTCTATCGAGTATAGTGGGCCAGTCGATGTCACATGGAGATGATTCCCACATTCATTGTACTGTTATGGTACTTATCCCTGATGAATATCATGGGTATGCTGGGTAACACAGAGCTTCTCCCCACGGTGGCCCTATCAGATCACACTGACCCTCTTCCCACCTTTGCCAAACTGAGAAAATCATATTTTCTAGTACCATGGGTTTCCCTGTCAGATAGAGCTTCCCCCAACCAATGGAATATCTGGTCACATATAGATGCTTCCCATCAGGCCATCATCGATAAATCTTCAGGTCTCATCCAATCGTAGGGTTCCTTACAAATTGTTCTTGGCAGACTCTCTCCTCAATCCATTTGTCGCATTTCGATGTCCATATAAGTCACCACATGTTTTGCCAAAATATTTAACTCATCAATAGGGTATGAACACCACAAATGGATTTTCAATTGAATGTGAGTATTGCATGATACAAGCATTTAGTAAACAAGGGCCGGTTGTGACTGGCGTTAGTCCGACCATTTCAGACTGACCCGACCAGCCCGGCCTGGGTGTCCCACATACCACAGTGAAATTAGACGGACATGACCTGACCTAGTTAGGGTTGGATTCTATTTGGTCCCACCTGGCCAATTTCCCATGCCCAATAAGGCTCATCGTACTCGGACCAGTTTTGAAAGGGGTCTATCTCACCAGGTCACCCTGTGACATAGTCTAGTTCTGGCTATCCCGAAGGGCGTGGGTCTGGCCAGCCGATGTAGCTCTGACCCGCTGGGCCGGTGGGGCGGACTGGTGGTGCGCCCCCTGAACAAGACGATGCAATCAGGCGCATCGGTTCCCCTCTTCCTCCCACGAGACATCCCAGGGCATCCCCCTCCAGTTCTGGTTGACAGACTAGGGGTCGTCCGGCCAAACCTGGTTTCTTGGACATGAGCCACCCCTTTATTGAGGATCCCACATGGTTCATCAACTCCCATAGTCATGTTCGGTCGGCCGCATCCTCTAACTGCCATGGCGTACCGACAGGCATGCTGCCATCCTCCAACGTGTTTGATGAGGGAATACTGCCTCCGCTGCTACTGTAGTGCCAGGTGGTGTCTCCCTCTTCATGTGGCT
The DNA here is from genome assembly GCA_963277665.1 of Viscum album. NCBI lineage: Eukaryota > Viridiplantae > Streptophyta > Magnoliopsida > Santalales > Viscaceae > Viscum > Viscum album. The sequence goes on from CAUJRU010000652.1 coordinate 245,232, forward strand.
GGCATTGGACGACTACCATTGTTGGATTATAGGGCCTCCATGCTATTGGCACAATCAGTGAGCCACCAAAGTTTCTCTAGTGGTTCGTTTTTCGATTCGTCTATGCCAACCGACCTCTCTAGTTTCCTCTATCCCTGCCCATGCCCTAGAATCAAATTTACACTAGTTCGAGAATGTGTCCACCAAGAACGCACGAGTGGAAGCATTCGGGCCTTGTTAGTGTTGGCCTAGGCCCTCTGAGTTAGAGGATTATATTAAGAGGGAGGTTCAAGGATTGTAGTAAAACCATTTCATGCAAGGATTGAATCCCAGAATATAAATCACCATGAAATGTCACGCTTCCATGTCAATTAATGACTCATGGATCAAATTGTTTGTGAGTTGATCTGTGTTTGTCATTTCTAGAAAAATATTACATCGGAGAAGAACAATGAAATAAAAAATCATACCCATACCTCGCTGATGTTTGATTCCATGGTTCTTGTCCTTGAGGGTTCAACATCATCACATACATCTCTGTTCATGGAGGTTCTTCGAAGCTGGTGATGATATTCCATTGTACATCGTTATTCATTATAAAGGATATTTGTAATTGATTAATCAAAGATTCATTAATGTTTAAATTATCCATCCACCAACTTGTTATAAAATAAAAAGGAAATTCCATCACTGTGTTTCAGTTACACTACGACATCAAATTGTTACATTGTTTAATTTATGAAACAACATCACTTTCATGCCTCCATTATTTCATCATTACAATGCGTGATATGGGCCATTAATGAGCCTCATTAATTCACCCTATCACCTCCTTGTACACACCATAGAGCGTCGATGCCTACCTCTCAATGGATGATAAATAATAAAAAACTATTTATGTTATTTTATTATTTTTCTCAAAAAGTCCGAAAATAAAATGTTTCGTTTGGACCATTCCAACTTAAGTTAAATCCATTCTAGGGGAATCTCAGCATTCAGATTTCCATGGTGTACTCATATTTTCTATCTGAGAAAAGGTTCAAAATTTGAAAATTCTTTCTTCAATTTTTATTAAACATACCTAAAAAAAGTTTCAAACCTCCATTATGGACACTCAGGGCCTCAGAATCACGTGTCATCAGAGCTTGCGGTATCTATTGACGCCAAAATCAAGGAAAAAAATAACAAAAGGAGAGCATTAGGGGCTTCCTCAAGAAGACCGATCACAGAGCCCCGTAGCCTTATGGTCGGCAAAATTCTCTACCTTCATGAACCCGATGTGGTATAAGGAGGCGGGATGCTCCGCAAACTAATTTGACGTTCGTGAACCTACTGGAGAGCAATGAGGGGGGATTCTCTGTGAACCCCACTGACATTCATGCACCAACCGCAGAGCACAGTGGCAGGATGCTCCATAAACCCCTTTAACGTTCACGAACCTACATCAGAGCAAGGAGGAAAGATGCTCCCTGAACCCATTTGATGTTTGTGAACCCACCGCGGAGCAAGGAGGATGTATACTCTGTGATCCCCTTTTAAAATCATAAACCCACCACGGAGCAAGCTTTGTCTTCACACCGAGTGAGCTCTGCTTCGTGGCGCCTCTTGCCTATAAATACTAGGCTCCTCTCAATCCCAATGGATAGATCCTCCGAACTTTAACCTTCTAATCTCCCACATTGTGAAAATAATTTAGCGCTGCGAACCATGAGTTTTCCAAGGTACTTTTTCATCGGGAAATGCCTTCACCTTTGCATGGATTCTGCCCCTCTTCAAAGAGGGTTTCTCTTCGCGGAGCAAACATGCCTCTGTAAAAGGTGGAGATCCCCAAGGGGACTCGGGTCGTCGCATAGCGTTTAGGCTTCGTGAAACACATTTTATACACATGTGATATGCATTCTAAGGCATGGACACTATGCTTCGCGAAAAACATTGCTTCGCTATGATATGCTTTGCAGGGTACCCTTGATTCATGAATCATTTCTCTGTGAATTCCTTTCCACTTCACGAAGCGCCATCCATATGGACCTATGCCCTATTCCTAGGCTAGGTGAGTTCACATTTCAATCCACATCCCTCCATGAATCCCCTCCACTTCATGGACCACCTGAGCTTCACAAGGATTCTACATATGAACCACTTTTCTCTACAACTCATTTTCACATGTGGCCCTTCAGGTTTTTATGAAGAAATTTTAAGGTCCCTTGGGCAGAACATCCCATTTCATTGCATCAACTCATGTTTTTTCGAATATGCACACAAATGGAAATTTATTTTTTCATAGCCATGCTAACATGGACCCCCAATGGATAGCTCAATAATCCCCCCTCCACGACATTTCCGATGCCTTCCCTCCCACAAGGGAATGTGGATATCGGTTAGTCCTAGGGGTGTGAAGAAAACCCTCTTCATCTGAGCTTTAGGATGTTAAACTGTCATGCGCCATAATCCTCAGAACATGACATTAAACTGTGACTTCACCTCGTGCCTTGCAAGTGGGGTTCCCTATCTCAAGCATTCTCTACAGCTACTGGTATCCCTGGATGTTAGATGACTCCTAATATGGAATGACATCCTCTTTATGGGAATTACGTTCATAAGCGGGGAAAGGGAAACCACCCTGGTGTAAGCCCTTAGTTTTTCATTTAGGAGGTAGCATCCATGCTCCTCCTCTCATCTTGGGTTCCAAATCCCTCTCTTTCTGGGCTTTGTCACCAGCCAAGGCTCCACCCTGAAGTAATTCCCAATCACTATCTCCATGGGTTGCGAACTGCGTGGAAGCCCATGTTTCCTCTTTAGGCCGCTATCCAGGAGGAAGCCCAACTACAATTCCCACGGACGCCCCTTCCATGACGTGATCGTCAAGACTTTGATGCCTCTTTCTTCTCACACCGAGCATGACTCAGGTGGGTTTAGAGTAAGAATCGATCGTGACATCCTATTTAGGAAACATAAAGTGTAAGCCTCACACCCATCCCAAACTACATGGTCTTTCATCCTTGACAAAGGTAAGGTACGTAGGAATCCTCCCTAAGGTTGAAGCCCAACACCCATGGGTTCCGACCCCCTTTACATTGGTTACCACACCCATCCCGAACTATGTGTTCTTTGATCCATTCAAGGGAAAGGTACGTAGGAAGCCTCCGTGAGGTACAATCCCAACAACCATTGGTTCTGACCCCCTTTCACATCAGTTCCCACTACATCCTGAGCTATGTGGTCTTTGATAATTAACAAGGAAAGGTATGTAGGTAGCCTCCCTTCAGTTCAAGCCCAACAGCCATAGGTTCCAACCCCCCTTCTCATCGGATCCAGCTCCAACCCAGAAAACTTGTGATTTGATCCTTGTCTCCTAGATAAGGCGTTTAGGAAGACTCTCAGAGGTTCATCCCCATCCAGCAGTAAGGCATTGTGACCCCCATCCAGCGTTAAGATATTGCAACCCCCATCCAGGGTTAAGCTGTTGTGACCCCATCCAGTGCCAAGCTGTTCTGACACCATTCAGTGGTATTCCATTGTTACCCCATCCAGCAGTAAGCCCGTGTGAACCCATCCAATGGTAAGCCTTTTTGAACCCATCCATCGGTAAGCCGTTGTGACCCCATCCAGAGGTAATCCATTGTGACCCCATCCAGTGGTAATTTGTTGTGACCTCGTCCAATGGAAATCCGTTGTAACCCCATTCAGTGGTATGTCATTTTGACCCCATCCATCAATATGCTATTGTGACCCCATCTGGCGGTAGGCCATTAAAATTCCTTGATCGATGGTAATCCATTGTCAGGTGAACTATGTGGACTTTGATTACCTGTCATAGGGATATGTAGGAGGTCTCTTCAAGACTCTATCCCAACATCATTGTTCTCCTCAAGTGAGTCTATCTCATTCTCCGCCCACCTCACTTAACCATCAATCTTCAATTTTGATTCTTACCCAGGATACTACATACTGGTGGGATCTTCCCACCTCATTCCATATTCCCTTTAACAACAATCAGGTAGTTGCCCACACGTTAGCCACAATATTGATGTTCCCCCCAGGGGCTGCACTTACCGGATCCTCTATAGGAAATGTTCTGATCTATCTGATCTATCTCTTACTTGATGTTAAACCTATGGCATACCCTGTGTTAAACATAGGAAGCTGAGGAAAACCTAAAATACATACATATGACATATAATTCCCCATATTTGATGTGGGATGCCTTGAAATTCTTCTCCCTTGAGAATCCATATAATAATGGGAAGAAACCCAGATGCACCAGTGTTTCATCATTCAAAGACACCAATGATTTCCAACGTCACAAATCCCCTGACCGAAGGTTAAAACCTTGACCAGACCCCTTGGAATTTCCCAACAGTAGCAGTGTAATTAACTGGAGGCCATGAAGATATGCCACTAGGAAGAGTTTCAAAAAAATGTTCTAAGTCTATAAGGGAGACCCGGACTAGGTGATGAGTATCGAGGAGGAATCTGTGGATGGAATAACAGACGTCTCAGCATCCCGTTTTGATCAAAGAGAAAATGTCCCTGAACAAGGAATGGATGCCGCCTTCCTTTGGAAAGTGGGAATGCTGGGCAACAAACATAATCACCGCCCTCTACACATGGACTTGAACTCCCCAGAAAAAGCATCATAAACAGAAATGGTGATCCTAACATGATGATATCATCGTCAATATAGATATTAGTTGCTTTAGAGACATCAGTGGACTAGCACGTCCCCAGATCTAGCAATCTGGTGTAAGGACCCGCCTAGAAAATAGGAGTCCTCGCCTGAAACTCAAAAGAAGATAGGGAAATAAAAATGATGGACATTCCAATCTATGACGTTGTCAGCATGGATCCATATTACCATCCATGGAAGACGGAATGGCGTTGGGGAACTAGTCGTTGATTCCATTCCATTTAGCACTAATGGATTAATCTCCCAAATTTTTAGAAACCATGCTACTGCCGGAATCCAAACACTGCACAACCACTGGCACAAGGGTTGGGGAAATGCCAATGCGGCAGCAACGCATGGCTCCACCGCTTCAGAGAAAATATCCATGCCAACAAACATCGTGTTCCCAAGCCCCATATCCCCATCTAAAGTAATTCATGGAGAGTGACCAACGACCATGTACACCGGTATGAGGAGGGGATTATCCCGACTAAGGATATTGCCCACCAAGATCTAGATGCGTTTGCGCCTCATCACCAACGTCACCACCATGGGCCACGTAGGGAGCCACTACTCCCCACTGTAACTTACAATCATTTAGAGATCTCCTCCCCAAAATTATTGGATGACCATCTCCCCTACGCTGATGAGGTTGGGATGTTTGGGATAACATGGTCAGGATCTCGTTTCAAGGGCCCCCATAGAGGGCTCTCACTAGGCCGTGCTGGTGCCGCCACCTGGTCCCATGATTCGAGGAACATGTAAGCATTGTGCATGCACCATTGGCCCATGTCTGGTTGTAAGGACACTAGCGTCGAGCACAGGCCGAGGAATACACCCACCGAGGGGCGTCAAAGTTAGCATCTATTGTGGTTTGGGCCACCACTGACGTATATCATCAACCACTTTTGATTGATGATAAAAAGAACTTGTCTACCAGGCTAGGATCGAGGCCCCAACCACCCCACGAGTAGGATGGGTCTACTCTCTCGGCCGCTGGTGCAGGTAGTGGCTGGAACCAGTACAGAGGCCCTTCCCGTACTACCATCATAGAAAATGAGGGTCTTCCCCGCATCCAAGCTCAACATTGTTGTCTCCCTTGTTCTATCTTTATTTCAAATGGGGAACCTACCCATGATGGTGACACTTAGCACTAATGCCTCTCTAGCGCTCATTATATCTGTTATGGAGTCATCCCTCCTTCCAAAGACTGATCGTGTGGGGACGTTTTTCATTTGTTCAATATACAGCGTGGGGGCCCTCCCCATGTTTTACTATAGCTGGATAAGGTCCTCTTCATCTCAAAAACCAGAGGGATGACGGCCATCCTCACTTCACCAGCACCCAGCACGGAGGTCCTACCCATGATCCTATGGGCTCAAGCGGAGGTCCAACCCACTACAGCACCCCCCACAGAGGTCCTCCCCATATCCCCTTTGATATTTTTCATAGTGATCCTGACACCCTAGAATGCTCAGGTGGAATCCCTCTCCGCCCCATCACCCGTACGGCTGAAGGACCTCCTCATACCTGAAAGCTTCCTTGTCCTGAAGAACCATCCTCGGGAAGGAGAGTGGGTCGTCGCTATCATAAATGGAACACTGAGAAAATTCAAATTGATAAAAAACCGGTTTTCTTCTCTGATTCTGAAGCCAAATATGACTCAGCAATGGAACCCTCACCCAGATCCTTTGTGGAAAGTTCCATGGAAGAAACAAGGTGCATCGACCTAGTACTCGCAGAATGCGATATCCATCGGATTCTTGCTTCCTTATGTATGTATATACAAGAGGATGAAAATTTGGAGACTCCACATGTTATGATAGTGAAATCACCATCATCATCACCAAACTCACTCTATACCTAGACTAGAGATCGCAAAGAGCTATTCTAGGGACCAATCATTGACGAGAAGCCATGCGGTCCACTGAAAGTAGTCGTGGTCACAGCACCTAAAATTACATTCATCAGCCCATCATACCACTATGTTAGGGCTAAGTCACTACACTCTGTAGAGGGTACCCGAGATGCGGTGATTTATCAGCTCGCTCACTGTATTCTCTACCATCCATCCATTCATCCCAGCAGTTTTCTTTAGTATGACTACATGTTTCCCAGCCACCTCTGGTTGACGAGTGGGGAAATGAAGGGACATACACTAAATCCAAGCCTAGGGTTATGTGGGATATCCTCATGACAGACCACTTTTCTATGATATTTTGGCCATTTGTAGTGATAGATTTGTTTTCACTGGAATCCCGCGCCCAATAAGATTTTGACTAATTCTAATAGACCCTCTACACGACTCATTTCCTTTTTCTCCATCGGTGAGGGGCTTATTCTATGAGCCATACAAATTTTGAAGACATTGGTGAACAATGTCATCTAGTTTATTTGGCCGCACTTCTTGTGGCCCAGTGCCCTGAGTCAACAAGTCACCATAGGGCCCTCCGGCAATGATGCGTTCTAAGATTGAGGGTACTTTGCAATATTATCCATGAGGCTTCTCCCCACTTACAGATCTGTGGTTGGGGATTTTATGCTACCCTCCTCTTCAATCCTATTCGGCGACAACATTATTTTCTAGGAGAAATAAAGGATATGCCTCCTGGAAGTGTTGCGGTTAACATGGGGGACCTTCTAGAGGGTGAGAACAATCTAGAGCTTCATGGAGAAGATGTTCGCCCTGAGGGAGCTTCACACTTCTTGGATTTGTTAGGAAACATTACTCGTCAACATAGTAATCAACTCGTACTTCTTGTGCCCATAGAGGATCTAGTCCTCAACCATAATCACCACAAGGGAAGGGAACATCATTGAGATATCAAGCCCTCTAACCTGTCTGGCTCTGGGAAAAAGGTAGAGGATGACCCCGATAGAGCTCTGTTACATCAAAAAAATTTCAAAAATAATACGGTGTTCGAAGACATCCTTTCTGAACATGCTGGAATGTGACGACAAGACTATGATGATCCTAGGTCAGGGAAGTAGGGGCAGGTATAGCATCCCCTCAGCGAATTGCCTCTATTTGACCCTGAAAATCTTTCCCATTTAGACAGGGTTTGAGGATAGAACCAATGGAAATAGGTCACGAAATGTCTCTCCCAAAAACCCAAAACGGTGTGACACCCCTTGAGACCCAGCTGTCATACACCCATCTATCTCGCAGGTCATTCTACAAGACTCTCCACGAGCCATTGGTCCGCCTTATCATGTTGAAGAACCCACCAACAAACTTGTAGTAAGGGATCCCCATCAAGATAGGAACCCTCACCTATATGACCCAATAGAGTAAATCATTGCCCGTTTCGTTTCATTAGAGATGGGATTGGTGGTGCTCCCGCCTAATGGAAAGACTAATCTTGGGAGGGTGGACGATATTCTAGCACCCTTAGGTTTCAAAAATCCCATATTTCCCCCATTCAGTGGGACAGGGTACCTGCCAAAACACTTGGCCCACTATACCTCAAAGTGTGCCCCCATGTTGGGATGTCCAGAACTGCAAGAGGCCTCCAAGGTCTAAAGTTTTGTGAAAACATTGTAAGGGCATGCGTTTGTCTGGAACAACTAGCTCCCCATTGGATTAGTAGCTGACTAGGAGGACACTCGTAGGCAATTAATCTATTAGTTCAGTTCCACCATGGGGAAGACGAGTATCGAGGACCTCTTCAATTGAAATCAGATTCCTTATGATCACATTGCCGACGTTGTCTCCCGGTGGTAAGGACTCACGTATTCCCTTCACATGGTGCTGACTGAGGAGAAATTGCTGTTGAAGAGCCTAGGGAATGTCAATATGGAGCTGGTCACCTCTCTGATCACCCAGAACAATCCTAGGAGATTCTGAGACTTCTTTGATATGGCATGGTGCCTAGAGGAAGCCTTACAGCATGCCAAGCAGGCATGCCCGTTGCCTCCTACTATCCCCATGAGAAGGGTCTCTTGGGAAGAGACTACCATAGTTGCCTAAATAGAGGCCCCCAGGTGACTAGATTTGTTACCAGTGGATCTGTCTTCACAGCCTCATAGAGAACCTATACCTCAGGTACAGCCACTGGCCCAGCATGGCCTACCTCAGAATTGGTAGGTTCCCCCGCGCAATGCTCTTCCACTACTCAGGCGAGATAACCAAGATCCACCTCCCCAACTGGCTCTTCCAGCCCCTCATCACGGTCAAGATCCAAGTGTCCCCTTTCCAGATAGATTAATCCATACCTACTCATTCAATGAGGAATTGGTCTATAGTTACAACTGCAATGCCTTGGAGCAGGGGATTCTATATTTTACAGAGTGTAGAATCCCAGAAGAGGCAAAACTCACTGACCAAACTTATTAATGCCCCTATCACCGGATCTTTTGGAACAATCTCAATAAGTGATATGTGTGAATATACTGGCTTCAAGACTAGTTAGAAAACAATATTGTCTGTTCAGGCCCAGCTCCGGCATAGGTGGCATGTGTCTTTGTGATTCCAGACAACAGCTACGACAGTGAGGGAATGTGGCATCAGGTCTCCAGTTGCGGATCACAGAATTATGATGACTGGATGGCTTGAAAAATATTTTCACATTCCCATTGTGTCATCTGAGCATGCCTAATTTTTCTAGAGCCTTTAGAAGCTACAACCACTTCCTCTTCATCACCGTCTTAATCGTCCTCTTCCTAGAAGAGAAAACACCAATGACTCAATGGAATGAAATGACCCCCCCTGATGCCATCTTGATCCCATACACTCAGCGACTTCATTCCCCTGGAGATAGACGATCCTCCCAGAATTCGTCAAGTAGTAGAGGACTCTCCATGTGATGGTCAAGGGTATACCTAAGTTAACACCGTAGAGCAGGTAAATCATTACATGATTCATGATGATGTGGAGAAACATGCGGATCCTCCCATCATCCCCAGTCGTTGCCAGCATCGATGGAGCCATGGCTATATAGGCCATCAGAGTTCCTCGTTAAGCACTTCCAGCCAGGCAGTGCATGCTATCGAAACTAGGAAACATGCTCAACATAGAGCTCAGCATGCGCATACTTCTCATCTAGTGGAATCGGGCCCACCTTCATCACTGTTCATGTCACTGGATTAGGAATAGCCACCCCGACCATGTCATGACCAGACACACCCTGCTACAAGATAGTCTCAGTCATATGGCCCTTATTTGGTAGTCACTCTGCAGGCTTCGATGAGTGAACAACTGGATATTCCCAACTCCAGTCACACGTCGGTCCAGTCAGTAGGACCAACCATACCCATTTTCATCGAACGACATCCTGTATGCAGAAGTTAACTCCTACCTTGAATGTTCGATGTTCTTGAGCATATTTTTATTGATCCAGCAAGGCTCTCCATTTTTGAGGCCATTTTCCTATCGTCAGATATGTGTGAGGCCCTTACTGATTCTTTAATAATCCCCCTTCAGTTTGAGACTGATGTAGCAGCCACAGAATCCTTTTATGCTGAAAAGTTTGAGAATGCTGAATGTTAGGACATTGTCTCATTTTCTTGAGATTATTAAGGCTCTCCCATACAGGGGCACATTCTCCCATGGCACATCACTGACCAGTTCAATGGCATGGAGGTTTGTCACTATTTTTTCGACATAGGATAATGAATTAACCTAATCCTGACTTGGACACTATAAAAGCTGGGATTTTCTGAAGATGATCTGAGTCCCTATAACCTAAGAATACAAGGTTATGATAGGAAGTAATAGATACTAATTGACATGATCTGCTGGAAGAAAAATTTTGGTGGACTAGATGCCAGCACTAGATTTTTGGTAGTCTACTAGGACACCTCCTACAATGCAATGATGGGAAGTCCATGGCTCTGCCTGCATAAGGTGGATCCCTCATCAAATCACAAGTTCCTAAAGTACTCCCTTAATGGTCGAGTATGAATTATTCAAGGTGAGTCATCTCACGTTGCCTATTGTGAAGCCCACTTCCTGGATGCCAACTACTACAAGATAAAGGATTAGAAGATTCAGACTAACAAGGTCGATCATGTCATGGTTGTGACTGACCCGTGGATAGATCTAAATGACACCTCGGTCATTCCAATCCACCGATTGGAGGCTATGACCCAAGACATGGGAAAATTCATTATTGTTTCTTGGACATGGTGACCAAATTCCCACAAATAGGTAATTCAAGATGATCACGTTGTACTCCTATACAAATTTCACTCAGCTGATCCCGGATCACCCTAACCCTATAAGGTATCGAGCTATCGTCCACCCCATGGAAATGTAAATACATCATAGTTTCTTGTTCCACCAAGATGAAATTATTCATCTCAAGATGATTCGCCGCAATTTCATCGATATCATCAAGTGTGGCCCCTTGGGATGAACACTAATTGGGATCGGTTCAACAGCCTTCTTCTTTAAGTTTTTGGAACCATAAGAGTCCTTTGATACAATGACCATTGCTTCTTAGGATGGTACCATCCTCCCGTCAAGATCCGCCGACTCAGAATCAGTTTTTCCGGCAAAGGATCCCTCCTTTATAAGTGAAGAAGAGGATTTGGAGTATGCTCTTCTCGCCTTTGAAGAATGTGCCTCTTCCACAGTCAACGAGTTGGTATAGGTGAACCTCGGTAGCAAGGTAGACTTGAAACCCACATTGATCAGTTCCACCATGCTCCTCGAGGAGCAACAACAGTACATAGACTTATTGAAACTATACCATGATGTATTTGAATGGAGTTATGAAGAGATTCCAGGACTAGATCCTCAGGTACTTTTCCACCACCTCGGTCTCTCGGCAAATCATCATGCGTTCAAGAAGCCTCCCAAAATTATGCACTCGTCTCATGGTATCGGGGTTTTGGTAGAAATCGACAAGCTCATCAGATCCAATTTTTTATGGAGGTCCAGTACAAAAAATGGAAAGCCAATATTGTGCTAGTAAGGATGAAGATTGGACAGATCTGGGTCTGCATCTACATCTGGGTTCTCAATCGTCTCTGTCTGAAGGATTATTTTCCCCTTCCTGTGATTGAGTTATTGATTGATGCTACAACTATATTCCATGAACTCTCTTTCATGGATCGGTACTCTGGGTAAAACTATATCTGAGTGGCCCCCAAGGAGGAGAAGTTCACAGCCATATAGGAACCACATGGTACTTTATTCAACCAAATCATGCCCTTCGGTTTATAGTATACAGGTTCCACCTACCCATGGGTCTTGCATCACCTATTTAAGCCGGTCCTTGGAATGTTGGAGGAATGATATGCGGAAAATCAAGTGGTAAATCTTGCCAACGTGAGGACCATATCAAAGACATTGAGAAAGTGTTTGGCATCCTCGGTTCTTGTCACTTGAAGATGAATCCATTGAAGTGTGCCTTTGAGGTCACCTCTCGATAGTTTCTCAGCTTCGTTGGTAGATAGAGGGGCATTGAGATCAACCTAGAGAAGATCGAGGCCATTAGCCAGATTTCTCCTTCGAGAAAAATTCATGAGATTTGAGGCTTACAAGGCCACTTAGCCTAGATACGCCAATTTATTGAGAATCTGGACGGCATGTGTAATCCATGTTCTAGAATAATGTAGAATGGAAATGTCTATGAGTGGGATGAAGTGTGTCAGGCTTCTTTTGGGGAGATCAAGTAGAATATTCTCCAGCCTCTAGTTTTAATGCCACCCGTCTTAGGAAAGTTTCTTGTCTATTATGTGACCACTGTGGAATGATCACTTGGTGCCCTTCTCACCCAAAAGAACAAAAAGGGGATGGAGAAAATCCTTTAGTACTTCAGATGCATGCTCCATGATACGGAGACCAGATACTCCCCCATCAAAACGAGCTACCTTGCACTAGAATTTTCAGTACAAGATGTTCTTAAATTACTTTCATAACCACGAGGTATAGCTAGTGTCCAGAGAAGACCCACTGAAATATATCTTGAACTGCCCCATGTTGATAAACTGTCTGTCTTGTTGGGTAGTGATTCCCCATAAAATTAATATTAGGTTTGATCCTCAGAAGTATTTTAAGGGGAAAGCATTGGAAGACTTCCTTTATACCCATCCATCTCCTGCTAACTAGTCCATGGATCTCGATTTCCCCGATAAGGTGATCCCCTCTGTAGACCAAGCCATTACATGCTGGAACATTATATTCAATGGTTCTTCTTGGATCCCCACTCGTAGAAGTTTCAATGACCCCATGCTCAACAGAGTACGATATGGTATTATATTCATTACCCTAGCACAATCCATCCTTCCATACTCATTCTTGTTGTCAAAAGTCTACACCAACAATAAGGCAGACTATCGAGATCTCATCACTGGCCTTGAGCTGGATCTCAAGATTGATGTGCCCCATTTGCAATTGAAAGGGGACTCTAAACTACTCATAAAACTGATCAACGATGACTACATCGTTAGAAATATAGAGCTCGTATCATTTTTGGAACTCAGTCTCCAGCTAATGGCCCAGTTCCCATCTAAGCCGGAAGTTACTCATGTTCTTCGATCTCAGAATGGTCGAGATGACACCCTAGATGGACTGGATGCATCACTCATAGAACCCGAGTAGGATGATCTGATTATCCATGTGGCACATCGGAGGGTCATTTCGCATGTCACCGCTGATGAAGACGAGGGCCCACGGGTTATCCACTTTACTGCCACAACCTCCACGATATGACTCAAGGGTGCCCTGGTTGTGGTGATCAAAGTGACTCTTGACTGCAAAACCCCATTTGTTGAGTATATCTAGAATGGCAATCACATAGCAGATCGGGCTAGGCATGTGTGAATCTAATTCCGCGCATTGCATTTCACCCAACTAGATAGCCCTGGCCATGAGTATACCATCAACAAGCATAGGTTTGATGGGGTTTTACTCTGTTTCATTCAAGGAGTCATGATTTCTCAGGTCATACAAGAGGTTCACGCTGGTTCCTACATGTCTCATCAAGCCGGGACGAAACAATCTCACCTGATCCAGAGAATGTGGTATATTTTTCCCTCCATGATATATCAAGGCATCGAGTTCACCAAGAGATGCCATGAGTGTCATGTTCATGCTATCTTTAGGAATTGGCCACCAGAGCCTCTCCACTGCACCAAGTACTCTTGGACATTTGTGTAATGGGGACTCAATGTTGTTGGACCATATCCACTGGCGACATCTCACCAGTGCATATTCATCATGATGGCTATAGATTTCTTCTCCAAGTGGGCATAGGGAGTTCCACTCTAGGAGGTCAAGTCCCCTTCTATCATTGACTTTTTTTAGTTCCAACATCATCAACCGATATAGAGTCCCTCACACAGTCCTCATCGATAATGGAATGAACTTCCATGCAGCTGAGCTAAAGAAATTGTATGCTAAGTAAAACATATGTTTTAACCATACCTCTCGCTATCATGGGCATGAAAATGTACAAATCAAAGCATTCAACAAAACCATCTCTATCATTCTGTAAAACATTTATTGTAAGAATAATAAGTGTTTTCTGGAAAAGCTCTGCAATGCCCTCTAGGATTATCGGATGACGACTCTTAGTTCCACCCAGGTGACCCCAAATTCCCTAGTGTAAGGGATGGAGGTCGTCCTGCCAATCGAGATTCAATTTCCCTCATGGGGCACATCTATCTAAGATAATCAAGAACCAAATAATGTAGCAGAAATCATTCTGGAAGAGTTCGAAGTGCTCGATGAGAACAGGCTTTGTGTCCTGCACAATCTGGAAAGGCATCAGTACAAGATAGCCAGTGTTATCGACAAGAATGTTTTCATCTGCTCTTTCATGAAAGGTGACTTCGAATTGGCCTTGAGGGAACCAATGATACCTAGTAAGAAACCACCCATATAGGAACCAAATTGGGAAGGTCCTTATATCATTCACAAGGTTTACTCCAACGGCATGTACTCACTGGTTACAATGGATGGTGATCATATAACTCCTCCCTCTAATGGAATGTTTTTCAAGAAATACTTTTTCTGAGTCATGATAGTCTTGCATGACCCTAAACTGATGTATGGTCCTGCACGACCTTAAGCTGTATGGTCTTGCCTGACCCCAAGTTACGCGATGGTCCCACACAAACCTAACCTGTATTATTGTCCTACATGACCTTAAACTGGTTGGTCCTACGTGTCCTTAAATAGTGAAATGTCCCACATGACATTAAACTATGTTTTTTTCTACAAGATGTTAAACTACATCTCCAGAACTACATATTGCTAGATTCCCATCCTCGTTGGACACATAGGAACTCTATGACGTCACTTCTTCAGTTCAGCCACAGTTTCCTCTTTGACTATGCCCTCCTAGGCATAGTTATTTTGGTGGGTCTTACATGGGGTCGTGTGGGATTCTTTGGCCCACCCATGTCAGGGTTACGATAATTGCACCATGTTCCCTCCTTCTTTCTTCTAATCCTCCCACATCTTTACCACATGACGATAAACTGCATGGCCCTTTTAGAACTTTGTGTGTCTTGATTACCATCCTATTGAGATACATAGGACCACCTGGAAATTTCATCAGTAGGTCTATCCCCAAACATTGGGTTTCCCATTTGGAAGAAACACATGGTGTGGTGCATGTTTTTTCCCTCATTCATGTCATGTTCATCATGACCATACCATGTATCACTCTCCCTTGAAGATCTCTATATCTTCTGCCATCTGACATTATTTTAATTTGTATGGAGGCATTTATACTCCACATACATCTTCATTTGGGTTCCCATTATATTTCACATCTGGAGGCCCCCTCGAATGATAAATATATTTCACCTAAGGGTTCTCCTATCATTTTGGGCCTATGTCCTTATGGTTTTTAGACAGAAAACAGATACGAGTCCAAAATTGATAATATGGTCAGTGGGAGACACTCATTTTTTTCATTTTAGGTCACACAATATAGATGTTCTGTTTTTAATTTGGTCAACAACTATACTTTTTTGTTGTCACTGCCACCATATGCCCCAAACATGGAGTATAGCGGTTCATTCTACCCCACCGTCTCTCCAAATCTCGGTCTTCTTTGAGAAAGTGTGTAATTCCATCTTTCAAACACTTCTCTGATGTGGAGAGCCAAATCCTACTCTTTGTTTCCCACATCGAGAATTACTCGCGTTGGCTTAGCAGTTATGATGGAAATTCCCACATGTGAGGTTAGATGGATACAGTTGGTTAGGATGCTTAGCCTCAGGTCCTTCGACCCCTTCATGCCCCTGGACCAAGTAATCATTTAGGATTGTGTGGTGTAGTATAGACTCGTGTACTCATTCATGATGAGCCAATTTTATATGCCACACATATCCCATTGAGACATTCCTCCCATCATTTATCAGCCGTCTTGTGAGTACAGGCCCAAACATGCTTCACAAGTACCATCATTTGGGCTTCCACAACCTTTTATATCCAAAATGGGCCCCAAATGGCATGGATTCTCAGCCCAAGGGAACTCCTACTATTATGAGATACTGCACTCGAGGATTGCGATTGAAAAGTTGATACAAGTCATGTGTTGACAATATTTTCAACATTTGACGCTCAATTTTTTCCCCAAAAAGTTTTCTCACAAGGGTGGATAATGTGTTGAGAACCTGGTCAACAGTTGTCCTCTATCATTGTTGTCCCTTTGTGGTCTTCCATAAGAACGATGATTATCCATCTCTATCCCAGACATATGTCATTAATCTAGGAATATATTGTCTGATCTCTATGACCCTAAACTAAGATCAACATCGTTCTCTGCAAAGGATGTTAAACTGCAATCTGGCCACGACCCTCTGTCCAAGGCCCAGCATCAGGCCCCATGACCTTTTCGGGCCCCTTTCACATGTTCTCACTTAGGGTTGTATGGTGTGGGACATGATTATGTCCTCATTCAAATCGATTTACTCTCTATGCAATAAAAAAACTAGATGAGATACCTTACTCCTACATTATTTCCCACTGTAAGACGTTAAACTGCATGATTTTATTGACATTATATCCATGGCCCTTCCTCAAGCCCCTCGGCCTTTTCGGGCCCCTGGCCTATTTTCTTTCTTAGGGTTGTCTGGTGTGGTGTTGTAATTTTTTCTCATTCACGTTGGGTTACTTGTTTTGCCATTTACGCCCCTCGTTGGGCTATGTGGCCCTTATATGCGTCATCCCTTTTCTAGAACTACATGTGGCTAGATTCCCATCCTTATAGGATACGTAGGACTGACCGAACGTCTAGACTTTGGGTCTAACACCATGTCTTAGAAACCTACCTATCATTTTGTCCCCTTGTCCAGTGTTCTTCCAGAAGAGGGGTATACATTGTGATATAGACTTATGACCCCTTTCACATTAGGTTTACAACAACCACACCGCATACCTCTCTCTCAGGAGCGGCCTTTTCTCCCTTTCCCTACATTCATCTCTTTGAGTCGGCTTCCCTTATGTCGTGTCCTGCTTCCCCATTTGGTGATTTACAAATTGGCCCATGAGTACTCTGGTCATGAACCTGCAGTGTCATATTCTACGTGGACATGGTTTCTCCCACTTTTTATGCTTTGTGTTCCTCTTAATTTGGGATTCCATTATCTTTCACACCCGAAGGGGCCCAATGATGGCATGGATGGTATTACTAATGTCTCTTCTACCATTAAGGGTGAATGTGTTTGAATGATTTAGGAAAAAAATCAATATGAGTCCTACATTGCGAATATGGTCACCAGTCGACGCTCATTTGTTGTTCCAATTTCAGGCTACATAGTACGGATGATGTGTTTCGAACACGGTCATCATTTATCCCCATTCATGAAGCCAACCCCTTCATGCCTAGAATGTTGGTTACATGATTCAAATTAACTTCCTCCCCATCATGTCCAAATAGAATTTTGATACTCTTTGCACTATCCCTCAGTGCACATTTGCACATTATGAGGACAAAAGATGCGGTAAAGGCATCATTTAGGGATCCTCACTGACTTCTCTTTGGCATGCATTCCAGGAATTACAAAAACCTCTTCTGCCATTGACTCCCACACTGAGTTTAACTCATATGGGCTTAGGGATCATTTTGAGGTTTGCACTTACCTGGAAGGATTCCTCTTCTCCATGGTTCGAGCTCTATGTCCTTAAACTAAGATCCCTTTTAGAACTATGTATGGCTTGATTCCCATTCTCATGGGATAGGTAGGAACACTCAGATATTTTTTCTTTGGGTCTAGATCAACTAGGGGATAGCCTCTTTTGTCCCATATCCTCTAACCTTTTGTAGCCCCTTGGGCCAAGGATTCATTCCCAGAATCATGCACTATATGATGTGGACCTTTTCCTCATTCACATCGGGTACGCCTTATTGTGCAGTGCACATTCCCACTAGAACCTAGTCTCTATTGTATATGTCTGAGCCATATGACCTTTAACTATGATTCCTATTCCCACATGACATTAAACTATTAAATATATACTGCATTACATTAAAATTCATGACTGGTACACTCACATTACCCAAAACATTGACATTATCGTCCTGGCCGCACGATGAAAAATGGCACAGCACCGTGATATCCTCACACGAGGGGGCATCATGTTTGGTATCGGTCACACACGGTACCATTTCCCAATGCCTTCATATGCCTTTATTCTTGTGACAATTCTTGTAATTTCTATCCAAGATCCATCTCATCACAAAAAAATACAATGCTCATTCATCCTAGAGGAAAAAAAAGATCTATCAAATACCACTTCTATTCGTGCAAGGGATAGACCCGTACAACCTTATATGGAATATATTTAACTTATTTAAATTGAATTTTTAAAAAAATAAAAAAGGGATGGTAAATTATTAAATTACACGATGATGATGATTATTCATCCATTGTGACCATTAATTGAATTATACTATCCTGCTAATGTTTTCATGTATTTTTTAATGAAAATAACAATTTAATTTGTTATTTTTTT
The DNA here is from genome assembly GCA_963277665.1 of Viscum album. Classification (NCBI taxonomy): domain Eukaryota; kingdom Viridiplantae; phylum Streptophyta; class Magnoliopsida; order Santalales; family Viscaceae; genus Viscum; species Viscum album. The sequence continues at coordinate 263,795 of CAUJRU010000652.1, forward strand.
TTTCTAAAAATGGGTTTTGAATAAGAATGTGTATTTTGGTATTGAAAGTAGGGTTTTAATAAAATAGGGTTTTATGAAAATTGAGTATTTTTCTCTGAATGTGTTTTTCATACAGGTATAACAGTGTTATTGAAAGGGTATTTTTGGATGGTATGGTTTTACTCATGATATAGAATATGATAATTAATTGAAGATAGAGAGCCTGATATTGAATATATGAAGGTTTTATTCCCATTTTAGTTCATGGGTGAGCCCTATATAGATTATATGAGGGATTGATCCCCATTGTAACTCATGAAATATGGGTGATCCGGATATAGAATATACAAATGGTGGTCCCATTATACCTCTCCATTTAATTAAGTCATGATTCTATTGAAAATAGTATTTTTTATTCCAATAAATTATGTATTCAAAAGGATTTACGAATATGGTTCTCTATGTCACCCAAATGGGTTTTAACTAATTTAAATGGTTTCTAAATGATTATTTTGAGAAAAATGTGATTGGGTTTTTCATGTTAAAATGCTTTATTTATTAACATCAAAGAACATTTATGGTATATGTAAAAATTATTTGAGTTTTAGTATTTTTCACTATACTATTGGTTTTATTTTTTTCCCTTACTATCACGTCCCATCCGTCCAAATATTCCTCTATTGGGATAGAAATGGATATTAGAGATAATGACCCCCATATCCCACCTCTAGTAGGGTTAGGGTTTTTGACTAGCACCAATAGTATCCATATATCACAATATGGGAGGCATTACACTTTTGCATTGATTCAGGATTGGGGTATATGATGGATCATCCGAAAAACAACTCTAATAAATATATAAAAAACACAAAAACCATCCAACATGTATTATTTTAAAATAAAACTTTTATATGTAAAAAATTATCCATATAAATACCAAAAGTAATGCTATGTTGTGACCTAAAACCTGTCCCAATCCCAAACTATTATGGACCAAAATGGTTCATGAAATCCTCAGGGAAACCTAAAAATAGTTTTATACATATTGGGTGAAAATATAGGTATATTCAGTGCGAAAGACAAAGTATCTCGTGAACTAGTGAAAGTAGAAGAAAACATTCCCTAGTGAGAAAATAGTAAATACAAACAATAATTAATAGGTATACTAACCATCCAAAACATTCCAAGCAATCATCCCCAAATAGCACAAATCAAGTATGTAAATATAATCTAAATTTAGGATTGGTTAACATGAACTGGTTTTCTATTTATTATCTCCTATTTACAAAAAGGAAAACATCCTCACACTCCTACATCATTCAAAAGTACCACACCATAGCCCTCCCAAATGTACATGGGCCTCACAAACCACACGACACCCTTCCACATGATCCTTGTCCACAAACCACATCACATCACTCCGGCAGACACATGGGCCACAAACCACATCACATCTCACACACAAACACATTGGACACAAACCACATCAAGTCCCTCTCAAATACACATGTTACACAAACCACAACACATCCCGAAGACACCTAGGACTATAGAAAAAATCTCTTATTGAAGACACTTGGGAAAGAACAACTCTCCCACACACACATTGGCTTCAAAAATCACAACCTTCCTGAATAATCTTATGCTATCACCACATGGAATAGAAAGCTTGGAAGAGTGAGTAGCAATACATCCATCCAACCGCCTGTATGTTTGGGAATGCCACCATCCCCATTATCAACGGGGGCATTCAGAACATAGTTCTCATTGAGGGTGTGGTTCATTTACAAATCAAATGGAAAAGAAAAGTATATACATATATGATATTGAAAAATAATGACCAACCTATGGGTTCTCAGAAAAACAAAAAACTCCCAACACAATCATCTTTTCATCTACCTATAAATTCACACAGCACACAACACGCCACAAAACCCATTTCATATTCTTTATTCTAAAATTCATTTTACCATTCCAACACTATATGAGAATATAAGAAACACTGAAGCCTTTATTTCCAATGTTGAAGAGCTTGAAAAATAATTTTTTCTTTACATTAATGATACTTCATTCCACAGCCTCCCCAATTAACACCAATCATGATATATCATATATCTATCTCTAGATACATGGTTAAGCATTTTCATGTTGTCATTTAATAATCACCGATATGATCTAGTATAACCATACTTCAAATTCATCATATCCATACCACTATTATAACTAAAACAATCCTCAAATCACATCCACATCCAGAAACACATTAAACAACCACTAGATCTGTAGCCCTAAAGCATAAGCTTAACATGCCCAAATCCCCACATCAGAAACACTAACCCCATGTGCATGGATTTTTCCCACCACAACTTCACCACACAAAACAAATAAAGAAATGTTCATATTTATAATAACTTCCACTATATTGTCCCAAGTAATTATTTTTGGGGGTTATCATAGAAACAATTTGATTTTGGAGCATCCATTTTTTATTCGAATATACATTGTTTAAATTTTTTTAATATTGTGTTAAATGGAAATAGAAAAATATATATTAAAATAAAATATCTTGTGTAGAATCAAGATCCTCCAACAAAAATTATTTTTAGTTGGTAATTAGCGTATAGATACTAAAATTTAAAAAACAAAAAATAAAGAGAGACCATGTTCCATGTTCCCAACCCCTTACATTTTGATTAAAGATGATATAATTTCCTTTATAAATCTCGAAAAAAATATCCACAGTGTAGTAAAATCCATATAAAAATCACACAAGATGTACAATTAATAAATACAAAGGGAAACCTGTTTAGAATAAGAGATTATTGGCACTACCACGTTGCACCAAAATATGGGGCACATGTAGTAGGAAACACTAGGGAATTAAAACCAAAAGATATAGCCTGACCCCATGATTAGTCTAAAAAGAAAGGGTTATGACATCCATAGTAAGGGAATGTAAGAAAGAATAACAAGGGAAGGATTTAACAGTTTCGTTAATATATCAACTGTGTCATGGGATTAGATATATTTATATTTTATAATAAATGAGGTTCTAGTTAACACTATGTCTTTTGACTAGTTAAAAGACTTGCCAATCTTAGGAATTTGATGTTATGATTTAAACTATTTAAATAATTTTCACAAATATTTAAAGAAGTCTTTAAAAACAATTTAAATTAATGGAGATGTAAAATGTGCTGAACTGAATGAAGCTGCAAACACTATTCAAGAGACACCGCTGAATGAGGTTCCACTAGATGAGGAACATATAGAAGAAGTGTTAACAGATAAGGAATTACCGATTGTTGAACCATAAAATGAAGTATCATAGGATGAGAATGATGTTTATGAGGATGTTTTATAAGACATACCAGTAGACAAGGAACCACTAGTTGAGGAACCATTAGATTAAATGACATCCCATATCAGTGATATATCATAATGCGAGACACATACATACCTCCTTTCATCATTCATGAGGCACCTGTAGGTGACGGACTGCCATGATGACACTACCAGGTTGACACACCAATGGACTGATACACCATTGAAAAATTTGGAAAATTTGTTATGTTTTTATGTGTTGAATTGATTCACCCTAAACTCCAAGAAACCCATAGAAACAAAGATCCTCACAATGTAGAGGACTGGATAGGACCATTCCATTACATCAGATACCTCTCAAAAATATTCTCTCCCTCAAGAATTCAAAACCAACCCAGATAGAAAAGAGAAAAGGGGTTTCAACAACCATCCTTCAAGATACCTCTCAAGGATCTCACTACACTTGAAACAATGCTATCATCTAAAAAAACCACTGTCTAAAGATAAACCACCCCACATTGATCAAAATATGGAGTAGACATCTTAAAATCCGAAAACACCTCCCTTTAATTTTTTTGACTAAAAAATCAACCCAAATGATCACAAAAAACACCACAAAATAACAACAACCACACTTTCCCAATCACAAAAATTTAGGATTTACATCCTCCATGTCAAGATTCAATCCACTCAGGAGGCACTAACTCACTCTCATTGGTTTAATCACATTACATATAATGCATCTCTTTTAGGAACTATGTACTCATTTTATTATATCAAGACTTCATCAGAAATCATACCACACATTTCATTACAAGGAGAATAGTTAATTTCCAAAGACACATGATCTAAACTTCAATTTACAGGGAAAAATCAAATAAAACTCAAAATATCTCTCAATATTGGGAAACAATCGGCTTCTCTCCCTCTTCGGTACTCTCCTCCTGAACACCATAACTCCAAATCACATGAACCAAGGGAAAAGGATTCGCACACATCACATTCTATCATTGATCTTGAATTTATTTTATCCTCACCATAAATTTTATGTCATCCACAATATTAATAAATATATAGTCAATAAAAAGGGAGTTTTCATGTGGATACCAAAGATCCTGGGAGACATGAAATATAACGTGGATTTTTTTCTTATAGTGGTTGTAATAAAACCCAATATGACACCTCTATATCTCATCCCAACTCCTAAAAGGTTCCAAAATACCTATGATAAATCTTACTCCCACTTATGAACATTCACTATCCACATCAAGGGGAAAACATAAAAACATGTGGTATCCAACCTCGAACTCTAGGGGACCCCTCTTATGATCGTCGTTAGACTTCAACTGGTCCTAGGATGCATTCAACTTCTCATAGACAATATGAACCTTATTATAAATGATTTAGACCAAATTATGACCATGAATAGTGGTCTCTCCAACCTCTGTCTAAAAAATGGTAAATGAAAAGGTCTTCCACAAAAGGATTTGAATGGGTCCACACTTACGAAAGAGTGATATAAATTATTTTAAAGAAAATCCACCAAGGTCAGGTGTTATACCAAGGATTCTCCAAATTCCAGGATGCATGACCACTACATATCTTACAATGTCTGGATAGTTTGCTTTGTATTAGGGTGGAAAGCTCTGATGATGTGTAACTGGGTTCCAAAGGCATGCTGCAATCCCGCCCAAACTCATGAGAAAGTATGTACATCCTGATTTGGGACAATGGACCTTGCATATCCATGAATGCACATGACATCATCCACATACATTTTTCCATGGAATCTACAACAACAAACTCCTTGATTTCTAATAGGTGAGCTGATTTCATAAATTGATTCACTACCACATGGATAGAATCATATACTCCTTGAGTTATGGGTATCCTGATGATTAAATCTATAAATATATCACCCCACATACACTATTGGAAGATAAATGTGATGCAAAAGACCTCTATGAACATGGTGATTGTGTAACATACTAGGTAATTAAAGAATAAAGAATATTCATATTTGTAGACCCCGAAACACGCGTCCCCAAAATTTTCCAAATGCTTCCATACATGATCCAAGATTGTAGTCCATTTCGCAAGCTTCGATTTGGTAGGTCGTAGGGCCCAAACGGAGTTACGGATTAGGAGTTATGGACGTTTGAAGTTGGGCTGGAAATCTGGTTCGCGAAGCCCATCCGCGAAGCCCCCCTCCGTGATCGCGGAGCACCGCCACGAAGCAATGAGGCGAGAGGCTCCGCGAACCCGTTTGACGTTTGCGATGCGCCGCGAAGACCCCTCGCGAAGATCCAGAGGCGGTGATGCTCCGCGAACGCATTTGACGTTCGTGAGCGCGCCGCGAAGCTCCTGAGGCGGCGCGGAAGTTCTGCTTCGCGGCGCCCCTTCCTATAAATACCCAGCTCACCCCCCTTCACGGGAGGACGGTCACGGCCACTTCGCCCCTTGGGCGGCCGAGCGGAGCTCCGCATTGCGGCTCCGCGAAGCCATGCTCCGCGAGCAGCTTCCTTCGCGTTGCTCCTCCGCGAGCCGAGACTCCAGGAGTCCATGCTCCGCGAGCCTATGCTCCGCGATGCTGCTCCGCGAGCCCAAGCTCCGCGAGAGCCCTTTGCTCTGCGAGCCCTTGCTCCGCGATGCTGCTCCGCCAGACCAAGCTCCGCGATGCTGCTTCGCGAGACCAAGCTCCGCGAGAGCCCTTTTCTCCGCGAGAGACCATTGCTCCGCGAGGCCATGCTTCGCGAAGCTACTTCGTGAAGACCCATCCTTCGCGAGGATCCTACCTTCGCACCCACCGGTCCATACCGCGGGGTCTGCGCCCCCGCACCCCCGCTCGGGGTCAGTGCCGGGCTGCGGTCCCGGCCCTCCGGGCCGGTCCCTTCGCTACCATCACAGACCCCCCATGAAAAATGGAGAGTCGCACCGCGAACATTTCGGGCCGGGATGCCAGGATTTTCCATTGCGCCCTTATGCGCTCCCACCTTCCATCTGTGGAATACCATGATTAGAGATACTCCTCCACACACCATGAAATACCTTGAGTTGACATGTCCTCTTGGTTTCATTCCATGTCGTGAGTCGAGATTCTCATCATCAATTCCCCGAGTACCTTGAGTCGAACCATCCCTCCGGAAACTCCTCCAAACCCGATCACTTGGCTCCTATGCCAGGTTGAACCAGAAAGGGCTGCTTTGCGTAAGTCCCAACACCAACCATTTCTAGGCACCTTCTGCCTAATAGTCCTATCTACATGACTATAAACTATAGTACTCCCTATCTAACAAATGATAGGATGCCTCTCGCTTCTAACGAGAGATGCCTCATTCTCTTATCATGAGATGACAATAGTCCTACCTACATGACTCTAAACTGTAGTATTCTCCCTATCTAACAAATGATAGGATGCCTCTTGCTCCAAGAGAGAGATGCCTCATGCTCCAAGCATGAGATGCTAACAGTCCATCCTACATGACTATAAACTGCAGTAATCCCTATGTTCCAAACATAGGATGCCTCTTCCATTAAACAAGAGACGCCTTGTGCGCCAAGCATAAGATGCCTAACGCCATGATCACAGTGGCGTAACATCAAGAGCGTTGGAATCCATTCAAACATTCCATCACTCCACCTCACGCTTTGCGTGTCCTTCGTCTGGATCGTCATTCACTTCCAAGTCTGGAGGGACCCCCTAACAGTATGGATGCTCGACCTATGGTCCGCCTGCTGTCCTGGGCCAATGCCCCGGAAGACTGATCACGTCTGGAGGGACCCCCTAACAGTATGGATGCTCGACCTATGGTCCGCCTGCTGTCCTGGGCCAATGTCCCGAAGGATCGATCGACAACACTTGTGACATGGTCCCGTGTTTCGAACATGGTCAACGGTCGACCCTCATTTGTTGTCCTCATTTCTAGCTAACGTGATATGGATGCTGCGTTGCGAATATGGTCAGCAGTAATCCTCCATCACCACGCCAATCTCACGACGTTCTGAATATTGGGCATGTGATTCACACTTTCTTGTCCCTTTGTTTGGGCTGATTCCAACGCCATTGGCGTTATCCCGCTTGTGCACTTGCGCATAGGCACATACCTCAACCCACCAGTGAGTTGGGATGCCCTCATGACCAGACATGAGGAAGACATTACGGGCAGCTTCCTAGCGTAAGCCCCATTCACCAGTGCCACTCCTTAGTGGCACCCGGGCAGCTTCCTAGCGTAAGCCCCATTCACCAGTGCTGCTCCTCAGCGGCACTCGGGCAGCTTCCTAGCGTAAGCCCCATTCACCATTGCCACTCCTTAGTGGCACCCGGGCAGCTTCCTAGCGTAAGCCCCATTCACCAGTGCCACTCCTTAGTGGCACCCGGGCAGCTTCCTAGCGTAAGCCCCATTCACCAGTGCCACTCCTTAGTGGCACCCGGGCAGCTTCCTAGCATAAGCCCCATTCACCAGTGCTGCTCCTCAGCGGCACTCGGGCAGCTTCCTAGCGTAAGCCCCATTCACCATTGCCACTCCTTAGTGGCACCCGGGCAGCTTCCTAGCGTAAGCCCCATTCACCAGTGCCACTCCTTAGTGGCACCCGGGCAGCTTCCTAGCGTAAGCCCCATTCACCAGTGCTGCTCCTCAGCGGCACCCGGGCAGCTTCCTAGCGTAAGCCCCATTCACCAGTGCCACTCTTTAGTGGCACCCGGGCAGCTTCCCAGCGTAAGCCTCATTCACCAGTGCCACTCCTTAGTGGCACCCGGGCAGCTTCCCAGCGTAAGCCCCATTCACCATTGTCGTTCCTTAGCGGCACTCGGGCAGCTTCCCAGCGTAAGCCCCATTCACCAGTGCCACTCCTTAGCGGCACCCGGGAAGCTTCCTAGCGTAAGCCCCATTCACCAGTGCCACTCCTTAGTGGCACCCGGGCAGCTTCCTAGCGTAAGCCCCATTCACCAGTGCTGCTCCTCAGCGGCACCCGGGCAGCTTCCTAGCGTAAGCCCCATTCACCATTGCCACTCCTTAGTGGCACCCGGGCAGCTTCCTAGCGTAAGCCCCATTCACCATTGCCACTCCTTAGTGGCACCCGGGCAGCTTCCTAGCGTAAGCCCCATTCACCAGTGCCGCTCCATAGCGGTACCCGGGCAGCTTCCTAGCGTAAGCCCCATTCACCAGTGCCGCTCCATAGCGGTACCCGGGCGGCTCCCTAGCGTAAGCCCCATTTACCATTTCCGTTCCATAGCGGTACCCGAGCGGCTCCCTAGCGTAAGCCCCATTTACCATTTCCGTTCCTTAGCGGCACCCGGGCAGCTTCCTAGCGTAAGCCCCATTCACTGTTGTGATCCTATGCAGCGGTAAGCCGTTGACATCCCCATCCAGCGGTAAGCCGTTGTGATCCTATGCAGCGGTAAGCCGTTGACATCCCCATCCAGCGGTAAGCCATTGTGATCCTATGCAGCTGTAAGCCGTTGACATCCCCATCTAGCGGTAAGCCGTTGTGATCCTATGCAGCGGTAAGCCGTTGACATCCCCATCCAGCGGTAAGCCGTTGTGATCCTATGCAGCGGTAAGCCGTTGACATCCCCATCCAGCGGTAAGCCGTTGTGATCCTATGCAGCGGTAAGCCGTTGACATCCCCATCCAGCGGTAAGCCGTTGTGATCCTATGCAGCGGTAAGCCATTGACATCCCCATCCAGCCGTAAGCCGTTGTGATCCTATGCAGCGGTAAGCCGTTGACATCCCCATCCAGCGGTAAGCCGTTGTGATCCTATGCAGCGGTAATCCGTTGACATCCCAATCCAGCGGTAAGCCGTTGTGACCCAATCCAGCGGTAAGCCGTTGTGACCCAATTTAGCGGTAAGCCATTTTGGGCCTCCATCCTGGAGTAAGTCCCAACACCATGGGCCGCTCAACGCGTAAGCCCCTCTTCGCTTCTCACGGACGCACCCTTCGCGACGTGATCGTCAGGTCCATGCAACCTCTTGTTTCTCACACCGAGCATGACTCACGTGGGCTTAGAGTGAGCACCGACCCTGACAACTCCCCATTTGAACTACGAGGTCTTTGATCCATGTCAAGGCATGGTACGTAGGAAGCCTCCATGAGGTTCAAGCCCACCAACAGTGAACCAAGGTCTTCTTTCACGTCGGTTCACCGACACACCCACCCGTCGCTCTTTCACGTCGGGTCCCATTCCGGTCCAGCGGTAAGCCGTTGTGACCCACCTGAACTACGAGGTCTTTGATCCATGTCAAGGCATGGTACGTAGGAAGCCTCCACGAGGTTCAAGCCCACCATTAGTGGACCAAGGTCTACTCCCCATTTGAACTACGAGGTCTTTGATCCATGTCAAGGCATGGTACGTAGGAAGACTCCACGAGGTTCAAGCCCACCATTAGTGGACCAAGGTCTACTCCCCATTTGAACTACGAGGTCTTTGATCCATGTCAAGACATGGTACGTAGGAAGCCTCCACGAGGTTCAAGCCCACCAATAGTGGACCAAGGTCTACTCCCCATTTGAACTACGAGGTCTTTGATCCATGTCAAGGCATGGTACGTAGGAAGCCTCCATGAGGTTCAAGCCCACCATTAGTGGACCAAGGTCTACTCCCCATTTGAACTACGAGGTCTTTGATCCATGTCAAGGCATGGTACGTAGGAAGCCTCCACGAGGTTCAAGCCCACCATTAGTGGACCAAGGTCTACTCCCCATTTGAACTACGAGGTCTTTGATCCATGTCAAGACATGGTACGTAGGAAGCCTCCACGAGGTTCAAGCCCACCAATAGTGGACCAAGGTCTACTCCCCATTTGAACTACGAGGTCTTTGATCCATGTCAAGACATGGTACGTAGGAAGCCTCCACGAGGTTCAAGCCCACCAATAGTGGACCAAGGTCTACTCCCCATTTGAACTACGAGGTCTTTGATCCATGTCAAGGCATGGTACGTAGGAAGCCTCCACGAGGTTCAAGCCCACCAATAGTGGACCAAGGTCTACTTTCACGTCGGTTCACCGACACACCCACCCGTCGCTCATTCACGTCGGGTCCCATTCCAGTCCAGCGGTAAGCCGTTGTGACCATTTGAACTACGAGGTCTTTTATCCATGTCAAGGCATGGTACGTAGGAAGCCTCTACGAGGTTCAAGCCCACCCGTCTTTCACGTCGGGTTTCACCCCCGTCCAGCACGACGTTAAACTGCACCCCGGTCCAGTGGTAAGCCATTGAGACCCACCATTTGAACTACGAGGTCTTTGATCCATGTTAAGGCATGGTACGTAGGAAACCTCCACGAGGTTCAAGCCCACCCATTGGACCAAGGTCCACTTTCACGTCGGTTCACCGGCGAAACCCCTGAACTACGAAGTCTTTGATCCATGTCAAGGCATGGTACGTAGGAAGCCTCCAAGAGGTTCAAGCCCACCATTAGTGGACCCACGGGTCTACTCTCACGTCGGTACGCTGACGATGCCCAGTGGACCAAGGTCTACTTTCACGTCGGTTCACCGGAGAAACCACATCCGAACTACGCGGACTTTGATTCCCTGCCACGGGGATACGTAGGAAGCCTCTTCAAGGCTCAAGCCCAACTTCACTGTCGCCCATGCGATGGTCCCATTTCACTCCCCCTCCACTTCACTCATTCATCCATCACCCATCCTGATTCTCACCCGGGCCGCCACATCCCGGTGGAATCATGCCATCCACCTCCTCGCTGCTCCTAGCGGCGCATGGGCCGCTTTCCATGTGTAAGCCCCATCATATCTCCGGGTCGCTGTCCTCTGTGTACACCCCGATTCATCGCCCTTTTCCCCTATAGGGAGTGTACCACCTCGGATCCGTCCTCATTGGGCGTTCTGATCCATCTCTATGGGACCATAGCCGTCTCAATACGATATACCAATCTGATCCGTCTCTATGGGACGTTCTGATCACCCTCATTCCGTCTCCGCAAGACGTTAAACTCGCGGCCTACCTCGTGATAAACATGAGATGCCTGAGGAAAACCTCGGATGGAACGCCTTTGGTGTAACCGTCTCTTCTAGACGTTAATCTTGCAACATACCCTGTGTTAAACACAGGAAGCTGAGGAAAACCTCAGACGTACGCCTCGGGTTCTGCACCCTTGAGATGCCCTCTTATGAGGAAGAATACAGGTTCCCCAATGTCCACGCACCCAGAGATGACCCGACATTCCTGATGTTGCCGTCTACTCCGACCGAAGGTCGCTACCATGTCAAGACCCTATGGAAATTCTTGACGGAAGTAGTGTAATTAACCGGCGTCCATGACAATATGGCACTGGGAATGAGAATCACGAACAACGTATTAAATCTATGAGGGAGACCCGGACTAGGTGACGAGTTCCGAGGAGGAATCCACGGAAGGAAGAACCGACATCCCATCATCCCGTTTCGATCAAGGAGAAGACGTACCTGAACAAGGAACGAATGCCGCCCGCCTTTGGAAAGCGGGAATGCGGGGCAACACAGCCGCGCGTCCTCACAGACGGATGCGCGCGCCCCGGCGAAAGCGTCGGAAACAATATTTATTAATATTTACGAATTAAATATTAATTTTAATTAAAGGGGTTTCTACATTCGATAGCGTACTCTATACGCAACGATGAGTTTCTTTGAAAACTTACGTTGCACACAAGTAATAAAATAATATTATTTTAAATGTTAGTTAACAAGTAGCTGTTGTACTGGAAGGAATGGATAGAAATAACTAAAATATGATTATATATGTTTTTAATTGTTTTTACATTTACCCAATAAAAGATAAAGGCTTAAAATACGGAAAGAGTTCAATTTTAGGCATTTATACCCTAATTTTCACTAAGGGTTCACTTATCACCTTTTGACGGTGAACCGTCATTAAATATAGTTTTGATCAATCTTATAAATTCTATTGGACCAAAAATAACACTTCTTTAGAATCGGGACATCAAAATTTACTTTGTGTAAATTTTAGGTATCTTTCCGATAAAGTTCTTTTTTTAATGAATAGTGTAAAATGTTGTATTTTAATTCCAAACCTCTTTTTAATCTAATTTATTTATATGATTATATTATCTTCTGAATTGGTTTTAAAGTGAAATTAGAAAATATTTTTACCATTAAATCCAATAGTGGTCGTTGGAATTAATTTCACTTTGAAATCGGACATAAACTAGTCTCAATCTTTTGATACTTATTGTTTCATAAAAACACACTATTTGCTCTGACAGAGGGAATTAATTATTAAATTAATTAATGTGACTTATATGTTTTGAATTCTGTAAAATAGAATTCATTTTTAAATTCGTAATATCAAATATAGCTTAAGGTGAAGTTTTGGTAATTTTCTGAAAAAACTTCAATTTTTTATGAATAGTGAAACCACTAAGTGGTACTTAAAAAAACTGATTTTCCGTTTAAATGAAATTTTGAAATCATTGGGTTTTGATTTTCAAAAATCCGACATACATGGTTGTCATTAAGAAGTAAAATGTTGTTCAATGAGATTAAAATAATTTTTTGGTGAATAGTAACTTATTAAGTTTTTAATCGCGATTAGAGGTAATTAGTGTAGTTTAAGGTAAAAAAAATGCTTTAATAAAATGAGATGAGATTGACACATGTCCTAACCCTATTGGTTCTGTCATGGCCGACCAAGAAAACCCATGGGTCGATTTAGGGGACCCCATGGAGCCACTTGGGCGAGATAATGACTTTAATGCCTTTTTTTTAAATAAAAGTAAAAATGACACAAACGTAATATGTTTTACGAAAACAATTTTTACATGGGGTTATAAAGATCAGATTTTTTATTATAAATATTAATTGGAAATCTAAAAATATTTATTACATCATAGTATTTTTTTTAAAATTTTTAGACTTTAAATAAATTAAATTATTTATGACATCATTATGATGCAGCGATGACTTCATTATTTAATGATTTAAATAAAATGGAAAGATAATGTAATATCTAAAACCTACACATATCCAAAACCTATTGGATGGGAATATTTCTAAGCCTTATCATCTTATCTTAGAAATATATCAATGTGGGACCTTAGAAATTCGAAACACTTTTGAAAATAAAATAATAGTTTCATGATTTCCAAAAGTGCCCCTCCTCTCCTCTTATAAAAGGCCCCCACCTCTACCTCATTTCACACACTCCTCAAGCCTTTGTCTCGGCCATCCCCTGCCCATTTACTCTCTCAAAATCCCTCTCCTCATTCTAGAGGATTCCGTTTGGGCAGAATCATTTCAAAGGAAGCATTTAGGCTCAAATCAAAAGAAGTTACAGTTTTTAAGGTAATTCATTCTCTCTTGTTCATTTGTTTTATTTTGCTTCTCCAACCCACTAAACCCTTTTTATTTACTTAATTTGTAACAAAACCAGTATCTTAAATATACTAGGATGTTGTTATAAGATTTATTCGAGCTACACTCTCACACAACTACATCAAATGGTTAAAGAACATACGGTTTCCGTTGATGGCAAAATTCTGCCTCCCGAAACGATGATTGTTCAATATTCTTTTAACACCTTCAAAGGTGGCCATTATGATGTCACTATTTTTATATATGATATATAATATGTTTATTCTTTCCTTAAGCTTATGTATTTTTCATTTATGGCATACCATTATTGTTTCCATTATGGGTAAACACGATATCTTCATTTTAGGAAGTGTGGACTACCGCCCCCTGAAAGTGATTTGATTCGTTAATACCATATGTGGGATTTGTAATGGATAAAGTTAATGATATTATATATGTTATTATACCGGAATTATAATATACTCTTATATCATTATGATTTCATTCTATAAAATACGAAATAGAAATGAAAGTAGCGTTCATGCGTACGTACGGCTTACCGTCTCCATGAACGGTGCATTTCATTTCTTACCTCTAAATAATTATGTAATATTATAAATACATGTATATGATGGATATATATGATATATATGATATCCAAATCAGGAATTTCATTCTGGATATAAAGAACCTTTGACCACACAAACATCATGTAATTGTAAGAAGTCCACTTTCGACTTAAGAACCAAATATTGACAAAAGAAACATCATTAACTTAAATGGTTACATAATGTTTATAAAATGGAAATAAGTGATATAAAAGGAATAATGAACTTTAAAAAGGTTCTTAATCAAGTATAAATTAACTCAAGTTTATTATTCAGGATTTTAAAGAACGATCGAGTCAAGTCGGACCTGAGGTAAGCGACTTCGTCTCAATCTCCTTTCATTGAGGCATATTTTGTTTTATACACAACTTTATTTTATACGGTGTATAAACCCCTTTGACGTTTAATTTTATACAAAAGGAATCTTTTTCTACGAAGCGTTTTACTAAACGACAAAAAGGAATGATTTTTTAACATACGCGGTGATAATGACCTTTTCCGCCGCCGCGAGTATTATTTGGTCTTTGGATTCCTAAACAAGCCGTAATGTTTTTAAAATAAAATAAATACCATATACTCTTTTATGTATTTTGGTATTGAAAATGGTTTTGATAAAGGATTCTATTATGTCAATATATTTATCATATATTGAGATTGAAATGTGGAAATGTTATCATTCCTTTATATTGGTTTTATGTTTTATGATTTTATATTGGTACTTGGACATTTTAACGGGTGGTTACGTTATAAACCATATGACGGGTGGTTCCGTGAATACCAGGATGGGTGGTTACGTTATAACCTCCAATGCATTGGGTATGGAAGTCGACCATATGGCTATTCCATTAAGTATGTATGGAAATTGGTCGTATGGCTATTCCATTAATCGATGTGTGGAAGTTGACCGTATGGTTATTCCAATGAAGTATGTTTATGTCCCAAGTTAATTTTATATATGTTATATGTTCTTTATATGGGTTTTATGGTAATCCTTTGGTTACAAAAAGGTAAGTAATGATACTTTATTCAGTGAAGAGTTTTTACTACTTCATGAAGTTGAAGGTATTACTTTGATAGAGTATACATGGATTACTTGATTTTTAAAAACTAACAGTTTTCATTCTTTGTGTATCCCTTACTGAGCTTTTTATGCTCACCCCAAGTTTTTTTGAAATTTTTTTCACAGGACTTAATGTGGAATAAGGTCAAGGATGGGGTCAAGGGAATGTCATGCTATATAAAACATGGAACTAGACTTGTTTCTTTTAAGAGTTTTCATATAATGGAAACTTAGTAGAAGTGACAACTTTGTAATCTTTTGAGATGTAATAGTTATGTTCTAATTCTCTAAAACTCTAAACCTGAAAAGATCTTCAACGTGAATTATTCATTTAATTCAATATTAAGTAAGGTTTAAGGTCAAGGCCTTATAGTTGGTATCAGAGGTCAGTATAAGCAACTTTAGGAGTTAGAAAAGTGTTAAATTATAATATGATTGAAATGATATAGCATTTACGGATTACCATGTTGCTTAGCCTAAGATATTTCTGTGTTCAGAATGGTTTTCCACAGAGGAAACAAAACAACTATGTTGGGACAACATGAGGAGGAAGACAACCTTCCAAATTAGAAACCTGAGATGGTCGGAATCAGAACTGAACAGTTTGTTGCAGTGATGGCACAGTTGACTCAGGCTATAAATGGTGGTGGTATCCATGCACGAGATCAGCCAGATCAACCGCAGAGGAACATGTCAGTGGTGGAACATTTCATGAGGCAACATCCCCCATCATTCAGAGGATCATCTGACCCTCTGAAAGCTGAAGGGTGGATTAAAGCATTGGAGAAGATTTTTGATGTCATGGGGTGTTCAGAACATCAAAAGGTTAGTCTTGATGTTTACCGTTTTGAAGGTGAAGCTGATCCGTTGTGGTTGATGGTGAAAAATATCCGGGATAGTGATGAAATTGAGGATCTTCACTGGGACGAATTCAAAGGTATGTTTCTTGAGAAATATTTTCCTAAAGTGGTTTGTCTTAGGATGGAAAAACAGTTCCTAGAATTGAGGTAGGAGGATGATTCAGTGGCTTCTTATGATGAAAAGTTCACTCGATTGGCATGGTATGCTCCAAACTTCATACGAGATCTTGAAAGTAAAATAAACCGTTTTTACTCAGGGTTAAAGCCAATGTATCGAAGGGATTTAGCTTCTCGTGAGTTCAAAAGTTATGAAAAACTTGTTCGATGTGCGGAGAAGGTGGAATTGGAGTTTGCCGATGATCAGGTGTTCTATGACAAACAACAGAATAAGAGGTCTAGTTGGCAGGCAAAGGGGAATAATTCATCAATGAAGCAAAGAGGTAAGAAAACCAAATATCCATCCTGTGAGAAGTGTGGTAAAATGCATCTTGGAGAATGTTTATCCTAGTCTGGTAAGTGCTTTCGGTGTGGTAAGTCTGGTCATATTGCTCGTAACTGTAAGGAAGATGATCAAGCAGGAAATGAAAAGCCAATGGTAAAATGTTTTAAGTGTAATGAAATGGGTCATTATGAAAATGAGTGTCCAATGAAGAACTCAACTGGGGGAATGCAGCAAGACTACAAGCAGAAAGGGGTAGTGAAATCCTTTGCAATAACTTCAGCAGATGTTGGGCCATCGAATGAAGTGGTATCAGGTACACTGTTTGTTCATTCAGATTATGCCAATGTGTTCTTTGATTCAGGGTCTACACACTCTTTCATTTCTCAGAAGTTTTCTAGTAAATTAGAAATTCCATATCAAGATATGAATCCTGAACTTATGGTAAAAACACCCGTAGGGAACGTTGAGACAAAAAAGAATTATAAGAACCTTCATATCCTTGTGTGTGGAAAGAATCTAACAGAAAACCTTATTGTTTTTCCTCTAGTAGAGTTTGATGTTATTTTGGGCATGGATTGGATTTCTGTTTATCATGCTAAGATTGACTGCATAGCTAAAATGGTTTCTTTTCAGAAAGTTTTTCAGTTTTTGTACAAGAATGAACCCCTGATTTTGATAACATATCAGGAAGTTGAGAAACTAGTAAAAGATGGAAATGAATGTTACCTTTCACATATTGTTGAAAATAAAGGAACTATTCAGATTAATGATGTGCCAGTGGTAAATGAGTATCTTGATGTTTTTCCTGATGAGTTGCATGGTATTGTTCATGATCGGGAAGTTGAATTTACTGTTGACTTAGTTCCTGATTCTAAGCCAATTTCAAAACCCCCTTATCGAATGGATAAAGTTAATCTTTTAGAGTTAAAGAAACAATTGCAGGAGTTATTAGATAAAGGTTTCATTCGACCTAGCACATCACCTTGGGGTGCCCCTGCCTTGTTTGTTAAAAAGAAAGATGGATCAATGAGACTTTGCATTGATTATAGAGCCCTGAATAATATTACTGTTAGGAAAAAGTATCCTTTGCCTCATATCGATGATTTGTTTGATCAGCTCCAGGGAGCTCAGTATTTTTCGAATATTGACTTGAGGTCAGGGTACCATCAGTTGAAAGTAAAAGAAGGAGACGTTCTGAAGACTGTGTTCCGTACTAGATAGGGCCATTATGAATTTGTAGTTATGCCTTTTTGGTTAACCAATGCACCTGCTGTATTCATGGACCTTATGAATAGAATTTTCCATGAGTTCTTGGATAAGTTTGAGGTTGTTTTCATCGATGATATTTTGGTGTTTTCTAATAGTAAAGAGGAGCATGAAAGTCATTTAATGGTTATCTTGCAAACCATAAAAGAAAAGAAACTATATGGAAAATTTAGCAAGTGTGAGTTTTGGTTACAACAAATTTCTTTCCTGGGTCACAATGATTTAAAAGATGGCATAACTATTGATCCTACTAAAACAAAAGTTGTTGAAGAATGTCCAAGACCCATAAATGTAAGCGAGATCCGTAGTTTTCTTGGTTTGGAAAGTTACTACCGAAGGTTTGTGGAAAATGTTTCACGGTTATCTAGTCCAATGACTAAGCTAACTCGTAAGGGTGTTAAGTTCATCTGGACAAAAGAATGTGATGATTGTTTTCAGGAGTTGAAGTGAAGATTGGTGAATGCTCCAGTTTTTGCACTTCCTTCCAGGAATGGTGAGTTTGTTATATACAGTGATTCTTCGTTGAAGGGACTAGGCTGTGTCCTTATGCAGAATGATCAGGTAATTGCTTATGCTTCATAACAGTTGAAAACTCATGAGGTAAATTACCCTACACATGATTTGGAATTAGCTGTTGTTGTCTTTGCTTTAAAAATTTGGAGGCATCATTTGTATGGAGTAAAGTGTGAAATATATACTGATCAGAAAAGTTTAAAGTATATATTCACTCAGAAAGAATTGAACATGAGACAGAGGAGATGGCTAGAATTAATCAAGGATTATGATTGTACAATTCATTACCATAAGAGAAAAGCAAATAAAGTGGCTGATGCTTTGAGTCGAAAAAGAAATGCTTCATTAGCAATGTTGCGTTTGGAACGTGATACTTTGGTTAAAGATTTGATGAAATTTGGTATAGAAGTTGTTTGTACAGGATTTTCTTCTGTTTTGTTTCAGGTATCAGTGAAATCTTCTCAATCAGACAGCATCATGCAAACCCAGAAGCGAGACAGTGAGTTGTAGAAAAAGGTAGAGCTGGTTCAGAAAGGTAAGTTTCCTGAATTCAACATTGATAATTATTGTGTTTTGAGGTTTGGGAAGAGATTATTTGTGCCTTGTGATTCACAGTTGAAGAATGAGTTGTTATGTGAGGCTCATAGTTCCCCGTTTTCAGTTCATCCTGGCAGTACTAAGATGTACAGAGATCTGCGGGAGGATTACGGGGGGGATGGAATGAAAAGAGATATTGCTGATTTTACTGTGAAGTGTCTGACTTGTCAGCAGGTTAAAACAGAGCGGCAGTTACCGAAAGGGATGCTTCAGCCTTTACCAGTGCCAAAGTGGAAATGGGAAAACATATCCATGGACTTTGTTGTGGGATTACCGAGGACATCTCAAGGTAATAATGCAATCTGGGTTATTGTTGATCGCTTGACTAAATCTACTTATTTCCTTGCTATACGAGATACTTTTTCCCTAGATCAACTTTCCCGTTTGTATCTTAAAGATATAGTCAGGTTACATGGAGTTCCCCTCTCCATTGTATCTGATCGTGATCTCAGGTTCACATCTAACTTTTGGAAAGGCCTTTAGAAGTCGTTGGGTACTGAATTAAATTTTAGTACAGCTTTTCATCCTCAGTCAGATGGGCAGTCAGAATGAACAATTCAGACCTTGTAGGATATGCTACGAGCTTGTTCGATGGATTATCATGGAATTTGGGACCAACATCTTTCTTTGGTTGAATTTTCATATAATAACAGTTTTCATTTCAGTATACAGATGCCACCATTTGAGGAATTATATGGGAAGCGGTGTCGAACTCCAGCATTTTGGGATGAAGTGGGTGAAAGGAAGCTGATGGGACCAGAATTGGTAGAAGAGATGGCAGAAAAAGTTCAGTTGATTCAGAAGCACATGAGAACAGCTCAGAGCAGCCAGAAGAGTTATGCGGATAACCGGAGGAAGGATCTATCTTTCGAGGTAGGTGATCATGTTTTTCTCAAGGTTTCTCCTTGGAAAAGTGTGATGAGATTTGGTAAGAAAGGAAAGGTGAGTCCAAGGTTTATTGGACCATATGAAATTCTGGAGAAATTTGGATCAGTTTCTTACCGAGTGGCTTTACCTCCGAGTTTATCTCAGGTACACAATGTTTTCCATGTTTCAATGTTGAGGAAGTATATGCCAGATCCATCTCATGTTTTGAGTCCAGAGGTAGTTCAGCTGGAGGAGAACCTATCTTATGAAGAACAACCAGTCCAGATTCTTGACCACAGGGAGCAGGTGTTACGGAATAAGGTGATTCATCAGGTAAAGGTTTTGTGGAAAAACCATGTGATTTAAGAGGCAACATGGGAATCTAAAAATGCTATGAGGGATAAATACCGCCACTTATTTTGATAAGTGAATAAAATTGCGAGGACACAATTCCCAAAAAGGGGGGAAGGATGTAACATCCCTGGTAATTAAAGAATAAAGAATTTTCATATTTATTAATATCTACTAATTAAATATTAATTTTAATTAAAATGTTTTTCTACGTTCGATAGCGTACTCTATACGCAACGATGAGTTTCTTTGAAAACTTATGTTGCACACAAGTAATAATATAATATTATTTTAAATGTTAGTTAACAAGTAGCCGTTGTACTGGCGGGAATGGATAGAAATAACTAAAATATGATTATATATGTTTTTAAATGTTTTTACATTTACCAAATAAAAGATAAAGGCTTAAAATACAGAAAGAGTTCAATTTAAGGCATTTATACCCTAATTTTCACTAAGGGTTCACTTATCACCTTTTGAAGGCGAACCATCATTAAATATAGTTTTGATCAATCTTATAAATTCTATTGGACCAAAAATAACTCTTCTTTAGAATCGGGACATCAAAATTTACTTTGGGTAAATTTTAGGTATCTTTCTGATAATGTTCTTTTTTTAATGAATAGTCTAAAATGTTGTATTTTAATTCAAAACCTCTTTTTAATATAATTTATTTATATGATTAGATAATAATTTGAATTGGTTTTAAAGTGAAATTAGAAAATATTTTTACCATTAAATCCAATAGTGGTCGTTGGAATTAATTTCACTTTGAAATCGGACTTAAACTAGTGTCAATCTTTTGATACTTATTGTTTCATAAAAACACGCTATTTTCTCTGACAGAAGAAATTAATTTTTAAATTAATTAATGTGACTTATATGTTTTGAATTTTTTTAAAATAGACTTCATTTTTGAATTCATAATATCAAATATAGCTTAGGGTGAATTTTTTGTAATTTTCTGAAAAACATCAATTTTTGATGAATAGTGAAACCACTAAGTGGTACTTATAAAAACTGATTTTCCGTTTAAATGAAATTTTTCAATCATTGTGTTTTGATTTTCAAAAATCTGACATACATGGTTGTCATTAAGAAGTAAAATGTGGTTCAATGAGATTAAAATAATTTTTTGGTGAATAGTAACTTATTAAGTTTTTATTCGCGATTAGAGGTGATTAGTGTAGTTTAAGTTAAAAATAATGCTTTAATAAAATGAGATGAGCTTGACACATGTCCTAACCCTATTGGTTGTGTCCTGGCCGACCAAGACAACCCATGGGTCGATTTAGGGGACCCCATGGAGCCACTTGGGTGAGATAATGACTTTAATGCCTTTTTTTAAATAAAAGTAAAAATGACACAAAGATAATATGTTTTACGAAAAAAAAATTACATGGGGTTATAAAGATCAGATTTTTGATTATAAATATTCATTGGAAAGAGAAAACGATTTCCTACATCATAGTATTTTTTTATAATTTCTAGACTTTAAATAAATTATATTATTTATGACTTCATTATGATGCAGCGATGACTTCATTATTTAACGATTTTAATAAAATGGAAATATAATGTAATATCTAAAACCTACACATGTCCAAAACCTATTGGATGGGAATATTTCGAAGCCTTATCATCTTAGATTTGAAATATATCAATGTGGGACCTTAGAAATTAGAAAAACCTTTGAAAATAAAATAATAGTTTCATGATTGCCAAAAGTGCCCCTCCTCTCCTCTTATAAAAGGCCCCCACCTCTACCTCATTTCACAGACTCCTCAAGCCTTTGTCTCGGCCATCCCCTGCCCATTTACACTCTCCACATCCCTCTCCTCATATTAGAGGATTCCCTTTGGGCAGAATCCTTTCAAAGGAAGCCTTTAGGCTCAAATCAAAAGGAGTTACACTTTTAAAGGTAATTCATTCTCTCTTGTTCATTTATTTTATTTTGTTTCTCCAACCCCCTAAACTCTTTTTATTTACTTCTTTTGTAACAACACCAGTATCTTCAATATACTAGGATGTTGTTATAATATTTATTCAAGCTACACTCTGACACAACTACATCAAATGGATAAAGAACATACGGTTTCCGTGGATGGCGAAATTCTGCCTCCCGAAACGATGATTGTTCAATACTCTTTTAACACATTCAAAGGTGGCCTTTATGATGTCACTATTTTTATATATGATATATAATATGTTTATTCTTTCCTTAAGCTTATGTATTTTTCATTTATGGAAAACCATTATTGTTTCCATTATGGGTAAACACGATATCTTCATTTAAGGAAGTGCGGACTACCGCCCCCTGAAAGTGATTTGATTCGTTAATACCATATGTGGGATGTCTACAAGATAAAGTTAATGATATTATATATGTTATTATACTGGAATTATAATATACTCTTATATCATTATGATTCCATTCTATAAAATACGAAATAGAAATGAAAGTAGCGTTCATGCGTACGTACGGCTTACCGTCTCCATGAACGGTGCATTTCATTTCTTACCTCTAAATGATTATTTAATAATATAAATACATGTATATGATGGATATATATGATATATATGATATCCAAATCAGGAATGTCATTCTGGATATAAAGAACCTTTGACCACACGAACAACATGTAATTGTAAGAAGTCCACTTTCGACTTAAGAACCAAATATTGGCAAAACAAACATCATTAACTTAAATGGTTACATAATGTTTATAACATGGAAATAATTGATATAAAAGGAATAATGAAGGATAAAAAGGTTCTTAATAAAGTATAAATTAACTAAAGTTTATTATCCAGGACGTTAAAGAACGATCGAGTCAAGTCGGACCTGAGGTAAGGGACTTCGTCTCAATCTCCATTCATTGAGGCATATTTCGTTTTATACACAACTTTATTTTATACGGTGTATAAACCCCTTTGACTTTTACTTCTATACAAAAGGAATCTTTTTCTATGAGGCGTTTTACTAAATGACAAAAAGTAATGTTTTTTTAACATACGTGGTGACAACGACCTTTTCCGCCGCCGCGAGTATTATTTGGTCTTTGGCTTCCTCAACAAGCCGTAATGTTTTTAAAATAAAATAAATACCATATACTCTTTTACGTATTTTGGTATTGAAAATGGTTTTGATAAAGGATTCTATTATGTCAATATATTTATGATATATTGTGATTGAAATGTGGAAATGTTATCATTCCTTTATATTGGATTTATGTTTTATGATTTTATATTGGTACTCGGACATTTTAATGGGTGGTTACGTTATAAACCATATGACGGGTGGTGCCGTGATTACCAGGACGGGTGGTTACGTTATAACCTCCAATGCATTGGGTATGGAAGTCGGCTGTATGGCTATTCCATTAAGTATGTATGGAAATTGTCCGTATGACTATTCCATTAAGTGATATGTGTGGAAGTCGACCGTATGGTTATTCCACTTAAGTATGTTTATGTCCCAAGTTACCTTTATATATGTTATGTGTTCATTATATGGGTTTTATGGTAATCCTTTGGTTACAAAAAGGTAAGTAATGATACTTTATTCAGTGAAGAGTTTTTGCTACTTCATGAAGGTGAAGGTATTACTTTGATAGAGTATACATGGTTTACTTGATTTTGAAAAACTAACAGTTTTCATTCTTTGTGTATCCCTTACTGAGCTTTTTATGCTCACCCCAAGTTTTTTTTAATGTTTTTCACAGGACTTAATGTGGAATAAGGTCAAGGATGGGATCAAGGGAATGTCATGCTATATAAAACATGGAACTAGACTTGTTTCTTTTAAGAGTTTTTTTTATTATGGAAACTTAGTAGAAGTGACTACTTTGTAATCTTTTGAGATGTAATAGTTATGTTCTAATTCTCTAAAACTCTAAACCTGAAAAGATCATCAACGTGAATTATTCATTTAATTCAATATTAAGTAAGGTTTAAGGCCGGGGCCTTATAGATTGTATTTCAAATTCACGGATACCATGCCCTTCACCAAAAACACCACCATTTCCAGCTTTACACTAGGCCTCAAAAATTTCATCTTCAAACAAAATTACATATTAGGAACTCTTGGATGTAAAAATAATGCTGATATATAAAACTCAGGAAGGAATCCAACATGCATCGCCACTAGAATAAAAAAAATCCCCATGAAAAAATATCTGATTTTGACCATCCTCCATCCATCTTTTCGGAGAATCACCATGGCCAACACGATTGCCCAACAACTCCATCTCTACATCTCCCCACTAAGACTCTTCCACCTATCACATTAAGGATGAATGCAGTATCATCTATAACAAGAATCCCCTACCATATTATACTCCTACATCTAAGTTCAAACATACCATATCCTATATCGCTGTCCATGAATATGTAGATTCCAAATCAACCTCCATCTGCAACATCCTTCTTAATGAATCAGCCATGTCATTTCCCTTTCCTGGACTGCAGCCGATATCAAAATAATAGTTCTAAATATACTCTATTCACCTACATTCTCACTTGTTTAAAACTCACCAAGAAAAGATATAAAACAAACACATGTGATTGGTGAATTCCACAAAGCCCTACCCAATTAGGTAAATCCACTATAACATTAGCTGAATAACAACCACCACTAGCTATTGATCATGGGTGGAATCGTGAAACTCCTAGGGATGTAACTATATGGGAACATAAGGGATTTTTAGTCAGTGATGCATCAACACGTATGCTAAAGTAAGATTTGAAGCAAAAAAAACACCACAAACATCACCCCTTCCTCATGAAACAGAATACATGGACCACTAACCAAATCCCCCATTAGGTAACTAAATTCTACCTAACAATGAACACTCCACACAAAATCATTGTTCTTCCTATTCAAAGCAATCAATGTGGCTATAACTTGAGTGGAACATTGTACAAACCTCTGATAATAGTATGGATGAAAGTGAAAACTACGATCTTCTTCCACACTCTTGGTTACTGTCAAATAAGTAATAGATTCATCCTCTGATGGTTCTAATACTACACCCTAATAAGACATCACATTCCTGATAAAATTCAGCCCTTCTGTCATGAATATACACATGGATATATTTCCATAAAGATGGTGGTGTCTAGTATAATTTAATCTAGTTATGAGATTATTGGAGAGATATTGCATTGAAATCATGTAGATTAAGATATTATCAATGAAAATGATTATACTTAAATACAAGAACACACAAAACAAAATGTCCACAATCTCTATGAGCACAGCTGGTGTGTTTGTAACACTGAACATCCGGACTACACACTCAAAATTACCCTAATGAAACTGTATGGAAGCCTTTGGGATATCACATTCATTCACTTTCAACTCATTATATTCATATAATAGATCTTCCATGGAAAAACTAATTGCCATGCAAAAATAGTCTACAAGAGAATTTATCCTACGATGATCGTAATGGTTTAGGATTGTTTCTTGATTCAACCTCTTGTAGTCTCTACATAGCCTTAGAACACCACCAACATTCTTTGTGGAAAACACCAGATTACCCCATGGAGCCACCCCAATCTGGATAAAAAACTCCTTTTCCCGACCATCTATCTAAATACATAACTCGCGTAGATCAAAGGGTTCCTTCTAATAAGGATCCGTCCATATTAGAGAAGCAGTCTCCTATAAATATATCCTAAACTCAACATCATGTTGAGGGGTTAGCGTTACAAACTCCTCATTGAAAAATACAATTAAATACCCAATGAACCTGGGAACTTGTACAATCTCATCATCCACTAATTCCACTAAAATCATACCCAACATGGAATGAAGAGGCTCTACTAGCCAACAACCCATATAAAAACTATGATCAATGATGAAAACCACATGCTTGGCAAGTAAATCTGAAAACATGACTCACCTCCGAAAACAATTGATAATGGCATGGACAGAATTTAACCAGCCAAGTATGACCTTTTATGGTATCATTTGTAGAAAGATGATATCCCCATGAAACTGATGTGGTCCCATCATCTGTCTACATCCCCACCACACATCAAATTAACTGGTATAGGCTCTAACTGTCTTACTCAATACTAAGGGAATGATAATCCTCTCTACATATAGTCCTAGATAATGGGATATATGTGGTGCAACAAAGTAGTGTGAATCTAATGAATTAAAAAATAACAATCATGGGTAAGGAACAAACTCATCATACCACGGAAAATCATTGGCCCAATTAGAAATGCCACCTCCACTACATGGAACTAGCCCCACCTATCTCCTTGAACTCTCTACTATTGAAAAACTCTATAACCACAGATGGTTCAAGGACCTTGAACATGATGAAGATACTATGGTCGGTATTAACCTACTCCATCTCCCCTCAGTAGAGAAAAATATAGCTACCCCTGCTACTGCAACTGTCTCACTAAAAAATACTATTGAAGATGGTGTTAACCTTATCTACCTCCAACATAATGAGATCAAATAGGAGTTGGACACCTTTTCTAATGATGGTTGAAAAATCCACAATAGAAACACATTTTCCCCAAACCCAGATGAAATAAATGATGACCTGAAGTTCAAAAAGGGAACTTTTGAGGCTGACTCTCTACAGGTATTAATCTCAAAGGACCTGGAACATGAGACTGGCCACTAGTAACCATGCCTCTCAAAGAACATCGGTGGCTCATCTATCAAATTACAACAAATAATGGGTGAATCTTCTTGATCACCTCTTACTTATTTTGAACATCAATGTTTTGTGATAATTTTATAAGAGTAAAAACATATTGGATTGAGAGACTAAGTGAGTCCCCAAGTCATATCGCACGAGATTCCTCATTAAAAATAAATCTGGGAAAATGAATGAGATCAATGAATGATATCCTTAGATCGCACACTAACATACACTACTACTAAAGAATTATTAGGCACTCCCACTTCTAATCATAAATAGTCAATGAATAGAATGTTTCTAAAAATTCAACTCAATGTCAACCTAAAAATGAATGCATCATTCCTCCTTAATAATTAAGGAATCCACCACAAACATGAAGCTCCAGACATCTAAAATAATGATAAATAATCATAGTACTCCCTCCGGGCGAGGATCAAACTGATTGTGATCTTTAGCTTCTTGATACTACTTTCTGTCTCCATGTTTGAAAAAATTCCCTCATAATTTCCCAAATCCTACAGTTGGAAGAATGTAAATATCATCTTCCATTGGTCATCTTCTTCAAATAGATAAACCCTCCATCGAGAAAAATAACTGCCTATGGAGCCTCAACTGCCAGATCAAGACACAGATGACAACCATGATCCATATCTAAAAAGTAAAAAAAATCGTTCTTAATCTCTAGTAGTGTGGAATGTTTTTGTTTATGATTCATTTTAACTCATTTAACTGATTTTTTTATTAATTACTATTTTCCCTAAGAAACACAATTCAACCAAGAAAAAAAAATCTTTATAATGAATTTAAAATTTTGAGAGTCTCTATCCTTAAAATAGTGTAGCCTAAATTGGACGTTCAATTGGCTCTGATTCCTTTCATAGGATTTCATGGGGCCCTGTAATCCCACATCTTATCCAGTACTCCTTTGAAAATGTAACACATGATGATCAACTAATAGTGTTTTCCTATAAAACCATGAAATCCTCAAAATTACTAACCATAGACTCTATCCAATCTCTAATCCATCACCTCGGATACCATTATGTCATGACCCCCACCATTGAAATATGCCCCTAATTGGAAAAATCATGATAAATCATGATAATGACCCCTCGAGTTCCGCCTACGCTAGGCCCTAGTATGATAAGTACCACCAATGGTAAGGAGATATCACAAAATAAGAGGAAACACTATTTTTTAGAAATAAAATATAGAGATACGATGGATCATCCATAGTATAAATCCATTAAATATTTAAAAGATCTCAAAAAACCATCCCTTGTGCATATTTGTAAAATAAAAATATTAAAAATACAAAAGTCTCCAAGTATTTGAACTTAATTAAGCAATAAATCAACACAAAAACTGTCCCAATCATGAACTCGTAATGTCAATAATGATCCATGATATCCTCCTTGAAACCAAAATAATTTTTTATATACATAAGGAGAGCATACATGTATACTCAAAAACTAATCCAATGTCTCTTGTGAACATGTGAATGAATCATACTAATGACCATGTGAGAAAATAGCAGAACTGAACCCTAACTGATATGTATACTGACCATCCCAACATCAATTTGGAAGACACCAAAAATAAAAAATTCATTTAAGTTAATATAATTCGAATCCATGATATGTTACCTTGCACCACTTTTCCATTTATTAGATTCACATTCTTATCAAAAACATCTTTTCGGACTTACCCCGTATGAATGTACCATGTAATAAACTGTCCACAAAAACATGGGCCTCAAAACCGCAATACATCCCACGTACGGATTTCTAAGCCACAAACAAAATCACACATCACCCGCAGGATCATAGAACACAAACCAAATCACATCCCAACCATAAACACTTGGGTCACAAACCACATCACGTACCGATGTAGACACATGATCCAGAAACCACACCTCTTACTAAATAAACATGGGAAATCAAAGGAATCACATCTGAAAGACACATGGGAAAGAAATACATACATGAACACACCTACGTCCTCACAAATCATAACCGGATTGGAGAATCATGGGTTATCACTACCTAGAAGAGGGAGACATGATGAGAGGGTGGCCATCCATCTGACCTCCCACCAAGATGTTTGGGAGATACACCCTCCCCCATGATGATGGGGTATTCAGAACATAGTGCACATCAATGGTGGGGTGAATATTGAAATCACAATGAAAATATAGGTATATAAATATATAATAAAAAACACTTTTCCCAAACATATGGGTTCCCAAAAAACCTCCAACTCAGAACACTTCCAACCATTCTGTTACCTCTAAATGGACACACCACAAAAACATGCCCCAAAACCCAATTAATATTCTCAACCATTTTATTTAAAAACATTATTTCTTCATTAAAAACTATTTTTAATCATTCCATTACTATATAGGTATCTAGAAAAACATATAATTAGTCATTCTATAATGTGAATAGCGAGATATATAATCACAGCTTCACATTAAAGACATGTCGTTCCACAACCTCCCCATCTAACATGTTTTAATGATAAATCATATGTCTATCTCTAGATATAGGGTGATGATTTATGAATGTTGTCAATAAAGAACCACCAATAACAACAACTATCATCATTTTTGAATGTCACCATATCAAACCCTTAGGTCAACCAAAATACTCCGCAACATGCAATGATATCCATCAACACAGTAAACCACAACAAGATCTTTATTACCACTACACAAACATACCAATTTGAGATTTCCACATAAACAAGACTAATACCTTTTTCACAACCATTCCCACCAAAAAATCACCATATGAACCAAATCAATACATGTTTAGATATAACATGAAATCCCTTATTTAATAAAACTTAATTATTTAATTGGGTTATCATAGAAGTAGTATGATCCAAGAAAATTCATTTATTATTCGAATATACATTTTTAACAATATTCATATAATGAGTTAAATGGCACCAATATGTATTCATTTCATATACTAGACCATGAAAAAATAAGGTCCCCAGCGAACATGATGTGTAGTGGGTAATTAGCCCATACAAATCACATTATAAAAAAATAAACATCAAAGCAATACATGCCTCCATTTTCCCATCTCAATGTGTTTTGATTGAAATAAGAAACAACTGTATTTATTAATTTAGAAATAACTTTAATCATAAGAATAAAATTCATATACCCATACTTCATATAGTATAATTATTTGAGATAAAGGAAAAAATAAATGGAATAACCGACGATTGGCAGTTCCTGGTTGGGCCAAAACAAGGATGCACATGTAGCAGGAAAATGTTTAGGGAATTGGAACCAAAGGATATAGCCCGACCACATAACTCCTACAAGAAGAAGGGTTTGAAGCATCTTTAGTAAGGTATATAATAAATGATGAATAGGGGGAATTATATCTTGGGTTTTGAAATATGTAAACTAATCCATAGGTTTAGATACTTTTTGATTTTCCAATAAAGACGGAACTAGTAAAGACTATGTGTTTTCACTAAATAAAAGACTCCTCACTCTTATGGAATTAATGATATGATATATGGGATTTGAATCATTTTAAAATCCCTTAAATCAATGAAATTAATACATTTAATGTAAAAGGAGCTATAAAAAGGGATGAACTGGAAGAATCTAGAAATGCTATTATTGAGACAATGCTATATGAGGAACCTCTTGATGATGAAAAGCTAGCGAGGAACCACCAGATGAAGTACAATTGGATTAGTGGCTGTCTGAAGAAGTACCAATGAATGATTCACTATTGGATGAGGAACTTTTAGATTATTTACCATCGTACAATGAAATACTGGTCGAGGAAATTCTAGATGAAACACCTTCCACTATTAGTGAGAGATCATCAAGAGAGAAATTGTTTAACATCCAACTATCTCGCATGAGGCACCCCTAGGCATGACACTACTAGGGTGACACTTTCAGGGTGAAACAGATCAGGTGAAACCTCCATTTTGACACAACTAGGGTGACACCACCATTGTTTCACACCGTTAGTGCAAGATAGCATTGGAAAACATAGAAAACTGGGAGTTTTTTCTAAGTGGTGAATTAAGTCACCTTGACATCCCAAAACACTATAGACACCAATATTTTCACAGTATAATAGGCCCTATGGTCTGGGCCATTACAATTACAATTCATTTTATTCTCATCGGAGGACTAATATTATTTTCACGTTGTTTGAGTATTGGTTTGAGAAAGCAAGAAGTCAATTTTAATGTATTTAATATTATCCTTTAAAATAAGTAATGATTTATTTGTAAGTAATAAATTATGATAAAATGGATACTAATTCGATGATTCATATTTTTTTTAGTTTTTTTATTTTGGTGTAACACCCAACACTGTGTTTAGATTCTCTTACATCCAACACCATGTTTAAAAAAATTTAAAATATTATTATATAATATAATAATTATAATATAGAAGATAAAATTTTGGATATGTGTAGTACTAACTAAATTATGAAAAAAATAGTAATTTATTAAATCGTAATGGAATCAGAATCATTTAAATTATTTTTAAATATTTTTTTGAAAGAAAATATTTTTTATAATGTGTATATTAATTAAACTATGCACACTTAATATAAAATTAATTATTAATAAATGTTTAAAATTAATTTGAAATAAAAAAAACTAATTTGTTTAAATAGAAAAAACAATATTACCATAGGATGATTTTTTTTGATATTTTCCTGGAAAGTATAATTTTTTATGAAAATTTATAATAATGATATATTAGGTGAATTGGGGTACAATTACATTAAACACACACACACACCACACACACACTTCTTGAAAGGTAGAATATATCCCCCCCCCAAGGGATAAATCACCCAAAAATCTTGTTATTCCCTAATAAATTTTCACCCAAAAGCTGAGTGGGCATGAAGCCCATTACTTTTTCAAAACATTTACCATTTTCTGAGTAGTAACATGACTACTATATTAACTACTACAGTACCTCCATTTCTAAAATATATGCTAAAATTCCTAACACTGAAATAGAGTCCCCCGCCACTACTATAATGTCATTCTCCCCTAATACAAAATCTATGCAGTAACTACCGCCAGTATAGTTCCATCTGTGAATATTTCTATAGTTTTTAAAGTAAATACAGTGCTACTATAGTATATTTAGTCAATGGGTATTAAACCACCATATTGTATTTACTATTATAGGTTCCATACCAATAAGACAATACCAAACTACAATAGTGAAAATTATATTATTTTTTTTAACCATTATTCAAATAAATTTTTTTAGAAATATAAATTATATATTAAATTGTATGTAATGTAAAATTACAAAAATTATAATGAAATTAGTCAAACATATGTTAATTTATTATTTTTTACATTTAATATTGATATGGTCACTTGGTAATTTTTTTTAACATGTTACATTAAAAAACAGTTTTCTCATCACACCTACATGATTATTTTTTAACTATGTATTTTCACCTATATGAACTAAATTATGAAAAATGGATTCATTTTTTGTAATATGGAAAATTTTTAATTAGCCCAATAAATATTTTTCTAAAAATGATTAATTAATGAAATGAAAATTAATTTCCGCAAATAATGTAAAAATATTTTATCATAAGAGAAAAACTAAAGATATAAGATAAAAATTAATTATTAACATTTATAAAACAATTTTATGGCCATAATTATACTATGTAACATATATGGGTTGTAAATGGATTGATTTGTACTCTTTTGATATATGAAAAATATTGGATCACTCAATTATTTTAATAATACTATGTGTTCCCTCTACAGTACTTATAAAGGGTCACCACCTGTCCTACCTTGTTGAAAGCTTTAAAAAAAAGTCATCCAAGACAATAAATTAATTCCTCAAAACATATATCATTCAATACTAGATTAATTATTTTTGTTCCAAAATCCATTCTAAGCTTTCCTTTCGTTGAAACCTAAATTGGATACCCAAAGAAGTGTTCAATGTTCTTCAATGAGCATCTTTATTTTATTTCTTTCTTGGCATCCTTTAATTGTTATTAAAAAATGGTTATATAGTGAAATTATTATCATACATATACATAGATGTTATTATGTTTATTTGATAACATAAATTCGTTACCTATTCCATCAAATGTGTTAAAAATTCAAAATTATGTTTTATAGAGGACAACTACTTCATAAAATGATGTCATTCATTTTTTCATTAACACAACTCATGCTATGGTATAATGATAGATAAAAATAATATCATTATGATATTTATAAAATAATTTATCCTCTTAGGTATTTATAACATAAATAACATTTTACATCCCACGCCATATGTTATACGATAACAACGTTCGTTTGTACATCGGACTACATCCTCACGAAACAATGGGAATTATTTCACAAATGATTTTCATTAAAGGTAACAAGGGTAATTATAATAAATATATATGTGATACAAAAGAAATATCTATGATATTAATGACATATTTATAATTCAGAAAATTTAAAATATCATTTTATATCATTCACTTTTCACACACCAATAAAGTGATATTGTTGTTCTTAGACGTGTGGAATATCACATTGTCTCGTCGATGGAAATCCTTTTGACATCACAACCCCAAAAAAATGAAAAAAATATTTATATAACAGGTATATATGATATTATTATAATTATGGAGACATAATATATTACATAACATCTTACCATAATTATCATCATAATATGAAATTGTAACTCATGAGTATATACATCATACCGTATCCATGATTACAATTTTGATCATTTTTCATTACCAACTTTCATCATAGGTTTTAAAAATAATTAATGTAAAAACATTATATTAATTTCATTATTTTTATTATTTTTATTTTTAAATAATTTTATCCTTGACCACACTCATCAATTCATATCCAAATTTGACACATAAAATAAATATTGTCAAACCATATAAGGTAAATAAAATTTATTATGTAATTGTATAGAACATTGTATTAAAGGTAATAATATAAGTAAGAAATATTAAAAAAATTCTAGTAAGTAAATTATTAAAAAAAAATTATTTTTCAATATGATAATGGAAGATGTGAATAATTAAACTAATGTAACAGGAATTCATCTCAATTACCTTTTATTGATCATGTATTGATGTTATGCACCTATATTCATTCATGAGGGGTATAGATGGTCCATTCGACAAGTTAGTTTATTAATTTCAATATTATATTGGAATTAACAATTTTTTAATTTAATTAATTCTTGAGATAATGATCCAAATATTATGAAAATGACAAATGAATTATCCTTAAAAAATCACATTTAATGTTTTACTTTAAACACCTTATTTCCAATAACCATGATTAAAAAGATATTTTAACAAAAAAATATCTGAAATAAAAAAGTTATAATTTACATTTTATGTATCTTTTACAATATTTCAATTATTATAAAAATTAATTTTTTTTTGATTTAAATGTAATATTATTAGGAATAAAAAAGGAAGGTTCTATTATTACCATACACTCTAATAACGTCTATTAATCTACAATGAAAATTATTTTATTATTAGATTCCATTGAAATATTTCATAATTTTATCAAAATTTTTTTTTCTTTTTTACATTTAGATAAGTATTGGAATAATTTAATTAAATTAAATGTGTATTTTCAAATTGAGAATGGGTTCATAATTGAATGTGTATTTATATCCGAATGATTTTTTCATTTAGGATTAAAAAAATTAAAATGGTTTTTAGGAATTATGTGTTTTGATCTTGATATGGTACATGAGAATTATATGAAAAGTGTTAGCCCCATAAAAATATTAAAAATGTGTGTGCCTCATTATAGCTCACTAGTGACCATTATATAACTTATATGAATTTTTGAAACCTATTATAGCATATAATATATGATTTAGTGGAAAAAAACCTATATAGATCGTGATCTACATTATTTCTCTATAATGAATTATTTAATTATTACACTAGATGTTTTTACAATCATTATACAAATTAAATGTTTTTTGAAAATTTTGAAGAATCAGATACACTATCTCACTAAAAAGGAATTTTAATTTCTTTTTATGGGTTTTAAAAGATTTTTATAAGAAAAAAGAATGTATAAAATTAATATAAAAATGTATTATTGGATATAGTGAATAGAAATTAATGTTAAAGATTATGGTGATATGATTTTTCATATTTTTCATTAAACTAGTGGTTTTATTTCATTTTTCCTTTATTATGATATTTCTGATTAGACTAAAATTACAATTTTATTTATAGGTTTTAAGGAAAAGTAATAGAATAAATGAAGTCAATTTTGATGTCATGGAAATTTTCTATAAAAATAAATAATTATTAATATTCGAAGATTGATATTCTATATAAATTGATTGTAAATGTAGGTTTCACATTATGTTTTATCGATTCCTTATTTATGTGTAATGGTCGACTTCATTATAACAATAAACAAAAAAAAATCCTCTAAAGTAAATATAGTTAAATATTGGAGTACAAGTCAAAGTTGTGTATTGTTTTATCCAGGGCCCTTATAATTGTGATTATCCAACCCTCACAATAAACAAACATCACACATTAACTCATCGTAGAATATATATTCCAAATCTAATTTTCAAACTCACATTGAAATCACAACTTCAAACTATACTTAATATTATATAGAACCACAATACAATACTTATATCCATTGCAAAAATATGATGATGGTTTTATCTTTATCATATCCAATCTGAGGCACCTGATGTGTCCCTATTATATTGATCATATATATACGAGTTCTCCCTATAATAAAAACAAAAATATTTAATATAGGATCACATTTAATATATTCAATTTCATTGATAGTTTTCTCTACACAAAAAAAATAAATATTAATGAGACAACAATATATTTAGATAGAAAATAAAATATTAATATTTTACTGTTTAAATGAACTGTTTAATTATTAGAAATGAAAAAAATAAAAATTTTACAAATTATTTGAATAAATAAAGTAATTCTATATTTAATAATAATAAAATAAATTTTTATATTTAAAAATAAGGATACGATAGTTTTATACTAAGAAATTCTTTTTCTAGAAAAATTCCATTTTACATAATACACATTTAAATTACATGAATCATATTTGTAATGAAAATTTATTTTTAAAATTATTAATTTGACAAAAAACATTATTTAGTAAATAATAATGAATATGATTCATTATAGTTAAAATTTAAGAATTTCATGTTGTAATAAAATTCTATTTTCATTGTAATTTTATATTTAATTTAAAAAAATTATTTATAAATTATGGATATTTTAATAAATAAAAATTAACTTCCTTATTTAATTCAAAATACCTAAATTTAAATATAATAATATTTTGATCTTTTTTTGAAGTGGGTTGTTTTTTTTCGAAAAATACTTTTTTGATGAAACATGAATTTTTGTGACATTATATATATATAAGAATGATATATAAGATTAAGATAAAATTTTATTTGGTCAAAAGTGAATCTATAGAATTAAATTATGAATTTTAAAATATAATTTTATAATATAATATTTATTGAAACACTTTTAAAACAAATTCATATTTTACATCAATATTTTTTTGTCTCTTCGTTTTATTATGTATTTTAAATGGGGATTTTGTTTTTTCATTTCATTAAATCCCCACACCCTTAAATTTTTGTTTTAAATATATTAATATCATAGAAATCAGCATCGGATACAATTTTATATTATATATATATTTATGGATTAAGCATTAGATTTCTAAAAACAATATTTTTCTTCATTATGTGTCAACATTTAATAATTAAAATTTCATTATTTTTTAATTGTAATTAAATAAAATGATTTTTGAAATAGATATTGATTATATAAAAATAGGGAAAATGTAAAATATTATACATTTTTATTATATTTACATTCTAAGGATATAAAATAATTACCAAGGTAAAAGTTAATTAGTGATGTTTTAATTTTTTTTGAAATAACCCTTAAAACAATCAATTATGCCTACCAAATGAGTGTATTAACTTATTATTGAATGAAACCACATTCCAAATAATTACTTTACAATTTTTTTATTTCACAATAAATGTTAACACTTTTATTAATATGTAAGGGTCACTCCCCAAAAAACAGTTCTACTGACTTTAAAAACGTTAATATCTCCAAAAATGCAAGACTCGCATTTCACCTAAATTTCCTATGGAAAATAATTCATTGATCCCCCAGTGTAACCAACTCCAAAATCATATATCCATAGGTCACACTATTTTATTATTTTCCCATAATTTCCAATGAGTATTCCATGGAATGATAATGTATCCAATGTATTTATAATATGATAATAAAATTTTAATTTCAAGATTAGTTTAACAAAATAATTAACGTCGTAATAAAAATAATGAATTTATTATATTTAATATTATTATATTCTGATATATTAATGTTGTATCCCTTATTTGTGCATTTGTTATCACATATAAAACAAATGAATTATAGTTCAATGTGTGTACAGACAATAAACTCCATGGGGAACCATTTTCCATTTTTCACAATGTATTTTAACAATTCACTATATATTTTGGAATTTAGATCAGACATATTTAGTGAATATTTTTGGAATAAAAGTGAGAATAGTATATAATCATTTTTTTTGTAAAATCATAAGTTATTGGATTTCATTGAAATTGCATCCATGTTTCGACACCATTATTTGGATGTGTTTCTAGTAAATGTTTACATATTCATAAAATACCAATTAAGTGTATGTTTCTTAGTTACTCTAATATGACTATGTGTGTAGTAATGGATCCTTACAATAAACATAGTTGGACACTCCTAGGGGACACACTTAAATTAGTTCACATTATACTCATAAAGAAATATGATATGTATTAATATGTTTGTTATAAGAATCTTAAGAGGAAAATCACCAAACATTATAATGGATTGAACTATGATATTAATTTTTTGATTGGATAGTATCATATGATAAAAACATTTCTCATGTTTTGAAATATAAAAATTTATGTCTTCATTTTATTATTTTACTTATTTCAATTTTGATTTTGGATTTATTATTTATTTTATAAAAGATAAAAAATGATACTGAGAATGGTATGTTCCTAGAAACAACTATATGTTATTAAAAATAGGAGGGTTTTCTTAAATGGAGTGAATAATACAAGTTACTTGTTATGATGGATATAAATAGATTACTAGTAATACATTTTACAGTGAGATTTATTTTTTAATAATATTGAATCTCATAGCTATTATCATTTGTGGTTTATTTTTAAGATTAATATTTCTTTTATTTAAACATTTATGTGTATTATGTGACCCATATTAATATTTTATTACCTATACTATAATTAATGGTATTGAACAAAATACTAAATAGTATTAATAACCATGATAAATGATTTTATAAAAAGGTTATATATTATGGGATAATTATTAGAGAACAAAACATTTAGTTCTAGATAACTCTTATACATAATATACACATGATATTGATTCAGAAAATGATGTTTTTATATTATAGATGTAAGTTATATAATAATGTATGAACACATTATTTTTAATTAATTCATGATATTTGGAGTAATCATAAAATAATTTTTTGGATTATATTATATATTGACTAGAGTGTTTGGCCTTATAAAATAGTGGTTAATATGATTTTATGGTTAAATATAAATTATTTTTTTGAAGGAAATTATCATCATGTCATGATATAATATCATGGGACTGAAAATGGGTTATGGTAATGTTATTATTTTAGGAGTACATGATTAAGATAGAAATGTTCCCAGGAATATAATTGATGGAATTGTTAATTTTTGGAGATATATATTTGATAATAGGTCATATATATTAATGATTTTTGGGTTTAGAATATTTTTTAAAAGATTATCATAATTTGGGATCTCTATTTTTAGAATTAAGTTAATATGTATAATGGAACCCAACATATCATATCCAAGGATAAATTGTGAAAGGAATATGTAAATCTAATAGTGATATATGTCAAATCCAATGTAATATAATATGATTTACTTGATCTATATGCTATCATGATACTGTTACAAAGTGACCTATCATGAGGGTACATTTCCCTTTGATTATCTATGAAAATTTTATTATAATATTTTATAATTAGGATAAATATTATATTTGTAGTAATGGATAAGTCACAAAGGCAACATGATACTAATGGTTTCCATGAATAATGTAGTAATTTCTCTATTTAATAACCTATCATGATAAGAGATACAATGATAATTTCTATATTTATTTTTAATCGGATATCATGAATATTAATTGACAACATAATAAAATTTAAAAAATACTTACAAAATAATAAATATATTTATAGTTAGAGACACTCATGTGACCAAGATAAAAATGTAATGATAATTAATTTAAAAAAAATTAAATAATTTTTGAAGAGTCATAGAAGTAAACTATTTCAGTTGTATATTACGGTAATCAAACAATCAAGCGTAATGGAAACAAAATACATAAAAAAATTATTTAAAAGGAACATTGGATGAAATGTTCTCTATTAATATACCCATTCAAGGTGAAATATGGTAGATAGTCACAAATTACAATGTTAATAAGGAAAACCCATCAATATATAACTAATGTATCTGATATTTAGTACTCCATGACTTTTTTATAGTGTTATATGACATATATGTTTTCACTATTGACCATATGCGGAGTTATAAGAAACTATCATGGAATAGTTATCTTAAAATTTCGATTCATGGTTTTTGGTATGTTACTCTTTATGGATTTACATATTCATTTCTTAGTAAAATTATGTGTGAAATTGTGAATTTGATCTATATTCTCATAAAGAACTTACACTATATATTTATATATAAGAATCTAATTCCATTTACCAAATAACATAACAATCATATAGTGGTTTATAATTAATTATGTGATCCTTAGAGAAATTACACTGATCTTTTGGGTCAAATTATTATAAATGGATTTTATTATGTGGTGGGGGAAATGTAAAACCCATAAATTTAAATATTTTATTACTATTAAATGTGTAAATGGGATTAATAGTTTTCTCAATATTAAACATAAGAAAATCACAATTTTGGTACATTTAGGTAAAAACATAACTACTTTGATTAATTATTAATTAATATTTTTTGAATTCAAAGGAATGATAGGAATAACAACATTATGAAATTTTTATTTATTTAAAATGAAAATATATTTTTAATATTCATGAAATTTAATTATTACATCTGAAATAGAAAATATTATCATTTTATACATAGAAATATATATTTTCTGAAAAATTATCCCTTTTATATAATGTTAATTATAATTTCAAGAAATATATTTAAATGATAAATTGTTTTGATATTTTTTATTAGATATAAAATATAGTTGGTAAATGATATTAATAAATATAATAATTGTTAGAATTTGAATTTCCTCTCCTTATAAAAATATGTTTCCATTTTTTAAAATTTATTTAAATACACAAATTTTAATGTTTTTTGTTTCAAATTATTAAAAATTAAGATCAATTTTGAATTTATCATACCAAAATAGAATTAGTATAAAATTTTTACCTCTTACCAAAATGGATGTTTTGTAGTTGAAATAATGGGGTTTTATGAAAATTGATATTTTTAATGTATTTATAAATATATAAGAATGGACTATAAGATTAAAAATATTATTATTTAAGATTTTTTGATTCTTTTTATTAACACAATTAAATTTTAAAATTTTCATGAGCTTAAAAATATTAGGAACAAAATTTTCAGAAGTAATTAAAATTTCACATTATAAAAAAATTGTTTTTATCACTTAATTTAATCATGTATTATCAGGGGATATTACTTTATATCATTTCGTTGAAATCCACATGTCGATTTTTGATTTCATAGTAAAACAATTTATATCACTAATGTAACATCCAGACCTAGTATGCTACAAAACCAGTCGGTCACATGGCCTTGAGGGTGTCTCCTCATTTGTCGAAGGATAGGGACTAGTATCGAGGGTCTCAGGAGGTGATATAGTTAAGACTATACCCTCTTATAAAATATGAAAAAAATGTATTATTAGATAGTAAACAATGATTATACATGAAGGAGTATAATGAAATATCAAAGAAATGAAAGATAGATTTTATATAATTTAACAAATATATCCAACACCAATTTATAAAATGCATGGATTCTAGATGATACATAAGATAATGTAGTAAATAAGAAAATACATTATAATATAGTA
This sequence comes from Viscum album, assembly GCA_963277665.1. NCBI lineage: Eukaryota > Viridiplantae > Streptophyta > Magnoliopsida > Santalales > Viscaceae > Viscum > Viscum album. The sequence goes on from CAUJRU010000652.1 coordinate 304,962, forward strand.
CAAAAAATAGATAACAACGAAGCCTTGAGGGAGATCTCCATGATATTCTAGAGCTCTAAATCAGTCCTTTTCTCCTAACTACTAGGTACAAGAAATATATAAGACATCTTAGATGTTTCAAATATAAGGTCTACTAGGGAACCAAGTATACCCTAGTGTGTTGTGAGCTAAATATCATAGCTGGATAGAACCCATGGTTCCACGCCCAATCCCGATAATACATTATAAATTATACAGTCTGTAATTATTAATGAATAATGTATTGTAGTATAATTTAACTAAATCCCACGAGCATTCTTTATCCCTGGGCTAGTGTCTGAACATGTAACATGTTTATTATTTTACAACTAGCAGTTTATAGTCTTAACACCTTTTAGAAAAGATGATGGTTCCATGATACATAAGGATGTTGATATTGTTATATACAATTAATATACCAAGGTAATAACCAATGCAATGTAGACCTCATGGGTCTCCAAATCCGTAATAATTATATACTGTAATATGTAAATAGTTTAATGCCTGGATCATATTTCATGGAATTACAGTATAATATTCCTACCGAGCCGATGGATTTCATCCATGCTAAAATGGGACTAAGCAATGACTGGGCAAGATGGGATTTAAACATGGAAATTACTTGGAAATGCTGGATCCAAAGATTGTATTAAATACATCATGTAGTACTATAAGGGGGTTCCTACGGTGTTATATTTAGCATCCAATGTAAATAAAGGATCACGTTCCATATGGGTCTCAACCATAGAATTTCAAATCCCTTAATTGGAAATGGGGACCTCGAGTGCTCGAGGAATCCCGTATGGAATATAAGGTGAGATCAAGTTAGGCCAATCTTATTTTGAAAATGAATTCATATATAATTCTTAAGGATCAAGGAAATTCCTATAATTAGTCTGACAACTCTAATTGGGCATGCAACCATTTATTCAAGTCATCAGTAATTATTAATTCCATTTGGTTCTTGCCTTTCCATTCTTTTGTTTGACAAGGCCATGTTGTGTACAACCATTCATTTAATCAATTTATGAAAATTTTGAAAATCAAGAATCATTGCGCATTCTTCCATTTAAATGGTAATGGATTCTATGAACATAAAACCTATTATTTAATTTCATTTAATAAGGAAAAGTCATATAATTAATATAAATTATAATTTCTATTTGAATGAATTACCATCATTTAATCAAATACCTTAGGCAAGTCATGTGTAATTGATAGGGCATATGATATTCATAATTTCAGAATTAAATAAGCAATTAATATAAATAGAATAACCATATCATTCCAATGAATAAAATAAAGGAATATAAATTCACTAAACAAAGCCTGATGGAATCAGTATTCCCATAAGTCAATTGTATTATATGGATCCATGAGTTACTTCTGAGGTTTCAAAGGAATAAAAGGCAATACCCAAATAGGAAATTACATTCTAGAAACTAGACCTAACAATTAGTCAGTACCTAGTTCATTAATAATTTAAATTAGGCAACACTTTTCTCTAATTCCATTAGGAGACACATTTTAAAAATTCAACATTTCAATCATAACATCATGTAATAATGATGTATTTGTACAAAAAAATGATAAAGAACACAATTATAATCATTAAAATTTTTCTTTAAGAAAACATACATCCATTGGAGGGGTTTTATTATTAAATCATGATATTTTTTATCATAAAAATCATTTTTAGGGGAAACATCATAAAAATTATATTCATGAGGATGTAACAACCAATAACCATATGAGATTAATCCCTGATATTACATCAATAGACACATGTAGCTGAGACTGGATTCATCAGAGAATACTTCAAACGTCACAACCTCCTATGGAAATCTCTGTACTGGGTAACTGACAAGATTTTCTTTCAGATAACCAAAAGCTTCCTGGCACTTCAACTTCCATCCAAAAGCTTATTCCTTTCAGGTCAAGGATGTCAAGGGAGTTGAAACATGAAAAAAGTCAGGCACAAACCACTGGTAGTAACTTTTTGGTCCCATGAAACTATGAACCTGTGCCATGTTCTTGGGTACTGCCCATGAAACTGCCACATCATCTTTTGAAGGATCCACTATTGTTCCCTACTGGGACACCACATGTCCATGGTAGTGCAACTATCATGTCCGGAATAGTCACTTATAAAACCTCCCATAGATCTAGTGGTGTCATTGGACTTCAAAAATTGTCTTTAGATGCTCGGTGGGATCTTTATCTGATATTGAGTTTATCCAAATGTTGTTTATGAACAAGACTACAAACTAGTCCATATACTCATGAAAAATAGATTACATGGGTCCCATGAACACTGCTGGTGTGTTCATAATGCCGAACAACATGACCAAGAACTCAAATTTCTCATATCTTCACCTGAATGTAGTCATCGAGATGTCACCCTCCTTCACCCACAACTGTTGATATCCATACATCATGTTGATCTTTGAGAAGCAACCTTCTCCATTCAAATTATTAAAAATCCAACTGATCCTTAGGAGGGGGTAACGGTTCATTATTGGAACCTAATTCAGTCTTGAGTAGTCTATGCACAGCCTCATACGACCTTTTTCCTTCATTGTGGACAACACTAGAGCACCACGTGGAGAGATGCTTGGTCGGAGAAAACCCTTTGTCGTGATTCATTAACCAGAATCTACAAATACTTCAACTCAGAAGGTTCTATCTGATACGGTGACATCGAAATAGTATGGGAACTGGGTTGTAAGACAATCATGAACACAACATCACGTCATGGGGGTATAGTCACATCCTATTCATGGAATATGTCCATGGAATCACTGACAATACCCAGAACCTCAACCATTTTTTTCTCTATAAATTCCACTGACAACTCAGCTAATATGGAATGATGTGGCTCAAAACGCCAAATTCCTTCCTGGAAATGCCCCTCCTAAACCAAAGTTACACAGTAGCTCACCACATTACAGATCAAGATCCTTCTATGGAAGCAGTCGATAACAACATGCATGGAAAATAGCTAGTCGCTGCCATGGATGACATTGTATGGCTGGATTTGCAGTAAAAAGAGATCCCATATAGATAGATATGGCCCCAACGTCATTCTATACTCTCGAAAAACAGCAAACATGCTAGTCTAACCTCTTACTGGAATACTCAGTATAGGGTTAATGGAATGTATCTCTATTTATAGGATCAATAAATGTGATAGACTGTGTGCCACCAAGGAGTGAAATTATTTGGAATCAAACAAGGCACATGAAAGAGTATTAAAAAAACAGGTTATACCTCAAATGACCCCTGGCCCTGGCGGAGAAACTGTCTATATGGTATGAAACTTCCCACACCTAGATCCTATTCTCGTCAACTTCTTGATGACTCCAAGACTAATCCTCGTTCAAGGTCCCCGAGGATCACACTAAGGTCACAATCCTCTTGCATTGTCCACCCTCGGTGGAGCGGGTACTCGTTGTCCTTGTTGTTGCTACAGAAAATGTCAAGATGGTAACTTGTGATGCTAGGGTGAAAACCGAACCACCCAACCCACACTATACTGCACTCGGTCTGGGCACTGATTCTAAAGATGACCAAGAATTCACCATGTAAATCACCTTGGTCCTAGGATCTAAGAGAAAGTGCGAGGACTGGGAGATCGAAACAGGAACCCCCGAGCCCAACTCCCCATCAGCTAAAACCTAGAAGTCTTTGATGATGGAGGCCTGCTATTAATTTACATAACCTTTAAAGGTCCCAACTAGCTCTCATCACACGGCATACCTCCTAATGATTGAATCCCATCCACCACTTCATACTTTTTCTAAACCTTCGAGTATATCGGTACGGTAATGGGAGTAATAGCGCACTGAAGTGAATGTCAGAGTGCCTCCTCTATGTGACATGTTCACAACTAATCATCCAAAAATGGGTGTTCAGAATAAAAAAGTAAATACTTGATGTTGACCCCCCACACCCTTACCATCATACTTCCATACTGAAGGGAGTGATTCTCTTTTCCTTTTTCATAATTTATTCTATAAGAATGGAATTCATCCTAGACCTCCTTCTCAAAGTAATTTAATAAAATATCATCTACCTCCTTATCCCTGAGATAATGTGTCTTACAGTGTCGCACCGCTCCCCGCAACTGGCTGAAGGCCATAGGGACCCAGTAATCTATCAGAGCTCGAATCAAGCTGAAATCAATTACTATCTCCTAGAGCCAGCTCTCCGTCTCAATGTCTATGATTATGCTCTCATACTTCTCTAGGGTCTACCGCTGAATGTTACAAAGAATATTCTACCACTGGTCATCCTCTTCCTTTCAATAATACCTCCGTTGATTATCCAAATCAGCTTTTTGGGATTCATTCACTTTCACTACTCATAGACAACATATAGGTGCCATTGTTGCATGTTAAACACTGAATTCCCAAGACCGAGTAGTATAGAATATTCCTTTTAATTATCCCTATATTTTTAATTTATTTTAAATTAGAATAATTCCAAGACACACAAGAACACAAGTCATTGTGATTCCTGTACCTTCCATGGGTACTTTACCCTTCAATCAGTGTAGCCTCACCTGGTCGTTCGGTAGGTACATAGTCGTTGCATCGGATCACGGGGGACCCTAAAATCATATGTCCTAGTCAGTCTTTTTTGGCCTATTTCATGTACTAAAATTTATTAACATGGTTTCTTTAATATCCCATTCAATTCTTGTTGGGCCTAATCCCTAACTGCATCTAATAACTCAACCAACCTCCATCTGATACCATTGTTTCCTGGCCCACCTTCCCCAAGATGAGGGAAGTGAAAGAAAACAGCCATAACCTTACTTCTTCAAGTTGAAGGAGATAAAATGACACCCGAGTCCCGCATTCAATAGACCCCAGAGTGGAAAATATCACCATGCATAACTAATTACGCGTAATATGGAAGGAATTACCCTTTTATAGAAAACGATTGGGAGATAAGATGTTCAATACCCAAAAACTCCAAAAAAAGAAGGTAAAGGTAAAACAAAAAATCCATTCCCATATGCATGATTAAAATAAACTACGGAAAAATAAAAGAAAAATATGAAATGATATACCAAAATAAAAGAAAATTTGAAATAAAAACTCTCCCGACATAAAAGCTAGTAAGGTCTTGCACAATCTTCAAAGTCCTTATGGAATCATAAAAGTATTTATTTGTATATAGTGTGAGTATTCAGGTACACTATATTGGGAAAACCAAAATCAATCCGGAAAAAGTGGGAAGACACTCTAATTCCTTATGAGAAATATATATAACCAAAACAGCTATCAAGGAAACTATCCACCAAGCCTCACCAAGAACACTCCCCAAATAACACAAGTATGTTAAAGTAATAGTAGTAACACATCTATAATTGGGTAACCTTCACTGATTTACCATTGGTTATTTAAGACATCCAAAACATCAGACCTCCCCCACATATTCCACTGCAGACCCACTCCCACCCCAACAACAACCTTATCGACCCGCTCAACCTAGTATCCCGCCCACAGAAAACAGGGTCACCAAAACCACACATAATCAAGCCAGGAGGAACCTAGGCCAAAACAACCACTGGCATGCCTGAGGACACCACAGCCTCGACCTGAAGACACTTGGGAAACAAACCTTCCCGCACACACATGGGCCAACCACCAGAACACCCCATGCCAGATGTGTCTTGAGCCATAATGAACCTTAGGCCATTTCAGTTTTCTCGAAACGTCGTGGGATACCTAGGATGAGGGGAAAAGGCGATAATAACCAGACAACCATATAATGTTGGGAAGAAAACCCTCCCCCATGAAATGGGGCTGTTCATCATGAAATGATCAACATGGGTAGGGTACGTATAAGAATCTAAGGAACTAACTATTATGCATATCAATAATCATGCTCTCATCCAGACCTTAGGTTTCCAAAATAGAAACCTATCACATACATAACAACACTGGTTTTAATACATAAATTTCTGAAAACACAACATCCACAACCATAACACAACCCATTTATAGAAAAAAATTCCCCCATTGTACCCATTCTCATTGTCATGTTCATGTGATTCCATTTAAATCATTCCTAAACTACTGATCAAATAATAGGAATAAACACAAAACAAAAAATATCTGAAAGGATAAACAGCCAAGAAGACAATTAATCATTCACGCATGGTTCTCTTGTAATGTAATAACATAAAAAGGGATCTGTGAGATCCCTTGAAATACTGGAACCATACAAATCCCAAACATACCGAATCCACAAGGACTCAAATTGATAAACCAAATACCTCTATACTCGAGATTCCATTCCCATTCAATTCACCCTAAAAACATAATAAAAAGAAACCATTCATATCAATAGATATAAGAAATGGAGTCTTTAAAATTTATCCAACACAATTCATTATGTTTTTTGTTCATTTGTTTAACTGGGGTGATCACAGAAGGATTCTTATTCATCGGGAAACCATTTAATCAACAATGTTTATGTGATATACCAATTTATATATTGCATTCATTCAATCACAAGATTATCAAGAAAATAGAGTTACATTTTTTGACAAATGATGGACTACCAATGACCATGCTTTTATGTGAACATAAGCCCATACAATTCTCAATATAAAAAATGTATAACAAAACAATATCATCAACTTTCCCACCCCTTCACTATTTAGTAGCTTGTTTATTATATTCATTGAAGTATGTTTCATCTATGTCCTGAATGAGAATCATCATACGCACACTTCATGATTTATAGTAAAGAGAGATGAAGGAAGAACCCTATCATTGATGGTCAATGATCAAAGTTTACTTCTCACGTTAAGAACTAGGGATGCACGACCTGCGAAAGAAGAACACCAATGACTCCAAGGCTGAGGGTGATGGGCTCCAACATAGTCACACTATTCATCTCAAGAGGAAGTCTCTAGGAGCAATAAGAGAAATGGAATGGGGTAAGGATGAGATGATCTTAGGTTAAGAAGTGGTCGGGTCCTAAAATATGTGGGATGATTCCGAAGTACTTAAATTTCGGATCTTGGATCAACCATGTGGATTAGAGGTATCATAGGTTGTAATTAATTATGATTTAATAATTATCCTCAGAAATTGTAAAGATATTGGATGTGAATTAATATATTTCATTTAAATAGAGAAAAACAAGTTACATGGGAGAATCTAGATAAAACATGGGAATAAGGAAAATGTGGCCAAGGGTGTGACATGACACATGATTTGGTAACTCAATTGTTGCCCGAATCATGGGGGTGTGAAAAATGTTTTATGGGATTAAAATGACTTTAAACCAATTTAAAAGGTTAAGAAGACTTAAAAAAGGCGGTATGGGAGAAGTGATGAATGAACCCTGACATCCCTCTATTGCACCGTTTGGGAGTGACAGTGATCGGTGACCCGCATATCGGTTTCACTGATTAGTGACGCCATAGTGACACCCTACCACTGACCCCAACACCCTCCTGACTCACTTATGGGTTTCAAAACACCTTAAACATAATAATTTTCCAATGTAATGGACCTGGAGGGTCTGAGACATTATATCAAATAATTGTGAATGGCTTTTTTATTTTTATTTTTTAAAATAGTGGATAAAAATATGAACAATTGAAAGTATTGAACCCTGAAGTCTTAAAAAATCTATAATATAGAATAATAAAAGTCCTTCCAGTAGAAAAATCCTCCCTTATTGAAATGAACCTAACAGATTTGGTAATTTGATCAATAATTACCCATATTTCATAATTATTTCTTATATTTTTTGGAAATCCAATAAAATAACTATAGTAATGTAATCGATTATCCATATATAAATAGAAAGTGCTTTCATGAATCCTCTATGATGTTATCTATCATTTTTCACCTATTGAAAAGGTAAAAATCTTGATACATATCTAGAAATTTATTTCTTCATATTATCCCACCAAAAATGCTGCCTCAAATATCTATAAATAATACATTTTCTAGGGTGTATAGATTAATTTGGGACATTGGAATCATCTAATGATTACTTTTTTTGCTCGGGTATAGAGTTATGTCAAACACTATTCCGAAATTTTAGTATTCAATCCTAAGACATGAATTCTTCCAACATCCCATCATTCATAGCTTTAATTTTCTTTTTAAAAGTATTATCTTTATACTAAGAACATATAATAATTTATAATAAAATATTTTTGTTATCATATTTTAAATGTAGCGAGGTTTCTATTTTTTGATAATTCCAATATCCATCACGACTAGATCTATGAACATATGATTCATTTCAATCCCCATTTTGATTATGAATCCATGATCCTTATTTCCCAATGAATCTTCTACCATATTTATCTTCCATCGGGGACATTGTATTGAAAAATAATAATCCTTTTGTATCTAAATCCATCATATTTCCAACATGTTGAGTTATTTCGATGTGAATATATGTTTCAAACAATTTTGATATGTATATATTTCAAAAAATTCACAATATTTATTGAGTATCTATATCATTCGAGATAATATTTCTAATTCAATCTAAATATAATGAGATGTATTATTATGGTCATGAGTTTTTAAGCACCCCTGTAACACCCCGACCCCAGTTACCCAGAGTCGGTGCATTATTACATAACATTTTCATGATCACAAAAGATCAAGTGTCAAAAGACCGATTAGTTTAGTAGCCTTGGAATAACTAGATACATTCATAAGTTTTACATTACATCATAAATTAAAAAAACTACAACAACATCTTGTCTTCATATCCCCTCATACTATTCCTGGAGGTCATTCATAAATTACTTTTTCACATCCTGGAAAAAAATAATACATTGAAAGGGGTGAGCTCAGATGCTCAGTAATTATAACAATATAGTGGAATCATTCATAAATAAGCATAAACATTTAAGGCAATGTATAGCTAAAACAAAATCAATTTAAACTTTAAATTCAGCATAATATGAAAAAAAATAAAATGATATAATTCCATTTAAAAATTCACATGGCTTTTCTACTTGTCGAATAATCACATGCAATATCAATAACCACTTTCATAATGATGGAATGCATAATGCCAGTCTATCATAACCACATACCCAAGGCCTCGTTCCAAGACAACAGATAAGATTTTGTCAAGGCCTTGTGCCAAGACACTAGTTTGTCTCATGAGACCTACTGATGCATCGTGAAGCAATAGCGTGCTCCACCCGTCACTTACTAAGTCCAGTGCATTCTTCATATGAACAAGTTTAAACATAACATAAACATTCGTATTAAAAATAGAATACGAAATTTCAATACTTTATTAATAAACCATGAATGGTAAAATCACATCCACAGTCAAACATATCATAAAACCTTCAATACAATATGGATGTTTTGTATCATAATATTTCAACTTCAAATAATATTAAAATCCATCAAAGGATTTTGACATAGAGGAAATCAAAACTAGTTGAGAGAAATATCTCTTTTATGGAAATCATCTAAAATTCACATAAATATAAAATAGAACATTTACTTTGAAAATATATTTATAAGATTTTATGAGAAGCCTAAATGATTTTACAATGGTGGAAAATATCCACACCCGCCGTATAAGTTAAAAAAAAGACATTCTTACCTTAATTTTGTCGAAAAGGTTAAAAGGACATTGTTTGGAAAATGAAATAAAGATTCCATTATAAACTTCTTATAAAAATTTAAACAACGGTATAAATGAATTTAACCAATATTTTGTAAAATATTAAGAATGATTTGAAATAGATTTTTGAGAAACATGGATGTGGATGATAAAGAGGTCCATGTAGATAATTACGTACAAACAACCTTGGATAAAGAAGAGATTGTGAAATAAACCCTTACCTTGTAATTTTCCTTAGTCAATTGTATGTTAACCTCATGTATAATAGTTAAAACATTGTTATTAAGTTATACAAGAACCATATAAATAATTATGTTATCATATATGATCCTCTAATAATGCTATGTTACAAATATTTTAGTATTATCGTCGTTTCAGGTGTTAACTTACTCATTTTATTTTATATGTTTTGTTACATAAGTCATGTTTTTTATGGATATGATGTATCTCATAATTATTTAATGTTTTTAAACATTAAGTTTAATAATCAAATGAAAATTAGTCTTGAATGAATATGATGGGGAATGAATCTCATCACTCTCGTGGAGACTGTTGTCCGTACGTACCCACGAGCGACAATATCATTCTTTTGATATTAAAATAATATATAATTGGATGGTATATCATATATACAGAATCATTATCATGTTATAATTCTTATTTACATGAATTACACATCATTATTATACCAATCCAAATAATAATATATTGAATAACAATTACACCACGACGTTGAGACGGTAAGACGTACATACGCACGTATGGTGACATGTCATTTAAAGGATAGATATAATAATGAATATGGTTGTACCATATTTATAATAACATCACAATATATAAAAGATACTGGAGTTAATATTTTAGAATGGAAATAATAAAGAAACATGAAGTGGATGATTAAAGTAACCTGAAAGAGGGTGGTGAAAATGTTACCTCTTCTTCGGGTTCATCCTTTTGATATGATAAAAAGGGATCCATAGGATGGCTTTCTAATCAAAATAAGGACTCTAGGATAAAGTGAGGGAAGTTGAGAGAATATTTGGGCAGGGGTTGGTGGAACCAAAAGGCTATGATGATGTGAATAATTGGTTAGAAGTGGTGTCCTTTTATAAGGGGGAGGAGGGTCTCCTTAGGAAAAACATAAAGTATTAATTTATAATAAATTCATATTCAGTTTATAATGCCTTAAAAGTGGATTATTCAATGTCTAATGTGGGTATGGGTCTAAATCTATTCAAAAAAATATATTTTAGATAGGTTTGGTTCATTATATTAACCTTATATTTTAGTTTTAACTCTTAGTTAATTAGTTTAACATTTACCATGTCACTTTGTATTTATATATTATATAGTTAATAAACGTACTACATACATCCATGTGCCCCCAAGTGGTCCATTAATGACAAAAATGTCATGATATAAGTCCTTTTTCTGAACCATAGATTTTTATGAATATAATATTAATTAATAATATAAAATATTTTTTAAACACTCTTTTATGTCAATTTTGACACTATTGGGTATTTTGTTTTTGATAATTTTATAACAGAATTTTTACTTCTAAAATAATTTATATAACCAATCATAATATTACATATGAAGATACAAAATTAGTGATATTCATAAAAAGTCTCAAATTTCATTTATTTTCATATTTATAATATCAATTATTTTAATATTTCATTAATTATGTAATTACTACATCACCATTGTGTCAAAAATAAATTAAATTATTTAATGTCCAAAAATTATAAATAAACTACCATATTATAGGAAATCGTTTTAGGTTTCTTATGAATATTTTCAATTTAATGTACCTTATGTATAACCCTATATTAAAAATTTTTTAGTAATTAATCTTTGATTTTACCTCTTTTAACTCCTCTTTGAATTAAATAATAATTAATTTCTTAATCTAATACAAGTGGACCTATATGATAATATTTTATTCCTAAGGTTATTTTTTGTTGAGATACACTTTTCCAATAGAATTATGACATGTGTTAGGGTAATATTAATATCATTTTTACCCTTAATTAACCTATTTACTTTTAACTATGGTAAATAAAAGTAATAAGTTACTATTCAACAAAAATTATTATCATCTCATTAAACCACATTATACTCCTTGATATTAACAGTTTCTCATGGATTTTCCAAATTCCACTCACAGAAGCGGTAAAATTATGTTTTATGTGAGTTTCCAGATTCTCCTAGGAGGTGGGTAATAGACGGTGAAAAGTTCAATAAAATTTTAAAATATCTAAAATTATTCTGAACATATTCCAATGAATTACATTGAACTTATATAGGTATTATATGTATATTTTGACCTTAATTAAATTTAAATAAAATAAATAATTATTTAAAAAAAATCGGTTTTAAACTATAACTCATTGTTTTATCACTATTCATAAAAAATTGAATGTTTTGAGAAAAATACCAAAATTTCACCCTAGGCTAATTTCTATATTCCGAATCCAAAAACGAAGTCCATTTTGAAAGATAAAATTTATAAAATATCAAAAATAGGGTATTACTATTCATAATGGCTTGTTTGATTGTTTGTGGTGTGTGTTAGAACACAAAGTTGCGTACAACACATGCTACTGTATTTTTCAAAGAGAAGCGTACCATTGAAGCTTGGGGTGTTACATTCTCCCTTCCTTAAAGTAATTTCGTCCTGAAAATTTCTAGAATAATACAGCATGAAAAGACTCGGGTGATTCTTCATCATAAGTTCCTCTGGTTCCCATATCGCCTCTTCCATCTTATGGTTTCTCTATAGAACTTTACCAAACGAGTCGTCTAGTTTCTCAGCACTTGTTATCTGGTATCAAGATTCTTGATGGGATCTTCACAATAAGACTGATCAGGTTCCAGTTCTAATTCCTCATAGGTGAGTACATGCGTCGGGTCAGGCAGGTATTTTCTCAATAGTGATACATGGAACACATCATGAACATTAGAGAGATTTGGCAGCATTTGATAACGGTAAGCTACAACCCCAATTCTTTCTAGAATTTTGAAAGGTCCGATGTACATGGGACTCAATTTACCCTTCTTACCAAAACGTATAACGCCCTTCCATGGTGATACCTTCAAGAAAAAATGATCCCCTACTTGAAATTCCAAATCCTTCTTTCGGTTATCAGTATATCTCTTCTGCCTACTTTAAGCTTCTTTGATGTGGTTTTGGATTACCTTTACCTTTTCCATTGTTTCCTCCCCCAGTTCTAGGCCTAAAAGTTTTCTTTCACCATCGTCATCCCAACAGATTGGTGTGAAACATATATTTACATATTACTCTTCATATGGTGCCATCCGAATACTTGAATGGAAGCTATTATTATAAGAAAATTCCACCAGAGGTATATATTGATCCCACATACCCTAAAAGTCAAGTGAGCATAATCTCAACATGTATTTTATGGTATGAATAGTTCGTTCAGATCTTCCATCAGTTTGGGGGAGGAAGGATGTGCTCAAACAAGGTTCAGTATCCAGGTATTTCTGAAGACTTATCCAGAATCTTGAAGTAAAACTGGGATCATGATCAGAAACAATCGATAGGGGTACTCCATGAAGACTCAAAAATTTATTAATATATAGTCTTACTAGACGTTCTAGTGGTATATCTTCTCCTATAGTATGAAAATATTTTGACATGGAAGTATGATCAACAATAACACATATTGAATTGTTCAATCTAGGAGTCTTTGGTAGTCCCATGACAAATTCCGTTGTGATAGTATCCCATTTCCACTCAGGTATGGGAAGAGGTTGCAATACTCCACCAGGATGTTTCCTTCCAGCTTTCACTTGTTGAAAAACCATACATCTTCACACAAAATCAGAAATCTTCCACTTCATGTTGTCCCACCGAAAATGTTCCTTCAAATATCTATACATTTTGGTTCTCCCATGGTGTATAGAGAAATTTGAACTTTGAGCATCATCCCAAAATTCCCTTTTTAGATCAGGTATATCAGGAACACAAAGTCACTTCCAAAATTTCAAACTTCCATTCTCATGCACAAAGTCTCTCAATCTCCCATCATTCACAGCTTTAATCTTCTTTTGAAACTCTTCATCACCGGTCTGAGAACTCTTTATCCTTTCTAGTAAAGATGGTTTGGAAACCATTTGAAAAAGTATCAATGTTTCACCTTCCATGGTAATTCCTATATCCATCTTTACTAGATCAATGAATATAGGATCCCTTTCAATTCTCATCATGTTCAAATCTCCATGATCCTTTCTTCTCAAAGCATATGCCATCTTATTTGCCTTCCCCAGGTGGTAGTGTATCATGAAATCATAATCCTTGAGTAGTTCAAACCATCAAATTTTCCTCATGTTGAGTTCTTTCTGAGAGAAAATGTACTTCAAACTATTTTTATCAGTATAAATCTCAAATTTTTTACCATAGTGATAATGTCTCCATATATTCAATAAAATGATTACAGAAGCTAACTTAAGATCATTAGTATAATAGTTTTTCTCGTGAATTTTCAACTGTCGTGATGCATAGGCAATAACCATATCATTCTGCATAAGGACACAACGAAGTCATTTCTTTGATGCATCACTATAAATAACGAACCCATCATTCCTCAATGGTAGAGTCAATATAGGATTATTGACTAATATTCCCTTCAGTTCATTGAAACATGATTCACACTCTTTTGTCCAAACAAATTTAACCCCTTTACGTGTGATATTTGTTAATGGGTTAGCCAACCAGGAATCTTTCTGGGCGAAATGTTGATAATAACCTGCTAAACTAATAAAACTACATACCTCAGTTATACTCGTTAGTGCATGCCATTCTTGGATTGACTTGGTCTTAGAAAGATAAACAGAGATTCCATATTTAGAGACAATATGGCCAAGAAAAAAATCTCCTGAATCCTGAACTCACACTTGCTAAAGTTCCCATATAATTCATGTCTTCTCAGAGTCTTCAGGATAATGCTCAAGTGATTTTCATGATCTTCATAGATTTTGGAATATACCAAGATAGAATCAATAAATACCACCAAAAATTCATCTAGATATTCCTTGAATACTCTATTCATTAGATACATGAATACATAGGGTGGATTAGTTAATCCCAAAGGCATTACTGTAAACTCGTAATGCCCTTACCTGGTTCGAAATGGTGTCTTTGGAATTTCTTCCTTATTTATACACAACTGATGGTATCTAGATTGATGTTCAATCTCAGAAAAGTATTGAGCTCCATGCGGTTGGTCAAATAAATCATCAATGCAAGGTAGGGGATACTTGTTCTTTATTGTTATAGAATTGTTCTCCCTGTAGTCGAAACAAAACCTCATTTAATCATCTTTCTTCTTAACAAAAAGGACATGGGATCCCCATGGAGAAACACTATGGAGAATAAATACCTTATTACTCAATTCCACTAGTTGTTTCTTTAGTGAAACTAATTACACAGTGGCCATTCTATACGAGGTCATCGATATAGGCCTTGATCCAGGAATTAAATCAATGGAAAACTCAACTTCTCGTTCTGGAGGATGTCAAGATAAATCATCCGGAAACACATCTAAATATTCTTTCAAAATAGGGGCATCCTCTATTTGAACATTCATTTCCTCACCCACAGTCATTTCATTCTCTTCCTCCCCAATAATTGAATTTAGTTGAGCTACCGTGGGTGGATCTAGGTGAGAATAAGGTGGTGATGATTTTGTTCTAAAGATAAGGTGTTCCTTATCATCATCATCAAAATAGTAACCTCATTCTTCTTAAAATAAATTTTTGCATCATGGTCTGAAATCCAATCCATACCAAGGATTATATAAAATTCAATCATGGGTATGATGATGTGATCAGTAGATAAAGAACATTTATGTGGTCTAATTGGGACTGATTCACAAAACATTGTTGCAATGATTCATCCCTTAGGAGTTTTAACTGACAACTGCCTTGTTGGATGAAATTGGAAATATCTAATATTCATAGATAACTATGAAGATATGAAACAATGCGATGATCCCGAAACAAATAATTCATTTTCTAAACTTGAGGAAACCATTAAATTACTTGCCACCACCTCTTTAGGAGCTTCTACCTCAGCAGTAGTGATAGCATAAGCTTGGCCCTGATCCCTTGGCCTTTTCTAAGGTATGTTCCCCTGACGCTTAGTACATTCATTTACCAAATGTCCCATCTCCATGAAATTGTAGCATTGGACATCGGTAGCTTCCTTCTTGCCCTTGAAGTCATGAGATTGGTGGCCTTTTTGACCACACTTGTAACAGACTCCCATTACTTTTAAGAAAGTACCAGGGTGTTTATTCCCAAATTTACTGCAGGATGGATATTCAACTTTTCCCTTCTTCCCCTTATTTCCATTCCTAGAGTGATCATCAGATCTCTTCATCTCCTTCTTTGCTTTAAATTCAAAAGACATGGAGAATTACTTTTCTGTCTTGATAGCACGTGATACAATATCTTCAAACAACGAGAAGGATTTTGAGACTAATGCTCGATAGAGAAACAGTTTTAACCCATCAAAGAAACGATCAATCTTACTTATTAGGTTACGTATATAATCTCCATCATAACTTGCTAACCTTTTAAGGTTATCCTCCTACTTTGTGACATTCTCATCCCCCTTTTGTTTCAGACTCAGAAATTTCCTTTCTATATCTGCTCGATGGTCACGAGGAAAATATTTTTCTCAGAAAAGTTATTTTAACTCCCTCCATTCCATATTTGATACTTCCTCATCATCCTTTGTGTTTTGAATCATGTACCACCATTGATCAGCATCTCCAGTGAGGTGGTAAACTACCATGATAACTTTTTCCCTTTCACTACTCCTCAAATCCTGAAATATTTTCTCTAGGGAATTTATCCATTTCTCAGCTACTAAGATATTTTTACTCCCCTTGAATGTTGGTGGTTGGTGCCTCATGAAGCGGTCTAACATTGATCCTCCATGATGTGGACCCGGGTGCTCCATATGGGTAAGGTTATTATTCATAACCTGAGTGAGTTGTCCCAGTATGGTCATTAGATAATCAGCACCAGTTCGATAACCAACTCCACTATAATTATCTTGAGCAGGAGGGAAATCCCTACATGGAGTGCGTGCATTGATACAGTTTCCATTTCTTCTACTAGGTTCCATTTCTAAACAACGTCATATACTAGATCAGTTTATGAATCAAAATACGTAATTCCATACTTGTAAAACACTTATCATAAATTGAACTATTTATGGATATAATCCATAATCAAAAAAATGGTTTCTTTGGGAATGTATATACTCATAAACCCTTCATAATGGTTTGTAATGGAAATGGGAATTATGCTAAGCATATCCCTTGGGTGTGTCATAACCAAGAGTGCAGTAAGACTCGTTGTCGTGCACCATTTCCCGTTCGAGTCTAGCTCAAAGAAGTGTTTTCAAGTTTTACCCCAAGGTATATTTGTACCAGAGACGCCTCTACCTTATCGTATCCAGACAGGGATGTATTGCTCAGAAAACTCACGAAATCTCTAATATACCAAAATTCTAGGAAGTTATTCTATAATAATCATCAAAGTATATCTTTGTTCTATGTGATCTAATCAGAGTTTATCCAAATATAGCTTCCAAGGTGTGTACTAAACATCCTCTGATACCAACTATAACACCAGGACCCCAGTTACTAAGAGTCGATGAATTATTACATAACATTGGCATGATAAAAAAAGATCAATTCTTGACAGACTTATTAGTTTAGTAGCCTTAGAATAACTAGATACATTCATAAGTATTACATTAAATCATAAAGTAAAAAAACTAAAACAACATCTTGTCTTCATATACCATCATACTATTCCTATAGGTCACTCATAAATTAATTCTTCACATCCTGGGAAAAATCGAACATTAAATGAGGAGAGCTCAGATGCTCAGTAAGGATAAAAATATAGCGGAAACATTCATAAATAAGCATAAACATTTAAGGAAATGTCTAACTAAAACAAAAGCCTTTTAAACTTGAACTTCGGCATAATATGTCAAAAATAAATTGAAATAATTCCATTTAATTATTCACATGGATATTCTTCTAGTCGAATAATCACATGAAATATCAATAACCACTCTCAAAATGATTGAATGCATAATGCCAGATTATCATAACCACGTATTCAAGGCCTCGTGCCAAGACTAAAAATAAGATTTTGTCATGGCCTTGTTCCAAGACACTAGTTTGTCTAGTGAGACATACTGATGCATCGAGGATCTATAGTGGGCACCACCCGTCACATACTAAGTCCAATGCATTCCTCATATGAACAGGTTTAAACATAACATAAACATTCATATTAAAACTAGACTACGAAATTTCAATACATTATCAATAAACCATGAATGGTAATAACTCATCCACAATAAAACATATCATAAAACTTCCAATACAATATGGAAGTTTTGTATCATAATATATCAACTTCAAATAATCTTAAAATCCATCAAAGGATGTTGACATAGATGAAATCAAAACTATTTGAGGGAAAATATCCCTTTTTTTAAAATCATTTAAAAGACACATAAATATAAAATTAAACATTTACTTTGAAAATATCTTTATATTCTTGTAATAGAAGCTTCAATGATTTTACAATGGTGTATAATACCCACACTCGCCATATAAGTTAAAAAAAGATAATCTTACGTTGATTTTGTTGAAAAGGTTAAAAGGACCTTGTTAGGAAAATGATGTAAATATTCCATTATAAACTTCTTATAAAAATTAAAACGAGGGTATATATTACTTTAAACCATATTCTGTAAAATAGTAAGAATGATTTGAAATACATTTTTGAGAAACATGGATGTGGATGATAAAGATGTCCCAGTAGATAATTACGTATAAACAACCTCAGATAATGAAGAGATTGTGAAATAAACCAATACCTTGTACTTTTCCTTAGTGGATGGTATGTTAGCCTCATGTATTATAGTTAAAAAAATGTTATTAAATTATACAATAACCATATACATAATTATGATATCATAAATGATCTTCTAATAATGCTTTGTTAATAATATTTCAGTATTATCGTCGTTTCAGGTGTTAACTTACTCATTTTCTTTAATATGTATTTTACATAAGTCGTGTTTGTTATGGATAGTTTGTATCTCAAAATTACATAAATTTCTTAAACATTACTTTTTAATCATTAAATGATAATTAGTCTTGAATGGATATGATGGGGAATTAATTTCATCGCGTTCGTGGAGAAGGTAGTCCGTACGTACACACAAGCGAGAATATCATTCTTTTGATATTAAAATAATATATAATTGGATGGTATATCATATATAAAGAATCATTATCATGCTATATTTATTATTTTCATGAATAACACATCATTATTATACCCATCCAAATAATAATATATTGAATAACAATTACACCACGACATGGAGACGGTAAACCGTACGTACGCACGTATTGTGACATGTTATTCAAAGGATGGATAGAATACTGAATATGGTTGTACCATATTTATAATAACATAACATTATATAGAAGATACTATAGTTATTATATTAGAATGGAAATAACAAAGAAAGAAGTAGGGGAAGAAGAAGGTAACATGAATGAGGGTGGTGAAAACATTACCTCTTCTTCATGTTTTACCTTTTGATTTGATCAAAAGGGCTCCTTAGGATGGCTTTCTGATCAAACTAAGGACACTAGGTTGAAGTTAGGGAAGTTGAGAGAATATTTGGGAAGGTTTTGGCGAAACCAAAATTCTTTGAAGGTGTGAAGAATTGGTTAGAAGTGGTGTCCTTTTATAAAGGGGAGGAGGGGCTCTTTAGGACAAACATAAAGTATTAATTTATAATAAATTCATATTCAGATTTCTAATGGCTCCAAAGTGTATTATTCAATGTATAATGTGTGGATGGGTCTAGATCCTTTCAACAAATATATTTTAGATAGGTTTGGGTCATTATATTAACCTTATCTTTTAGTTTTAACTCTTACTTAATTAGTTTGACATTTACCATGTCACATTGTATTTTTATATTATATATTTAATAAACTTACTATATAAATCCAAGAGTCCCCCAAGTGGTCCAGTAATGATACACCTATCATGATATAAGTCCTTTGACCGAACCTTAGATTTTTAGAAATAGAATATTATTTAATAATATAATATTTTTTTAAAAAACCCATTTCTGTCAATTCTAACACTATTGGGTATTTTGTATTTGATAATTTCATAACTGCATTATTACTTCGAAAACAATTTATATATCCAATACCAATATGTCATATTAACTTATGAAATTAGTGCAATTCATAAAAAGTCTCAAATTGAATTTATTTTTAAATTTATAAGATCAATTATTTTAAAATATCATTAATTAATTAATTACTGCATCACCATTGTGTCATAATTAAATTAAATTATATAATGAATATAAATTATAAATAAAATACCATTTTGTAAAAATCTTTTTATCTTTCTAATTAATATTTATAGTCAAATTTATCTTATGTATAACTGTATATTAATAATTTTCTACTAATTAAACTTTCATTTTAACTCTTTTAACTCTTATTTGAATTAAATAATAATTAATGTGCTAATCTAATACAAGTGGACCTAAATGATAATATTTTATTCCTATGGTTATTTTTGGTCGAGGTACACTTGACCAATATAATTAGTACATGTTTTAGGGTAATATTAATAACATTTTTACCCTTAATTACCCTATTTACTTTAAACCATGGTAAATAAAAGAAAAAACGTACTATTCACCAAAAATTATTATCATCTCATTGAACAAAATTTTACTCCTTGATATTAACCATGTCTCTCGGATTTTTGAAATTCGACTCACAAAGGTGGTAAAAATAAGTTTTATGTGAGTTTCCAAATTCTTCTAGGTGGTGGGTAAAAGACGATGAAAATTTCAATAAATTATTTATATATCTAAAATTATGATGAACTAACTACAATGAATTACATTGAACTTATATAGGTATTATATATCTATTATGACCTTAATTAATTTTAAATAAAATAAATAATTATTTATATAAAAATTCGGTTTTAAACTATAACCCATTTTTTCACTGTTCATCAAAAATTGAATGTTTTTAGAAAACTACCAAAATTTCACCCTAGGATAATTTCGATATACCGAATCCAAAAATGAAGTCCATTTTGAAAGATAAAATTTATAAAATTTTAAAAAGAAGGTATTACTATTCATAACGGCTAGTTTTATTGGTTGTGGTGTGTGTTAGAACTCGAAGATGCGTACAACACATGCTACAAAATTATTCAAAGAGAAGAGTATCGTGGAAGCTTGGGGTGTTACAACCCTGATTCATAAGCAATAAATATATCCTTCTTAATAAGTCCATAACTAATTCCTTTCTTTGATACATCACGATAAATCACAAATTCACCATTACCTGATGGTATAAAAAAGATAATAGAATTCTCTAACATTATATTCTATTCTTAAATGAAATATTAACATTCTTTTCTAAAAATAAACATAAACCCTTTTCAATTATGTTTGTTTAATTGGATATCTAGTTGATAAAACATGTAAAAACCCCTGACATTAACTTGTTAATGCAATTAAACTACGAACCTTGTTTATTAATGTTGGTATATGCCATTCATGAATTTCCTATTTGATGTCAGGATAAAATGATATTCCATATATAGAGGCAATATGGACATAAAAAGAAATATTTTGATGCTATAATTCATATTTTATCAACAACACATATATCTATTTTCTTATTAGAGACTATAGAAAAATTCACACGTTATTCTCTTGGTCTTTTTATATTTTGGAATATATAATAATCTTATCAATAAATACCCCAAAAATCATCAAGATATTCCTTGAACACTTTGTTCATTAGATCCAAAAAATAGAGGGTTCATTACTCAGTTCAAATGGAATTAATATAAACTCGAAATTTATATACCTTGTTAGGAATAATGTCATTGGAATATCATCCTTCATCACATGAAATTGATTATATAAAAATCAATGTTTCATATTATAATGATATTGATCTCAGTGAATTTGATCAAAATAATAATTACTGTGAGATAGAGGATACTAGTTTTTTTATTGAAATATCATTGATATCTCAATAGTCGATGCACTACCTCATGGATCAATAATTATGCTTGAAAAACAAAATAGGATCTCTCCTTAGAGAAACACAAGGGATAATAAATATCTTATTTCTCAACTACAATGATTATTTCATTATCTCAAATATATTCATAGTGGTCATTTTTTAAGGAATCATTGCAATTGGCCTTGAATCTAGGATTCAATAAATAAAAAAATTATCTTCTCTCTATAGAGAGTTTCTAGGTAAATCCTCTATAAATGAAAAAATGTATTCTTGTAAAATAGTTATGTCCTCTTATATAGATTTGGGTTTTTCTTCTTCATCATGAATTTTATATAGAATAGATAATAGAGGTTTATCCATATATGACTCAGATAATAAAGTCTCTCCTATAAAGATGAGAAATTCCAAAACTTCATCATGAATAATAATATTCTTCTCATTACAATAATTTTATTAATTATATTTTTGAAATCATACACTTTGTAAGAATTATATCAAAATCAATCATAGTTATTATGATAAAAACATATTTTTTTGCATGTTTATCTATCTTAATATAAAATACTCAACAAATCATTGTTGCAATATGTTTTCCAAAATGATTCATTACTAATAACTCCCTTGTTAATGTGAATTTGAAATATCTTATTTTTAAGGAAAACATGGATTATATAATGGAATGAGATGATCTAGATTCCTATAATGATCTAAATAACATTGAGGAGATGAATAAAGTACCTTACCCAACATCATTTGGGACTTAATCCTCATCTGTTTTTATTGCATATGTATTTCCTTGATCTATTGGAATTTTCTATGGAATGTTTCTTTTATGCTACAGAAAATCATTTCATAGTGTCCTGTCTCACTAAAACCGTTGAATTGAACATTTTTAGCCACTAATTTTCCCGTGAAATCATAGTATTAGTGTCCTTTTTTTCCACTCTTTTAGATAACATCATTTCCTCTTTGACAGGATCCAGGGTGTTTCCATCCACAAGCATCACACATTCGAAAATTCCTTTTTTATTATTCCCATTATGAATTTTTTTCCCCACAATAATCTTATTATCTTGTTTCAATTAAATTTATATAACATTGAGAATTATTTCATTGTCTTGTAATAAAAAAGAGACAATATCTTCTTATGATCTGAATGTTTGGGCAACCCATTCCATTCTAATGAATTTTTTAACCAATTAATGAATCAATTGATCTTGATTAATGGATTATGAATGTAATCCATAAAATTCATTTATAAATTGGAAATGTTGACTTTTAATCCTATTTTTTTATGAAACTTGTTAATTTTCACTCTATATCTGCTCGTAGTTCTAGAGGGAAATATATTTTCATAAAATTACCAAAAAATTATACTGATATATATTCCATATTTCATCATCTTTTTTTATGTATAGAGTACACAATATCTAATGATCGTCCTATCCTAAGAGACGACCATCTACCATGATAAAATTATCCCTATCAGTACTTCCCAAACTAAGAAATATATTTTCTATGTAAAATATCAATTAATCACCAACAACTGGATTTGTGGTTCTATATATTGATGGATTCTATTGTCACATAAAGTGGTATAACGTTTTTACACCTTGTTGTAGATCTTATTTCTCTATGTGAGTATGGTTATTGCTCATAACCTAATCCAATTGTTCTAGTATAGTTATAAGTTAATGATCTTCAGTTGAAGCACCCTCTCCAACATCATTATCAAATATAGGTTGTAAATTCTACATAGAATACATGTTGTGATATAGTTTCCATTCATTCTACTAGATTCCATTTATAAAACATTACCTAAAAAAATTAGGTTATAAGTTATAATGTGTAATTTTGAAAGTAGAAAAATACATATTATTAATTGTAAATTTACACATATCTAATTTCATAATCATAAAAATGGTTTCGTTAGGGACATGTTTACATTTAAATCCATCATAGTGCTTTCCAACGAAATGTGAGTGATCCTAAGAATATACCTTGGGTGTTTCAAACTGAGAGTGAAGTAAGGGATGTCATCATCTACTATGTTAGAGTGATCCAGGTCTGACACACCATGATAGAGTTATAACCCCTAGGTACATCCATGATAGAAACATGCCTATATTTAGTACCCATACAAGGATGTATTTCTTGGATAACAAACTTATTATCTAACAGACCAAAATTATAGGATTTTAATTTATGTTTATCCTCAATGGAAATCGTAGGGTTTTGTTCTGTAATCATTTTTAAATATATATTCCATGGTTTCTATAATACATACTATGATACCAACTAAGAATACCCCAATAATAGTATCCCAGATTCGATGCCTTACTTTATTACATTGGAATAGTAAATAAGGAAGACACATCCAAAAGTTTAGAATTGTTTAGTTCCATAGGAAAATTGGATTAAAAATATGGTTTTCAATCTAAATAGAAATTAATAACACCATATAAGCACTATGTTAAATATACATAATCCCCTTGATTATCCCATCATGTCATTAATAATTAATATTTTCGCATATTGGGGGGAAGTAAAACATATTAATTATGTGAACTCAAAAGCTTAATAATGGTAAAAATACAGCATAAGCTAGTGTAAATATAATAACTAAGTAAAGGTGAATAACTAAAAACACATGCCTTTAAAATATAATCTTCTGGATACAATGGAATAAATGAAATCTGAATAAATAATTCCCTATAAGTAATCACATTAGAATATAAAATTATCAATTATATTATTCATGTTGAATAAAGACATGGTTAATCAATTACTAATATCAGATTGATGTAATGCATAATAATGGACATCTTAAATACACCTTTGAGGCCACTTCCAAGACATCTAAAAATAAATGGTTAATGCCTCACCTAAATCCACAGCTGTATTGTAACATGATACATACCAATACATTGAGGGATATAGTAGGACCCACCGATCACATAATATGTACAATGAATTCAATATATAAATAGTTTAAAAAAACATATACTATTGATTATGAATTTCATATTGGGAAAGGATTGGGATGATAAATATCATCAAATGTATTTGGAAGGGTAGGAGAGGATTCTGGGACCTGAGAGGCATGTGCGCACAAGATTCAAGGGATGCGTGTGAAATTCCCTCTAGTGCACAAAAAATTTCATTCCCAATGCGAAATCAAGTTAAGTCTTCCATGTAAACCCACCCGAAAATGCCAAAGGTGTTTGTGTGAAAGAGCGATAGGTTGTGAGAAACATTCCTCCTGGTGTGCAAAATCTAGCGCACCCAATGGGACATCAAAGGGATCTTGCGTGCCGGTAAGCTCGAAAATTAGTTAAGGCCCAAGTGTGAAGGTACCCGATGGTGCCCAAACCCTTGTTCACCCAATGCGAAGTCAAAACGAGGCTTCTGTGGCAACCCCCCCCCCCCCCCCCCCCCAACCGCCAAAGGTGCTAGTGCGCAGATGTCTGGGAGGTGAGGAAACTTTCCTCCGGCACAAAAACCCTTGCGCGTCCAATGCGACGTCAAACTATCATCTGCATGCAGCACCCATTTGGCGCCACCTATGAGGATTGTGGCTATAAATCAAATCTCCCCCCACCATTTAGGGATGGTGACAGAAGCTGAAATGGTACTCTGTTGCATGAAAGACACATCTTTCATGAGTGAGCGAAAAACACTATAGCCACAAGGTTTTGGTTCTTGCGTGACAGGTCCCGTAAGGGTCCTCCTTTTGGTGGGCCATCTCTGGCATTATCATCATCAATTTCATTTTACCCTAAGTAAATTACATGAAATAGTTACCTCTTTCTTGAATTTTCCCCCCACATCATGCATATTTTTCATTCACCCTTTTTATTGGTGCACGTCCTTTCGATTTTCATACAACCATTCCATTATGCATAAAGCCTCTCATTTTGTGTGCACCATTTCAGTTTGCGCACATATGTTCCATAATGTGTGCAACATTTAATCATTATTTCATCCCTCCTTGTGTGCTCTATGTTCTGTCCATTCCTTAACTCACCATGTCTGAATAGCTCTTACGTGCAACACTCCTCTGTCGCACACCTTTCTCATGTACGACCTTCCAGGTTCGTACGAAGTGATTTCATAGTCCCCTGGGTGGTGCATTATGTGGTGTTTCTTATCCTTATGCTTCTTCTCATAAGAACGCTAATGACTACCAATTCATCGAAAAGCCATTCTAACGTCGGCCCCTAAAAGGATCACTCCACAACACCCACCTCACACGGAATTTCCAGTGCCTTCCCTTCACCAATGGTTAAAGTGTGTTGGTTATGTATGTCCTAGGGGTTTGGAGTAAACCCACCTCATCCAAGCTACAAGATGTTAAAAATCAATGATACATCATCCACATCACAAGATGTTAAATTGTGACCTCACCCCATGCCTTTTACACGGGGAGCCCCATCTCGGACATTCTCTACGCCCACTCATCACCACGGGAGTGAGATCTTCCTCACATGGAATGAGATACTATTTTCTGGAAGGGTTCATATCTGTGTGGAAGGGAAACCATCTTGGTGCAATCCCCCTAAACATTCTTTCAAGTGGCAGTACCCTTACACTTCATTTTTTCTTCTGTGCTATGGACCAGAAGGGGGATTGGGCACCAGGACCATCATCTTCCCAACCCTCTCACTCTGGTCTTTCATGCCATTGGGCCTCCATCATGGAGTATGTCCCAATATCCATCTCCTTGGGCGGCGGACACATGTATGACCATATATCCTCATTCATCTACGAACCACTTGTATGAACCTATATCCTTTTTGGGTGAGAACCACACATATTCCCCACTCCACATCCCTCAGACACACCTTCCGTGACATGATTTTCAAGTATTTGAGGGCTCTTGTTTATCACACTGAGCATGACTCACATGGGCTTAGATTAAACATTGACCATGGGATCCTATTTGGGATTCCTCCGTGTGTAATCCCCAAACACCAATCCGAACTACGTGTACTTTGATCCTTACCAAGATAAGGTACATAGGATGCTTCCATGAGGTTCAAGCCCAACAACTATTATTCCCGACCACCTTCATATCGACTCACCAACAACATTGGAACTACATGGACTTTTATCTTCGCCAATGAATGGTACATAGGAAGACTCCCTAAGGATCAATCCAAACAACTATTGGTCCTAACCCCCATTACGTAGGTTCACCAACTCCATCCCAAACAATGTGGACTTTGATCCATTCCAAGGAATGGTACATAGGAAGCCTCCCCTAGGTTCATACCCAACACCCATCGGTCTTGACCACTTCAAGTCGGTCTACCCAAGTCCTATATTATGTTAAACCATACTCCCATTTTTGTCTTGCAAGACACTAAAATGTCACCCAATCAGCTATATATTGTTTTCATCCCTAATCAGCTGTATTACTTTTCCAACCCAAATCAACGTTAAGCCTTCGTGAACCCCAACCGATGGTAAGCCATTTGGATCCCCAACTAGTAGTAAAGAGTTTTGTTTCCCACTCTACAGTTTTCTATTGTAGTCATCCTTCATTGGGATCCACATATATGGTCCGCCCCTTGAATGTCAGACCAACAAATCCAAGCTTCTAACCACGCGTAAGCCCCAGCCTATCATCGGGTCGTGTCTGCTGCGCACACACTGATTCCATGCCCCATCCTGAACTACAAGGAATTTTACCCTTACCTTCAAGTAATGGTATGTAGGATGACTCCTTGAGATCTACTCCCATCACCCATGTCTCATTCGGGTCATTCCCTCGATCATATTTATTTCAGGAATGATATGCCTCTACTCGGAGGTTCCACTTCCTCTAGGTTCCCTTCTCATTGACTGCCTCCTCAGGTGTCCCATTGCCCAATCGAACTACATGGACATTGATTCCCTCGAACGAGAATAATTAGGAGGTCTCTTAGATTATCAAGCCCAATACTACAATGACCTTCATTACATTTCCATCTCATTCCCCCACCCCTTAATTCAACTCTCCCTCATCGATACTCATTCTTACATAGGCCACAACATCTCGGTGATATCATGTCAATTCACCTCTTCAATTCTCTTAGAAGAAATGGGGTAACTAACCACATGTTATTCATAGAATCAGTGTTCCCTAAAAGGGTTTGACCCATCTGATCCGCTCCATTGTAAGTTCTGATTAGTCCAATATGTCTTCACTAGATGTTAAACTCACGACAGAACCTGTGTTTAACATGTGAAGATGAGGAAAACCTCAGATATATGCCAATTCCATATAATTCCCCACACTAGATGTGGGATGACTCGGGCTTCTGTGCCCTCAAAAAGCCCTATAATAAGGGGATAAAACCCATACGAACCAGCGTTTTAGCACCCTGACATGCCAGTGATGTCCAACTTGACTACTCCCCTATCTGAAGGTTTCTGCCATGACCGAACCCCTTTGAATGTCCGGAAAGAAGCAGTGCAATTAAATGGCATTAATTAAGACATGGCACCAGGAATAGTTTAAAAAAATGTTTTAATAAGGGAGACCCATACTAGGTTGCAAGATCCGAGGAGGATTACAAGGAAGGATAAACCGATATCACATCATCCTGTTTCGATCAAGGAGAAAGCTTCCCTGAATAGGTGATGGACGCCTCCTGGCTTTGAAAAGTGGGATTGTGGGGCTGAAGTCAGTGCATAATCCTCCTCCAAAATAGATGGATGTGTGTTCCCCAACAAAATAATAGGATATAGAAATGGATATCCCAACAGGAAATTAATTTTCCTCAATATGGAGATTAAAAGCATTATAGATATCAGTGGACTAGCGTGTAATCAGATCCATGTATTCGGCACAAGCTCCCGCCAAGAAAATAGTGGGACGGCATGAAACTTACTAGATTTAGGGGCAGTTAAAACATTGGACATGTTGATTTGTGATGATGTCAGAATTGATACTTCTTACCATCCATGGTAGATGGAATAGCACTGGTCATTAGGCTTCAATTTACTAGAATCCGCACTAATGGTTTAATCTTCATGCCTTTCGTGAGACAATTTGCGCAACAAGAGACCGATCACAACCCATCCCCCGATGTAGGGGTAGGGGAAATGTTAACACGACTACCCCGCATGGCTATATAGCTTCTGCGATAGTCTCCGTGTCCATAACTGTTGGGAACCTACGCCCCATCACCCCAACTGAATTCATCCAGAAAATGGTGAGAAATGACCTTGTCCGCCTATACGAGGAGGAGGGGATTATCCCAACTCGGGATAGGGCAAGCCAAAATTTAGAGGCATCAGCACCTCATTAACATCGCCTTCTGAAGGTCCGTTCAAGGGGCCACTACTCCCAACTATGATGCACAATTTTTTCGGGAGCCTCTCCCTAGAATTATTTGATGACTCCCTCCCATATGACGATGAGGTGGGGGTGTCTGGGCCAGGCCGGTCAGGATCACGTTTCAGGGGATCCCAAGGTGGTCCCACTAGGTCATTCCGGCACTGCCACCTAGTCCTACATGTTGATTTGAAAGTAAGGTATGCGCCTGCACCTCTATCCCTAGTTCAGCTGCCCGATACCTGCGTCGGTCGCAGGATAAGGAGGACGCCCACCGACGGGTGTCAACAACAGCAACGACCAGGGCTCATGCCACCGATAACATATACCCTCATCCCCATGTGTATGCTAAGCAGGGGAACTCATACACCCATCCTCGATAGAGGCCCCGACCTCCCCTTGGGTAGGCTGGGTTGACTCTCCTAGCTTTCAGCATAGTTAGTGCACACCTCGGGCTGACCCACAGCGACGACACACAATACAGAGGTCATCCCCATATCGCCACCTTGAGAACGCGGTTCCTCCCTAGTTTCATGCTCGGATTGGAGGTCTAATCATTTACACCTTTAATCCAAATGAGTTTCCTCCCCACGATGGTGACACATAGTTCATAATCCTCTTCTGTGCTCATGACATCAGGTATGGAGTCGTTCCCCCACCCACAGGCCGCCAATATGGGGATTCCTCACATTAGATCAATTTATAATCTGAGGGCATTCACCATGTCATTATATCGGCCGGTGAAGGACCTCCCCGCCCCCATCAATTAGAGGATTGAAGGTCATCTTTGCTTCATTGGCACCGAGCATGAAGGTCATATTTGTTTCCGACGTGACCAGTACAAGGACTATCCTCACATTGATGCTGCTAGAGGGAAATAAGAATGGTGGCCTAAAACATGCATCTACATGCTCCAGCACATCCCGGGGAGATCCCTTTCATGTGTCTTACTGTTTATATGGAGGTCCTCCCTATGTTTCTTTTAATATCTATCCAAGTTCTTCTCGCACCACAGCTCACTCAGGTGGATGTCCACTCCTCCCCATCACTAGTTCAGTCGAAGGACCACCTGGAGACAGAAATCTACCTTGTCTCGAATATCCATCCATGGGAAAGATGGAAGGTCATCACCGCCATAAAAAGAATATTTGGAAGATTCATATTGATATTAAACCTGACTTCTTCTATGATTCTGAGGTGGAATATGACTCAATAATGGAACCCTCACCTAGATCGTCCATGTCAATGGCTGGGTCAAGAATATGTCAAATCCGCCTTATACTTCTAGAATGCAAGGTCCACCAAATCCCTACCTCTCTCTACAGATACATCCATAAGGACATAAATTTGGAATCTCCCTAGTTCTCATCAGTGAAATCATCTCCCTACCCACTAGGATCATTCTCTACATTGATCAGAGATCATAGAGAGTTATTCTGGAGACCGATGGAGAATGGGAAATAGCATGGTCCTCTGCCAGTAGCAGTAGTCCCCATGCCAGAAACTATAGTCACCAGCCCTTCTTGTCATGATGTTGTGTCCATGTCACTATAAACCTTAGTGGATAGCTGTGATGCAACGAATTGTCATCCCCCTATCTGTATTCCCCACCAGCCAACCTACCGTCTCAGCAATGTTCTTCAGAACCGTTATCGGTTCACCATCTACCTATAGGTAATGAGTGGGGAAATGAAGGGCCAGAAATTGAATCCGGGATAAGAAAATTATGGGACATTCTTACGGTAGACCATTTCCAGGAGTTGTTTTGGCCGGTCACGCACCCAACATCAGTGAACTAGAGTATCTCAACTAGGAATATGTTGGATGGTTTCTTCATACCCTCTGGGAAACACACTTCTGTCTACGTCATCAGAGATTGGATTGCCCCAAAATGCATGAACAATTCGAAGACATCGTCCATCAATTAGTTTTGGGTGATATGCCCACACTCCCCGTGGTCTAGTGCACTAAGTCACCAGTCCTCCATATGACCCGCCAAAAATGATGCGTCCAGATCACTAAAGTGATCTGAAGATTTATCAAGGAGGCTTTCCCTCATTTGCAAATCCATTTATGGGTGCAGTACATGGCCCTCCACTTCAGTTCCATTCAGTGACTGCCTGACTTTCCAGGAAATATCGAGGATATGACTCTAGGAAGAGTTGTTCTTATCAAGGTTAATCTATTCGAGGAATATATAGAGATAGAACACATTGATGAAAAAATACCTCCTACGAGAGTTCCACAACATTGCACCCATCGTGAAGGGTTACATGCTCGAATAGAAATCTTCTAGGTCTTCCTATACCCCCCCCGAGGAATTAGTCACAAGACAAAATCTCAACGGAGGAATGGAGAACCTTGAAGCCGCCAAACCCTCTGGCCTGTCTAGATAAATACAAAATATGGAGGATGATCTTGAAAAATCATTTTTACGTAAATATCTCGAAGAGAATAAGAAGATTGTTGATGTCCACCTTGCTAAGAATACCACAAAGCGACAGCCCGACTACTGTGATCCTCGACCTGGGAATTAGGGGGAAGCACAAATCCCCCCTGATTAATATCCTACAGGTGACCCTGACCATCCTAACAATGTATAAAGGGTTGAGGTGGGGACTTACGGTATGTCATCCCACCTTTTTATAACATAAATTTTCATTACATTTTACAAAACTGAGGATCTTTAAGGTTTATTGTCTTGGAAACCAAGAACATAAAACATGAAAACATAAAACATTCTTATTAAACACTTGAAAGTCTTCTCCATATGTTCATACTAGGTTCATTACTACATCTCATAACCTGGGGACATACATCAAAAGAAAGGGTGACCAGAAGGCCCGGTAAGGGAAATAAGGGCAAACAATTAACATGTGAACTTGAGATACATCAACAATGGCATGAAAAAGAACTTTAAGTCATGAGAATGAAATCAGGAGGCATATCATAATAAAAATAACGTATTTAATAACTTGAATATGTGTCTAAAACATTTAATATTGACAATAATTTCTGTTTCACCAAGGTCCATCCCAAAGGTGTCATTAAAAATTACCAAGGTTATTCACCAAGGCTTTGTTAAAAATGGTCATCTCTAGAGATTAAGTCTTTACCCAATGCATTGGAGCGCTATCAGGGGGAACCATTAATTTTTCTTTATTTTCTTGTGAGCCACATATATCATCATCAATAATTTCATAAACAAAACATATAGCATAAAAGAAATGGGTTTCATTTCATAATCATAACGTTTTAAGAACTACTTTAAAGACATGATCTTTATTTCATTTTAAACCCATGGAAAGGGGAAGCGGGTCTCGGGTATATAAATCACAGAATTTAAAATAGAAAATTTTGGTATATAAGTGAATACTCCTTTATAATAACGATCTTTGAGTGTTCACTTAATAAAATAAATTAATTTGAGAATAATAGAGAGACATTTTGAGACGGAAATTCTGCAGCATAACGGCTATGTAATGAGGTTTTAGAAAACATTGAAAAGAGAGGGGACATGGGTCACCCACACATAAATGATCCATAAAACAGTAGGGGGATAGAATATAACAGATTTAAGAACATGGTAATGAAATTTGAATGATATACCATATGAAATGAAGAACATGAAAGGAAGACAAAAATAAGATTTCTCTTATGAAACTTCGGAAGCCTAACGACATCACATAAACATAAAAAAATGAATTGACGAGATCAGATACGGTCTCTAATAATATTAACATAAAATATCAGTATGATAGATATATATATCATACACCAACATAAGAAAAAATAACTTGAAAGACTTCAGATTAAAGTTGAACATTGAAAAATGAGAATGGTGAACGAATCCCTTAAAAATTCGACAGCCTAACGACATCACATAAACTTCAACAAAAATGAATTGACGTGATCAAATAGGTTATCTAATTATATGAACATAAAATATCATTATGATAGATATAGAGATAATAACCCAACATAATAAAAAGAAACATGAATGACTTGACATGAATGTAGAACTTTGAAAAATGAGAAATGTGAATGAATCCCTTAAAAATTCGGCAGCCTAACGGCGTCTCATAAACTTCAACAAAAATGAATTCACGAGATCAAATATGGTCTCTCATAATATGAACATAAAAGATCAGTATGTTAGATATAGAGATCATACCCCAACATAATAAAAAAGGAACTTCAAAGACTTGAAATTAAAGTAGAACTTTGAAAAATGAGAAAGGTGAACGAATCCCTTAAAAATTTGACAGCCTAACGGCGTCACTTAAATGTTCCTAAAATGAATTAATGAAAGAATGAGGGGGTATCTCATCATATTAACATGAAAAGGGCAGTAAGAGTAATATAAAATAACATCCTCCATCGTAAGAGAATGGAGCATAAAAGAAATGACATAAAAGTGATTACATGAAAAGAAAGAGAGAGGTAGGATCCCTTACATTAAACGTACCTCTTAAAACCAAAAGGATGGTACCTTGAGGGCTTGGGGACCTTGGGAGGACTCCTTGGGAGGTAAGGAGACCAGAACATTCTTGAGGTTGATTTTGGAGTCGAATGGATGAGAGGATGGCTTGGTATTTATAGGGAATGTGAGGGGACAAGGCATTAATGGCCAAGGGACACCTCATTGGTGGTTTTGGAAAAACCATGGGCTTGCCCATGGTATTGGACAATTGGGACACCTCATACAATAATTTATCCCCTTTAGTCGACCATCCATTAAAATATCTCATGAAATCATCATGACGCAGTCATGAAGTCATTAAACATACCAAAACCCTAAAACTGTATTTTTACTATTCACCGAAAATTCAACTTTTTCTGAAAACACCAAAAATTTCTCCTTAACCAAATATCAATGATCTGATTTCAAAAATGAAGTCCATTTTATAAATACAATTTTCTAAATATTTTTAATTTAATTTTTAAATAAAAACACCATTCACCGAAAATTCATTTTTTTCAGAAAAATCCCCAATAATTACCTTAACATAATATTGATGCTCTGGGTTCAAAAATAAATTTCATTTTATAAAAATAATATTCTAAATATTCTTAATTTAATTGTTATTTAAAAAACACTATTCACCCGAAAAAACTAATACTTGACTAATAATTTTTGAAACTGTTATTTAACCATATTATTGAATCACATTAATTAATCAAGGTGCTTAGATTATATTAATAATTTTTTAGGTGATATTACTAATCCATTTGGTCATATTACTAATCCTAAGCATAAAATCACTATTTGTAATTTATTATTCATCAAAAATTAAGTTGTTCTTATTAGACTCTAAATTTCGTACTGAACGTAATTATAGAAGACCATTTTTTGAAAATCATTATACATTTGTAATTATTTAAGGTGTACATAAAAATTTTTAAAATATACTTTCTCTAAAATTCATTAAAACTATGCATACTATATTTATCCGGACATTTGAAAATTCATAAACATCATCATAAGAAGAAACAAATTTTTTTATTTAAAACAAAGGATTGCACAAGGCAGTTACGGTCTCATTACATAGACCCTTATAACCCTAGTATAGGACCTAAGTGTAAGGTGTGCTAAGGTGGGAGAATCTGACGGCAGATCAGCCAACATTGCACGAGTAGTAAATTCTATCAGTTTTAACTTCTCGCGAAGGTGATTCCGTTCTAGCTTCACACGATGATGTTCAGATTGGGTTTGGCCCGGAGCAAAGCCCAGTAGTGATACCTCCTTCCCATGTTCCGTTAGATGGGATTTGATTAACCCGAGACTACTGGATGAGGCCATCAAATCTTATTTCTATATTAATTATCCAAGATCACTTGTATTTAGAGACGATAATCGAAACATTTAGTTTCCAGCGTCATATTAACCAACGGTCACATAAAAGTCAAAATCCAA
The DNA here is from genome assembly GCA_963277665.1 of Viscum album. NCBI lineage: Eukaryota > Viridiplantae > Streptophyta > Magnoliopsida > Santalales > Viscaceae > Viscum > Viscum album. The sequence goes on from CAUJRU010000652.1 coordinate 340,030, forward strand.
TGGTCTCATTATAAATTTACTCATGTTATCAACTGAAACAATTTTTTTGAGTATAAAAATAAAATAACACATAAAATTAGGAAACTGGATTTATTCAAAATTTTGGGTCGTTACAATCTTCCCCCCTTAAGAAATTGCGTCCTCAAAATTTTTAAAATCATGTTTTGAAATTTAATTGAAAGTCCCACATCATTAAAGGAGTCAGTAAAACTATTACTTTAAAAGAAAGAAAGTGATGTACAAAGGTCACCCAAGTTAACCCACACTAGGATTCCATGTAGGAAAACATTGAAATGGGGAAGAAAAATAAGGGTCATGTTCTGGGGGAGAGTGATAGAAAACATTATTAAGAGAAAGTTAACCATAATAAGATCACAAACTTATGATGTGTGTAAATGGTATTTGATTACCTAGTAGGAAACGTAAACCAACAAAGTTTTTGTTTCGCGTTCCTTTTCATAATTTTGAGGAATTCATTTACTACATAGAATAAACACAAGTAAATATATTTACCTTCAAGTAGAGTTTCATCCTTTAATATGTTTATACCAAAACTAATCTTTTCTACAAAAGATGATCATTCAAAACAACATGGTCTCATCAAATCACAAGAATCATCATCTAGAGAATCACATAATCCAGAAAAGATTAACTATCTATTTCTTCTATCTTTAAACATTATTCCAAAAATAGAAGGGGTTAGATAAAACAATTCGTCAAAAAGAAATAATCCCATAGTAATTGAAACTTCGTTAAATATTCAAAATTCCATGGTACTACCCAAAGCTCATCACAGACCATTCCATAAATAACTGTCCTTAAAAATCCTCAAAATAAACCAAACAAAGATTGAAACCCAATTACAAGAAGGATTTGATAACATAGTCTTCCAAGATAAACTTTATCGTTCATCTCCAAACAACATCAACAACTCCTATCATCTTATAACAAAAGTAACTAACCTAAACATATTTTCCCAAGATAGGTTAATCATTTCCATAAGTAACCTAAATTTCCATAAGTTCTCCTTAAATTCATCTATTCATCAATAAATAATCAAACTTTACTCATCAAATAAAATACCTTAGTAATCTATTTACCTTGATAAAATAGGGTTCCCAAAATAGCGAACGTCTTCCAAAATAAGAATCATCTTTTAATCCCCTAATCATCCCTTTTTTCAAGAATAAAATCTTCATAACATCAAAATGTGATACATAACAATATATGTTTTTCTTAATGATAAAAAACCATCTTAGGTAGTGACTTGATGATCTTAAAAAACATAAAATATATGCTCATAGAGAACGAACTAAAATACACCATGACATAGACAATTATTGCAAAGAAGTTACATGTACTTCAGTCATCATAATCCATCTTAGCATATGACTTGAATTGTTTCCCTGTCCTAGAAGATTGTTGATGATCATCATGCTTCTCACCCATTCCAAGAGTGCATTTCCTTGGATAATATCTAACTTATCCACATTTACGACATCAAAATGTATAAGGCACATCAGATCAAACCTTATCTCCATTCATCACATTATCCATTGTTTTAAATCAATTGGCTACTTTATGCCCTATCTTCCCACACTTAAATCATATCCCGGTTCCTTTGTGACACTCTCCGTGGTGCCTCTTCCCACAATTTTTGCAAAAAGGAAATTGGGTCTTCTTTCGCTTATCAACTTTATCAGATGAACATCTTTGAGACTTTGTTTTCTTCTTCCTTGATGAATTTCGACATTCAACTAGGTACCAATTATTAATTGTGATTTTTGATAGCTGGTTTGGAATTATCACAATAAGATCAACTTGATCTCTCATCATCTCTGTCACATTAATAGGGAAATTGTCACATTTCCTATCACATTGGTTTTTGGGACATGTTCTTCGATTTCACGTCATTAACTACTAAAAGAAAGTATAATTAGGGGCTTAAATACTTAGCCAATAATAATTAAAAGGAAACTTTATCAATATAAATCTAAACTTGTAGAAGAAAAGTATATCCTAACTTGTGATCACCTAGGTTCCAATCTAGGTTATCCATGATTATATATTCTTATGTGAATCTTTATTTTATTTTATATTTGTCCCTTTAATAATGGTTCATACTAATCTTATGAATATAACAAAGCATATCCCCTAGGAGTGTCGTAACCAAGAGTGCAGCAAGGCATGTTGTCGTGTACCAGTTCCCATTCGAGTCTAGCTCAAAGTGGTGTTTTCAGGTTTTACCTTTATGTACATCTGTGCCAGAGCCACCTCTACCTGCTCGTATCCAGACAAGGACGTATTTCCTTGGCAACCCCTTACTCAATACTCACCAAAATACCAGGAATATTTTCTATATTTAAACTTTTCTATAGGGTTATTCCTAAAGTTTTAATATCCTAATTTCCAAAAATAACTAAACCTTCCTTTGATACCAACTACGGCATCCCGCCTTTTTATAACATAAATATTCATTACATTTTACAAAACTGAGGATCTTTAATGTTTAGTGTCTTGGAAACCAGGAACATAAAACATGAAAACATAAAACATTATTATTAAACACCTGAAAGGATTCTCCTTATTTTCATCCTAGGTTCATTACTACATCTCATAACCTGGGGAAATTAATCAAAAGAATGGGTGAGAAGAAGGCCCATTAAGGGAAACAAGGGGAAACATTTAACATATGAACTTGAGATATATCAACAATGTAATGAAAAAGAATTTTAATGCATGAGAAAGAAATCATGAGGCATATCATAATAAAAATAACATATTTCAAAACTTGAATATGTGGCTAAAAAATTTAATATTGACAATAATTTCCATTTCACCAAGGTCCATCCCCAAGGTGTCATTAAAAGTTACCAAGGTTATTCACCAAGGCGTCGTTGAAAATGGTCATCTCTAGAGATTAATTCTTTACCCAATGCATTGGAGCGCTATCAGGGTGCACCCTTAATTTATATTTATTATCATGTGAGCCACATATATCATCATAAATAATTTCATAAACTACCCATATAGCATAAAAGAAATGGGTTTCATTTCATAATCATAATGTTATAAAAACTGTTTTAGATACATGATCTTTATGTCACATTAAACCCACGGAAAGGGAAAGCAGGTCTCATGTATGTAAATACCAGAATTTCAAATAGAAAATTTTTGTAAAAATGTGAATACCCATTTATAAGAATGTTCTTTGAGTATTCACATAATAAAATAAATGAATCTGAGAATAAGATAGAGACATTTTGAGACGGAAATTCTACAGCATAACGGCTATGTTACAAGGTTTTAGAAAACATTGAAAAGAGAGGGGACATGGGTCACCCACTCATTAATGATCCATAAAATAGTAGGGGTGCAGAATATAAGGGATTTAAGAACATGGTAATGAAATTTGAACGATATACCATATGAAATGAAGAACATTAAAGGAAGAAAAAAAATAAGATTTCTCTTATGAAAATTCAGAAGCCTAACGGAGTCAATTAAACATAAAAAAATGAATTGACGAGATCAAATAGGGTCTATAATCATATGAACGTAAAATATCAGTTGATAGATATAGATATCATACCCCAACATAATAAAAAAGAACATGAAAGACTTGACATGGAAGTAGAACATTGAAAAATGTGAACGGTGGATGAATCCTTTAAAAATTCGGCAGCCTAATGACGTCACATAAACTTCAAAAAAATGAATTGATGAGATCAAATAGGGTATCTCATCATATTAACATAAAATATCAGTATGATAGATATATAGATCATAGCCAAACATAATAAAAAGGAACTTTAAAGACTTGATATGAAAGTATAACTTTGAAAAATGAGAAAGGTGAACGAATCCCTTAAAAATTCGGCAGCCTAACGGTGTCACATAAACTTCAACAAAAATGACTTGACGAGATCTAATATGATCTCTAGTCATATGAAAATAAAAGATCAGTATGATAGATATAGAGATAATATCCCAAAATAATAAAAAAGGAACTTGAATGACTTGACATGAAAGTAGAACTTTGAAAAATGAGAAAGGTGAACGAATTCCTTAAAAATTCAGCAGCCTAACGGCGTCACATAAACTATCTTAAAATGAATTGATGAGATAAATAGGGGGACTATCATAATATGAACATGAAAAGGGAATTAATAGGAATATAAAAAACATCTTCCAACATAATAGCATGGAGCATAAAAGAAATGACATAAAAGAGATTACTTGGAAAGAAAGAGAGAGGTAGGATCCCTTACCTTAAACGTAACTCTTAAAACAAAAAGGTTGGGACCTTGAGGGCTTGGGGGCACCTTGTGAGGACTACTTGGGAGATAAGGAGACCAGAACATCGTTGTGGATGATTTTGGAGTCGAATGGATGAAAGGATGGCTTTGTATTTATAGGGAAAGTGAGGGGACATGGAATTAATGGCCAAGGGACACCTCATTGGTGGTTTTTGGCAAAACTATGGGCTTGCCCATGGTATTTTCCCATGGTATTGGCAAATTGGGACACCTCATACAATAATTCATCCCCTTTAGTTGATCATCCATTAAAATATCTCATGAAATCATCATGATGCAGTCATGATGTCATTAAACATATCGATACCTTAAAACTGTATTTTTACTATTCACTGAAAATTCAACTTTTTCCAAAAACTCCCAAAATTTCATCATAACCAAATACCAATGCTCTGATTTCAAAAATGAACTCCATTTTATAAAAATAATTTTTTAAATATTTTTAATTTAATTTTTAAATAAAAACACTATTCACTGAAAATTCATTTTTTTCATAAAAATCCCCATAAATTACCTTAACATAATATCGATGCTCTAAGTTCAAAAATAACGTCCATTTTATAAAAATAATTTTCTAAATATTTTTAATTTAATTTTTAATTAAAAAACTATTCACCCGAAAAAAACTAATACTTGACTAATAATTTATGAAACCGTTATTTAACCATTTTATCGAATCACATTACTTAATCAAGGTTCTTAGATTATATTAATAATTTCATTAAGTGTGATTACTAATCCATTTGGTCACATTACTAATCCTAAGCATAAAATCACTATTCATAATTTACTATTCATCACAAATTAAGTTGATCTTATTAGACTCTAAATTTTGTACTGAACATAATTGTAGAAGACCATTTTTTTAAAATCATAACATATTTTTAATTATTTAAGGTTTAAATAAACATTTTTAAAATATCCTTTCACTAAAATTCATCAAAAATATGCATACTATATTTATCCGGACATTTGAAAATTCATAAACTTCATCATAAGAAGAAATATATTTTTTATTTAAAACAAAGGATTACACAAGGTAGTTACAGTCTCCTTACACAACCCCTTATAACCCCAGCATAGGACCTAAGTGTAAGGTGTGCTAAGGTGAGATAATCTGAGGGCGGCTCAGCCAACATTGGACGAGTATTAATTTCTATCAGTTTGAACTTCTCACGAAGGCGATTCCATTCTAGCTTCACACAAAGAAGTTCGGCTTGGGTTTGGTCCAAAGAAAAGCCCAGTGGTGCTACCTCCTTCACAATTTCCGTTTGATGGGCTTCAATTGGCCTGAGACTAATGGATGAGGCCATCGAATCTTCTTTCTATATTAATTAACCAAGATCACTTGTATTTATAGACGATAATCAAAACATTTAGTTTCCAGCGGTCATATTGACCAATGGTCATATAACAGTCAAAATACAATGGTCTCATTTTAATTATACTCATGTTACCAAATGAAACAGTTTTGTTGAGTATAAAAACAAAATAACACTTAAAATTAGGAAACAAGATTTATTCCAAATTTTGGGTCATTACATATGGAAAGAGGGCACAATATGTGTCACAAAATTTACCTACGTTATGTGACAACCCCCGGGACCCAACTCAGGATCCCCCAGCTGCTCCACAAATCATCCTATAAGCCGCCCATGAGCTGTTAGGCCTGGTTATCATGTGGAAGAACCCGATAATGCACTGGTAGTCCGAGATCCCCAACTAGATTAGAATCCCCGCCCATATTATCCCATGATAGCACTCATTGCCCACCTCGAGGAATTGGAAACACAACAGGTGGAAATACCGCCTAATGGAATGTTGTGTCCAGCATGGATGGATGATATGATAACACCCTTGAGTTTTAGAAATCCAACCTTCTCTCCATTTAGTTAGATGAGTGTACTGCGGCTGCATCTGGCCCATTTAATTTGAAGGTGCAGACCCATGATGGGAACTCTGACATAGAAGGAGGTCCCACCTTCTCTCCCATTAATGGGATGAGTGTACTACTGCAGCATCTGGCCCATTTCACTTCAAGGTGCAGACCCATGATGGGAACTGCTGGGCAGAAGGAGGTCACCAAACTTCGATGTGTCGTATAGATATACAAAGGACCTTCATTTTTCTGGTATAGAAAGCTACCTATTAGATCAGTGGATGACCGGGAAGTTCTTCGTATGAAATTTCATTACCAGTTCAGTTCCACCACATGGTAGAAGAGTATTGCGGACATCATCATGTGAAAGAAGAGACCTGATGAGGGTGTCACATGCTTTGTCGCCTGGTCGAAAAGGTTTCACCTACTCTCTTGACCTGCCACTGACTCAAGAGAAACTGTTGATGATGTGTGTGGGAAATTTCACGATAGAACAAGTCACCTCTCTGATCACCCAGAACTACCTAATGGGATTCTAAGACTTCTCTAATAATTCCTAGTGCCCAGAGAAATCCTGACAGAATTCCAAGAAGGCACACCCTATGCGTCCTACTATTCTAGCATGAATGTCTGCTAAGGATGAGCCCAACATAGTGGCCCAAATAGAAACCAACAGGAAACTGGAGTTTTTACTAGAAGAGCCGGATCCACATGCTCACAAAGTCACTCTACCTTAATAGCATATTTTATCCCAACAGCACCCACCTCAGAACTGGAAGGCGCCCCATGTAACGCACCGCCACCGCCTAGGAGAGATGACTAGGCTCCATGTCCTCAACATAATCCTCAATCCCATCATTGGGTTTAGACTCTCGATGCCCCATTACAATACAATATAAAACATACCTACTCATTTAATGAGGATTAGGCCCCCATCTATTTCTGAAGTTCTTTTGAATATGGGATTGTACATTTTCTATAATGTAAAAGACCAAATGAGGCGGGTCACATTGATCAACCTAATTACTACCCTATCACCAGATCCTAGGGAACAAACATAATTAGTACTATGTGTTTAAGGATTGGCTTTAAGACCATGCCGAAAACAATGTAGTCAAGTTTGGCCCAGCTCTGGCACATGTGGAATGTTAGTTCGTGAAGCCCAATAAAAGCAGTGACAGTGAAGGCGGGTTGCATCGGGTTTCAAATTGCGGGTACTAGAAGATCGATGACTAGATGGCTCATAAGGCTGTTTTCCATGCCCACAGCATTATCTATTCATGCCTAATTTAGCCAGAACTTTTAGGAGACGCCACGTCACCTGTAGGTAGTACCTCTACATCAATGGCTCAACCGTCATCTTCCCAGAAAAGAATTCATCAACGACACAAGGGAAAAAAATCCCCCCTGATGCCATAATCATCCCATACTCTCAAAGACATTATTCCTCCAGAGATGTTGATTCCTACCAGAATCCTCTCAATAGTGGATGACTCTTCATGATATAGTTAAGGGTACGCCTCAGTTAACGACGCAGAGCTGGAAAACCCTACTCGATTTCTGACAGCGAGGAGTGCCAGGTGGATCCTCCCAATGTTCCCATATATCTCATATGTCGATGAAGCCATGGAAATATAATTCATCAGAGTGACTTGGTAAATATTTCAAAATAGTATGTTCATGCCACTGAAACCATGCAGTAGTCCCATTGTAGAGCTCAACACGTGGTGCCTTATCCTACAGTGTCATCAGATACGCCTTCGCCGCCATTTGTGTTTCTTGACCAGGGAGACCCACCTCAATCGCGGAAAAATCTAGCCCACTATGAAACATACCAATCTCAGTCATATGGCCCTCATCTGGTAGTCACTGCACATTTTCCGACTAGTCATCACCAGGATATTCCCAGCAACAATCAGCTGCTGGTCTAGCCAGCAGGGTCCGCCATACCTCCGGTCATAGAGTGACCTACTGTAAGCAGTATCTTGCACCAATAATGGATGTATGATTCCCTCAAACATCTATCCAACTTTATTACAAGGTTCTCTAACCTTGAGGCCCTTCGCCCATCAATTAATATGCACAATGCCCTTACTGAGGCATTATGTAGCCCCCTATAATTTGAGACGGAGGTAGCAGCTGCAGAATCCTTCCATACTAAGGCTACCAATCATGCTGAATACCAAGCCGTCATCTCATTATCTAGATTAGATGAATTCTCTCCCATACATGGGAAAATTCACCCATTGTAATTTACCATCCAATTTAATGGCGTGGAGGTTCATTGCTTTCTTGTTGAAACAGGATCCATGATCAACTTAATCTCGACTCAGACACTGAAAAAACTGGGGTTGTCTGAGGATGATCTCTGTCCCTATGGCCTGAAATGTCAAGGTCATGATATGACAGAATAGACACCAGTTAAAATGACCTACCTAAAGACCCAGTTCAGTGGCCTAATTTCCAGCACCATGTTCATGGTTCTTTCACAGGACGCTGCTTACAATGCATTGATGGGTAGACCATGGCTCCACCTGGATACGGCAGTGTCTTCATCATATCAACTATGCTGTAAAGACCCGTAAATTTCAAGGAATTTTTTTTTCATAATTTATTTGGGATTTTACGAGTACGCAGATTCTGACAGAACCTGATTCCGAGGCCCGGTGTGCCCGGAATCATTTTCTAAAGTTTAACTTCTGGTACGTTCAGTGAACAAACGAGCATGTTTTTCTATCTTTTGAAACGATGCTCAGAATCGAAATCTAACGGCACTGATGAAACCGCAACGGCAGTTTTTGCTGAAGATGACCTTTTCCGAAGGTGCGTTTCCTCGAGAGGAGTTGATAAAAATTTATGATTAAATGTGAAGTAAATAAAAATTGTGGAACAAATTTTACTTCTATCCTAAGTGGTTTTATCCTATGTATAGAAGTTGGGGTGGGACACACTAGATCATAACTCCTCCTGTTAGGATATTTTTGAGGTGGGGCACACACGATCCCCACCCCTTCAAATTACTTAAACTCCTATTACCCCTCTTAAAGTTGGAAACTCCCCATTAATTTTTAACTCTCCCATCTCTCCTCTTCAATCCTGCCAACACACTTAATCAATTAAGTGAGTTTTGTGTTTGATTTTTAAAATTGAAATACTTGGAATGTTATAATAAAATAAGAGTAAGTCTTATTTTATTTGGGGTTTGAGGATTGTTGTGTGGAGACATTGGGGGAGATAGCTCTTTTCTCTGGAAGAACTTCTTCTTCCTCATTGAAGAATGCCAAGAATGCTGGTGCCATCCTCGGCTTATTTCTTCTCCACATTGACGATGAAAACCCGTATTTTTGTGGCAACATCAACGAAACAACGAAAGCATCTCCATCCCCTGTCAAGCGATCAACCTTCTTGAATTGAGTTAGGGTTGTGTTTATGAATGAGCAACGTTGTTTTCTCTCCCATGTTATTAGTTCTATATAAACCTTTTCCTATCAAACTATTGTGGAAGGAACTGGACCAAACTAACATTGTCTAATTACTCTGCTGTTCTTGTTGTATGGTGTTCTCAAACCGTTGTTGAGCGGTGAATCAAAGAAGGTTTTCAGAGCCGAACGGAGGCCATGAAACATCGGAAATTTCCTCAGAACATCGGGACGACCTTGGAATGGGAGATTTGTAGAAAAAAGATCATCAGAACACAGGACGGATGCCTCAGGAGGTGTGTTGGCCAGATGCGTCATTTCTAGAAAATTCTAGAATATACGGTGTTTCCTTCCAAATCACATGTCGTGTAATACAAGCGTTCAGTGGAAGAAGTAACGGACATTAGAAGAAGTGACACATGACATGTGACACCGGTCACACAGTGTGTATTGTCCACATTGTTTGACAGAGGAGAATTCGTTGGAAATGGCGTGTATTCAAGGGACATACACAGACACATAGAGAAATACACGTCCCCGAGGCATGGCCTGTATTATCTTCATCAAATGGTAGAAGCGACTTCACGAGGCTCGGTGTGTAATCTGGGAGATACACGGACATGGGCAGAACCACACAGCTATGAGGCATGGTGTGTACTACCACCACCATGGAAGAAGCGACTTTGTAAGGCTCGACATGTAATCTGGGTTATACAGGGACATGGGAAGAACCATACGGCCAAGAGGCACGCCGTGTATTCCGGAAATACATGGGCACATCGTGGTGTACATTGGCATGTACTCCACAACACGGCCAGACTTGGCCAGCGGACATGGAACCGACCCTAGTGGTTTGGACACGGCGTGTAACCATAGTACACACCGTGTATTTACTTTTTACATGACCAGCCCCATGACACGGGCCGTTTCACACGGGCAGTAACCGATGTCTGATGAAACGACTTGTATCCCTTACTTATACATAGTGTACTTTTGGAAAATGGATTGGTTGTCTTGTTCTCCATGACTCGGGCACGTTTTTCTTGGTTTTATCCTATGTCATGGGATGGAACGTTGGGATACTTCATATCTGGCCTTTGTGACGGTTGATGTAGCCAACCATTTGACTCAAGGAGCGCACCCTCCCGGAATTGAGTGTGCTGTGTACGGGAACCCAAGAGCTGGCTGCGACTGCAATGATGATGAAGACTATACTTGGATCCTACGTGGGTTCGGCAGTGAGGATGACTGTACATAGATCCTTTGCGGGTTCGACAGCGATGACGATTGTACTTGGATCCTACATGGGTTCGGCAGCGACGGTTACCGTACTAGGATCCTACGTGGGTTCGGCAGCGATGAATTTGTACTTGGATCCTATGTGGGTTTGGCAGGGGAGATGATTCAGAGGCTACAACATTCATCTCCACCCCTCTTCGTGAGTAGTATACCTGTGTGAGCTGAGTCTCAATTTTTATTTATTATCATCGATGTGATTGACTTGCTTTCCTGCGCGGATTGGGTTGTGCTTTCCTGTGTGGATTGGGTTGTGCTTTCTTGTGTGGACTGGGTTGTCCTTGGACTCTTGTGTTGGAGCTGAACTAGAATTGATGACTTAGGTATATGTAAGGGCATACAACTAAGTATAGTTGGTTGATACTTCGTGTTTGTATCCTTCCTTTGTGGTTTCTCCATTGTGGATTCTGGGAGACCTTCGGGGGTCTCGGGGTCCCTACTGAGTATCGTATACTCACCCCTGCACGGGATACGCCCTCACTACAATGTGTTGGATGTAGATGACTGACAACACTGATCGTGGTTGAGGCTTGTGGAGTAGGACGGTACCCGGAGGTGGACTATCAAGCATGACATACACGGAGCGGACAGACGGACCCGAGGATCCTACGAGACTATCTGTACCCACCCTTCAGGTGGGAATTCCAGAAGACGACTTGGTGGATTGTTGATCTACTTTACTACTACTGTTCTTCCTTTCTTGTTGTAATGTACTTTCAGTTGTGTTTGTATTCTGGCTCATCTACTTTTTAGCACATACTTTTGTACTCAGTTTACATAGTGTTTACTTCTTCTTGCATACTATGTAGTGTTTGTTTTCTTATATAAAGGCAATGACTTAACTTTTATCTTGATTATCGCCTTTGGTGATAGTCGCCAGCCCTGGCCTATGGAAGGTGGGCTTGGGGTAGTCACGACATGTAACGCCCCGACCCCAGCTACCCCGAGTCGGTGCATTACTTCGTAACACTGGCATGATCACAAAAGATCAAGTCTCGAAACACCGATTACTTTAGTAGCCTTGGAAACACTAGATATATTCATAAATGTTACATTACATCATAAAGTGAAAAACTACAATAACAATGTCTCCATAGTCCACACTCATATCCTCTTCTGACTATCCCTGCAGGTCATTCATAAAATACTTCTTCACATCCTGGAAAATATTAAAACATTGAAAGGGGTGATCTCAGATGCTCAGTAAGGATAACAATATTGCGGAAGCTTTCATAAATAAACATAAAAATTTATCGCAATGTATAACTAAAACAAAAGCCTTTTAAACTTGAACATCAACATAATATGGCAAAAGTAAAATGAGATAATGTCATTCACTTCTTCACATGGATATCCTACTGGTCGAATAATCACATGCAATATCAATAACCACTTTCATAATGAGGGAATGTATAATGCCAGAAATTCTAAAACATTTTGTCAAGGCCTCGGCCATGACGTCTAAATTGATTAAGACCTCGGCCAAAACCATAAATAAAATTGGGAAAGGGCCTCGGCCAATTCTACGTCTAGTTGTCTCATGAGACCTACCGATGCATCGGGGAGATATAGCGGGCTCCACCCATCACTTATTAAGTCCAATACATTCCTCATATGAATAGGATTAAACATATCATAAACCATAACATAATCGTATCACATAAAACATGCATAAAGTAATCATAACATTTCCACATTTCAATCACAAGATATCAATACAACACATTGATATAATAAAAACGCTTTCAAAACCATTTTCAATACCAAAATAAAAGAAAGTTAAAACTTTGTATTTATTTTTCATTAAAAAAAGATGGCTTGTAGAGGAAGCCGAAACTCAAATAATGGTCACGGCGATGAAGAAGTCGTTGTCGCCGCATAAGTATGGAAAGAAAAACATTCCCTTTTGTCGTTTAGAAAAACGCTTCGTATAAAAAGTTTCCTTTTGAATAAACATAAACATCAAAGGGGTTTATACACCGTATAAAAGAAAGTTGTGTATAAAACCAAATATGCCTCAATGAAAGGGGATTGAGACGAAGTCCTTAAAAAGATCATTTTTTATAAAGTAGGTCTATTATGTGTATTAACTATAAGTACACATAAATAATGTAAAAATACAAGATAGGACATAATAATATCATGACATAATTTGAAAGTAGGAGATTAAACCAAAGAATAGAAATTGGGTTAAGAAGTTCCCTTACCTTGCGTCTGACTTGACTCAACCGTTCTTTAACCTCCTGAATAATAAACTAGAGTTAATATATACCTTATTAAGAACGATTTTTAATTTCATTATCCTTTTTATATCACTAATTACAATGATATGAACATTATGTAATTATTTAAGTTAATAACGGTCGTTTTGTCGATCTTTGGTACTTGAGTCAACAATAGACTTCTTATAATTACAAGTTGTTTATGTGGTAGAATATCCATTATCTCCATAATTATATTCATTATTTAGATGTCATATATATCATATATATCCAGTATATACATTCATTTTATAATATTAGGTAACATTTAGAGGTAAGAAATGAAATGTGCCGTTCATGGAGACGGTAAGCCGTACGTACGGATGAACGCTACTTTCATTTCTATTTCATATTTAATGGAATGAAATCATAATGATATAAATGTATAATATAATTCCAGTATAATATAGTGTATAATACCATTTACTCCATCCTTTATACATCCCACATATGGCATTAACGATTCAAATCACTTTGAGGGGGCGGTAGTCCGCACTTCCTAAAATGAAATTATCGCGTTTACCCATAATGGAAATCATAAATTATGCCATAAATGAGAAATACAGAAGCATAAGTAAAACATAAACATATTATATATCATATATAAATTTATTGACATCTTAATGGCCACCTTTGAAGGTGTTTTATGAGTGTTGAACAATCATCGTTTCGTGAGGCAGAAATTCTCCATCCACAGAAACCGTATGTTATTTAACCATTAGATGTAGGTGTGTGTAAGTGTAGCTCGAATAATTATTATAACATCATCCTAGTATATTTAGGATACTGGTTTTGTTACAAAATAAATGAATTAAAAGAGTTTATGGGGTTGGGGAAGAAAAATAAAACAAAACAACATTAGAGAAGACATTACCTCAAAATCGGGTAACTCTTTTTGATTTGAGCCAAAGGCTTCCTTGGGAAGAGTTCTTCCCAAAGTGAGGCCTCTAGTAGTAATAGGTGGGAGTTGGGAGAGTATTTGGGCAGACGTTGGCCGAGCCAAATGGCTTGAAAGTGTGAATGAGGTGCTAGAGGTGGGCGCCTTTTATAAGAGGAGAGGAGGGGCACTCTTGGAAAGTAAGGAAATTTTACATTATTATACAATGATTTTCGGATTCTAAAGGTCCCACACTTATATAATTCGTGGATAAGGTGATATGCGTTCGAAATCTACCCATCCAATAGTCTTTGGACAAGTGTAAGCCTTGGATTGTACATTATCTTTTCATTTTATTAAAATCGTTAAATAATGAGGTCATCGCTGCATCATAATGATGTCATAAATAATTTAATTTATTTAAAGTCTAAAAATTATAAAAAAAATACTATGATGTAGGAAATCTTTTTATCCTTCCAATGACTATTTATAGTAAGAAATATGACTTGTATAACCCCATGTAAAAATTGTTTTAGTAAAACATTTCATGTTTGTGTCATTTTTTACTTTAACATTAAATAAATATATATTAATGTCATTTTCCAACCAAAGTGGATCCATGGGGTCCCCAAGTTTACCCATGGGTTTTCTTGGTCGGCCATGACTCATCTAATAGGTGTAGGACATGTTTCAAGCTCATCTCATATTATTAAAACATTATTTTTACCTTAAACTACATTAATTACCTCAAATCGCGATTAAGAACTTAAAAGTTACTATTCACCAAAAAATTATTTTAATCTCATTGAACCACATTTTACTTCTTAATGAAAACCATGTATGTCGGATTTTTGAAAATCAAATCACAGAAGTGGTAATATTTCATTTAAACGAAAAATCAGTTATTTAACTACCACTTAGTGGTTTCATTATTCATCAAAAATTGAAGTTTTTCAGAACAATGCCAAAATTTCACCCAAAGTTATAATTGATATTCTGAATTCAAAAATGATGTCTATTTTAAAAAATTCCAAACATATAAGTTGAATTAATTAATTTTATAATTAATTCCCGTTGTCACAACAAATAGCGTGTTTTTAAGAAACAAATTATATCAAAAGATTGGAAATTGTTTATGTCCAATTTCAATGTTAAATTAATTCTAATGACCACCATTGGATAAAATCGTAAAAATATATTATAATTATACTTTAAAACCACTAAATAGTATAATTTATCACTATAAAGTATTTTTATTAAAAAATTTGTTTTTAAGTAATTTTCACTATTCATAAAAAATTGGAAGTTCACAGAAAATTACAAAAAATTCAACTTTGGATAATTTCGATATTACGAATACAAAAATGAAGTCCATTTTGAAATATAAAATTTCTATTATTTTAAAAGGTGGTTATTAATATTCATAACGGTTACTTTGATTAGTCGTGGTGTTTTAGAACTCGAAGTTGCGTACAATGCAAGCTATTGCATTATTGAAAGAGTGGCGTATCGTGGAAGCTCGGGGTGTTACATTCTCCCCTCCTTCAATAAATTGCATCCTTGCAATTTGATATTTTTCTTTGAAAATAAAAGGTTGAAAATAGAAAATACCTTTGTGTAAAACCCACATCGGAAATAAGGTTAATAAAATTTAGCCTTAATAAGAGGGAAATGGAAATAAGAAAGTCACCACCAAATTATGATCTCGATAAGGAGAACATTGGTGGAAATTAGAGACATATAATTGGAGGAAAAACGTAAATATTTGTAGGGAGTGATTGAGGTCATCAATCACAATCAACTTTCAAATTGGGGGCCTTAAAGCCTTCAATCTATGTTTATTTAAAATATCATCAGTTCAACAAGACATAAGGTATTCGGATAACACATTTTTTTTTGTTTTAATATCCCTTTACTAAAGTTTAAGAATTAATAAGAGATAGGTATATATATATTTATGCTTCACAATTAGAGTTTCAACCTTCAACTCATCTTTCACTCAAAAAGATAATAGAACTCAAAAGTATTATACTTATCCTAATTGTATAAGGTTCAAAATATTAACACATACCATTTAGACTAGTAAAATTATTTTGTAATAACCAGGGACATCATGTAGGCTAGTGGTAGGAAATAAAGGCATGTCGCACTATGGTTGTGGGTTCGATTCCTGCAGCTTTGTCCGACGCGATGGGTTATGCCCCACCCTACAGGTTGTCCTTTTCCTAAAACTATAGTATTATAATATTCCAAAAATAATCTTCAGAAATGTTTTAACCTTAAACAATACTATCCAGAGATCAACTTAATCCATTCCAACCTTTATAGTTATCCAAAATACCTTTGTCCAGACATTCTCTAAAAGGTCTCTAAATTCCAAAATCAATTGTATCATCAGATTCCCCAAACAAAGTAAAGTTTCTCTTATTGTCACATACTAAAAATATAATTACCTTCATCATATTAAAACCTTATTGAAACAAAAAGTACTGCAGTACAATCCTTATATATATATCACATTATTCTAATAACCATAATATAATCCATGAGTCCAAAAGCACCAATACATTAATCATTCACTTCAACTATAGTAACAGCATAAGATTGTCCTTGATCCCTTGGCCTTTTCTGAGGTAAGTTTCCCTGACGCTTAGGACATTCATTTGCATAATGCCCCATTTCCCTACAATTGTAGCATTCAACATTGATAGCCTCTTTCTTTCCCTTGCAATCACGCGCCTGGTGACCTTTTTCTCCACATTTATAACAAACTCTCATTCCTTTTAGGCAAGTACCAGGGTGATTCTTCCCACAATTATCACATAATAGAAAATCCTTCTTTCCCTTTTTCACTTTATCTGTCTCTTGTTCCACCGTTCTCTTCTTCTCTTGCTTTACATTGTAGTCATAAGACTTAGAGAATTCCTTTTCTGTCTTGATAGCACATGAGACAATATCTTCGTATGATGAGAACGATTGTGATACTAAAGCTCGACGGAGAAAGGGTTTTAACCCATCAAAGAAACGATCAATCTTACCTCTTGGGTTACGTATATAATATGCAGCATACCTCGCTAACCTTGTAAAGTTGGCCTCATACTTTGCGACATTCTCATCCTCCTTTTGTCTCAAACTCAAAAATTGTCTTTCCATATCTTCTCGATGGTCATGAGGATAGTATTTTTCTAGGAAAATCTCTTTGAACTCCCTCCATTCCATATTCAATGTGTCATCATCTTCTTTTTTGTTTTGAATCAGTGACCACCACTGATCGGCATCTCCAGTGAGGCGGTAAACTGCCATGATAACCTTCTCCCTTTCGTTACTCCCCAAGGCGTGGAATATTTTCTCTAAGAAATTTATCCATTTATCATCTACTAATGGATTTTTACCCCCATTAAATGTTGGTGGTTGTTGCCTCATGAAGCGGTCTAACATTGATCCTCCACGTTGCGGATCTGGGTGCTCCATACGAGTAAGGTTATTATTCATAACCTGAGTGAGTTGTCCCAGTATGGTAATAAGTTGATCATCACCAGTTGTATCTACAGCTCCACAATAATTATCTTGAGCAGGAGAGCAATCCCTGCACGGTGTGCGTGCATTGATATGGTTTCCATTCCTTCCACTAGGCGCCATTTCTAAACAATGGCATAAACTATATTAGTTTATGAATCAAAATGCATGATTCCATACTTGTAATATACTTAACATAAATTGAACTATTTATGGATATAATCCATAAAAATGTTTTCTTTGAGGAAGTATATACTCATAACCCTTCATAGTGGTTTGTAAAGAAAATGAGAATTATCCTAAGCATATCCCCTGGGAGTATCGTAACCAAGAGTGCAGCAAGGCCCATTGTCATGCACCAGTTCCTGTTCGAGTCTAGCTCAAAGCGGTGTTTTCGGGTTTTACCCCTAGGTACATCTGTGCCAGAGCTGCCTCTACCTGCTCGTATCCAGACAGGGATGTATTGCTCGGAAAACTCACAAAATCTCTATAATACCAAAATTCTAGGAAGTTCTTCTATACTAATCCTCAAAGTCTATCTTTGGGCTATGTGCTCTAATCAGAGTTTATCTAAATCTAGCTTCCAAGGTTAGTAATAACCTCCCTCTGATACCAACTATAATGCCCCGACCCCAGCTACCCAGAGTCGGTGCATTACTTCGTAACATTGGCATGATCACAAAAGATCATGTCTCGAAAGGCCGATTAGTTTAGTAGCCTTGGAAACACTAGATACATTCATAAATGTTACATTACATCCTAAAGTGAAAAACTAAAATAACAAAGTCTCCATAGTCCACACTGATATCCTCTTCTGACTATCCCTGCAGGTCATTCATAAGATACTTCTTCACATCCTGGAAAATATTAAAACATTGAAAGGAGTGAGCTCAGATGCTCAGTAAGGATAACAATATTGCCGAATCTTTCATAAATAAACATAAAAATTTAAGGAAATGTATAACTAAAACAAAAGACTTTTAAACTTGAACATCAAAATAATATGGCAAAAGTAAAATGAGATAATGCCATTCAATTCTTTACATGGATATCCTACTGGTCAAATAATCACATGCAATATCAATAACCACTTTCATAATGAGGGAATCTATAATGCCAGACATTCTGAAACATTTTGTCAAGGCCTCGGCCAAGACGTCTAAAATGATTAAGGCCTCGGCAAAAACCATATATCAAATTAGGAAAGGGCCTCGGCCAATTCCACGTCTAGTTGTCTCATGAGACCTACCGATGCATCGAGGAGCTATAGCGGGCTCCACCCGTCACTTATTAAGTCCAATACATTCCTCATATGAATAGGATTAAACATATCATAAACCATAACATAATCGTATCACATAAAACATGCATAAAGGAAACATAAAATTTCCACATTTCAATCACAATATATCAATACAACACATTGATATAAGAAAAACGCTCTCAAAAACATTTTCAATACCAAAATAAACAAAAGTTAAAACTTTGTATTTATTTTTTATTAAAAAAAGATGGCTTGTAGAGGAAGCCGAAACTCAAATAATGGTCACGACGACAAAGAAGTCATTATCGCCGCATAAGTACGGATAGAAAAACATTCCCTTTTTTCGTTTAGTAAAACGCTTCGTATAAAAAGATTCCTTTTGAATAAACGTAAACATCAAAGGGGTTTATACACCGTATAAAAGAAAGTTGTGTATAAAACCAAATATGCCTCAATGAAAGGGGATTGAGACGAAGTCCTTAAAAAGATCATTTTTTTTATAAAGTAGGTCTATTATGTGTATTAACTATAAGTACACATAAATAATGTAAAAAATACAAGATAGTACATAATAATATCATGACATAATTTGAAAGTAGGAGATTAACCCAAAGAATAGAAATTGGGTTAAGAAGTTCCCTTACCTTGCGTCTGACTTAACTCAACCATTCTTTAACCTCCTGAATAATAAAATAGAGTTAATATATACCTTATTAAGAACGATTTTCAATTTCATTATCCTTTTTATATCACTTATTACAATGATATAAACATTATGTAATTATTTAAGTTAATAACGGTCGTTTTGTCGATCTTTGGTACTTGAGTCAACAATAGACTTCTTATAATTACAAGTTGTTTATGTTGTAGAATATCCAATATCTACAGAATTATATTCATGATTTAGATGTCATATATATCATATATATCCAGTATATTCATTCATTTATAATATTACGTAACATTTAGAGGTAATAAATGAAATGCACCGTTCATGGAGACGGTAAGCCGTACGTACGCATGAACGCTACTTTCATTTCTGTTTCATATTTAATGGAATGAAATCATAATGATATAAATGTATAATATAATTCCAGTATAATATAGTGTATAATACCATTTACTCCATCCTTTATACATCCCACATATGGCATTATCGATTCAAATCACTTTGAGGGGGCGGTAGTCCGCACTTCCTAAAATGAAATTATCGCGTTTACCCATAATGGAAATCATAAAGTATGACATAAATGAGAAATACAGAAGCATAAGTAAAACATAAACATATTACATATCATATATAAATATAGTGACATCTTAATTTCCACCTTTGAAGGTGTTTTATGAGTGTTGAACAATCATCGTTTCGTGAGGCAGAAATTCGCCATCCACAGAAACCATAGGTTCTTTAACCATTAGATGTAGGTGTGTGTAAGTGTAGCTCCAATACTTCTTATAACAACATCCTAGTATATTGAGGATACTGGTGTTGTTAAAAAATAAATGAATAAAAATATTTTAGGGGGTTGGAGAAGAAAAATAAAACAAAACAACATTAGAGAAGACATTACCTCAAAATCGGGTAACTCTTTTTGATTTGAGCCAAAGGCTTCCTTGGGAAGAGTTCTTGTAAGGACCTGACCCCAGTTTCCCGGAGCCGGTGCCTTATTTGATTACGTTGGCATACATACAAGGAATACGAATCCCGAAGGACCGAGTAGTTTAGTATTATTTGAAACAAGATACATACATAAGTTTATCATTACAACATGAAGGGAAACAAAAACATTATTTTAATCCACTAGAAACATCTTGTCTGCTAGATTATACTTGTAAGTCATTCACATATTACTTCTTCATATCCTGAGAAAATTAAACATAAGAAAGGGGTGAGCTCAAACGCTCAGTAAGAGTAAGCAATACAGCGGAAGATAATATAAACATTAGACATGGTGAATAATTGAAAACACATGCCTTTAATAATAAACTTGAAACATATTATGGCAGAAATATGAACTAAACTAATAATGCCATAGTTAAACATAAATATGGGTATTCTACTAGTCGAATAACCACATGAAACATGAGAACATAAATATAATCATAGAGGTGTCTTGGGGAATTACTTACATAATCTTGTAACCATCTTGGCTACCTTAAAATGTGTAACTCTCACGGCTACCTTACTTTGTGTAACCATCACAGTTACACTTGGAGTAACCATAAGGCCGGCCTCCAACTTACTCATACCCAATGCATTGGAGGGAAATATAGGTCCCACCCTTCATCATAAACAATTCCCAATAACCAAAACATAATCATACAACATAAAAATAGTATAAAAACATTGCCTTTGAATCTTATAAAACGGAATTTTAAAAGAGGATTTTAGAAGAAAAGTCCCTTATAAACATCATATACTTGATGTGAGGCTTAATAGACTGGATGTAATATGTATATACTCTGTAAATACACATAATTAAACATAATATAAACAAAACCCCTCACACAAACAATTTAAATAGCACATAAATTATAAAGTAGAATGTTAACCCAAAGAATGGAAATCGGGTTAAGAATTCCCATACAACAATGTGATCGGTCGAATCATATGACCAGAACATAATAAATATCAATTGGATCATTGAATAAAATGAATATAAAGAGAATCATGTTATTATATATATCAAATTACAGTACACATATTCCACATACAAGAAATAAGCGGCGAACGACTAAAATCTCACAAAAATGAAAGTGAGACGAGGAACCCCTTACAACTTTGTAATCAATTGATTTGTATGACCCAAAATTAATGATTGTCAAATGATAAAGTTAATATCATAAAAATAAAGATATTCATGATATGAGAAAATAATGGTCAGTATACATACACCATACAAAGTAAAAATAGTGATTACGGAATATCTCACAAAAAATGGAAGTGAGATGAAGAAACCCTTACCATAATCTTGTCTTACTTCAAACTTGTTAAACCTAATGTATAATGGTTAAAAGACTGTTATTAGTATTTTACAGAAACATGTTCATGTTTATAACATCTTATATGGTCATTTCATAACCTCATTTCACCCCTTATTTGTTAGTATTTTGTTCCTTGCATTATTTTGGGTGAGTTCTTTTGTGATTTTCACGATCGGTTCATGATGAATCATTCTTGTTGATTGGAAGTGAAACTACAGAATTGGAAAGGAGTAGTATTTACATATTTCCAGTACCATAAATTTTACCATTTATCACTTTTATTCTTTATATGATGATGATTTATAAGTTAAAACATTAATTATGTTCGTTTAGATCATGTAAGTGATTCTTTGATAATTACAACTTCATTTAGTCTTATAAATTTGAATCATGAGTAAAAAAGAATTAAAGAACCTTATATGAGTCATAAAACATATATTATAACCTGGTTTAGCCATATAAATGGTTTCATGACCAGACTTGAAAGAATTAATGGATATTTAAAATACATCGTCCACGATATCGGCAATTCGACACAAATGGACAATGATTTTTGATTCTTTAAATAAGTGAGAGAGGAGAGAAATAATGATTTTTAATTTTCCATAAACATGAAAACATCCAGAATATTCATGATTCTGGAGATTTCATGCCTCTTGGATAAGAGGGGGTGAAGAAAGAAGAGAAAGGAATCATGAAATGAAGAAAACATGAGAAATTTCTTACAAAAATTCAGCAGCCTAACGGCGTCTCTTAAAATTTCATAAAAACAAGATTTATGAGAGGAATGGAATATCTCATCATCATACAAACTTTGGACAGTAAGAGGAAATATTTAATGAAATATCCCAAAAAAATACAAAGGGAATGGAAGAGAATAACATAAAATGGATGAAAAGAATGAAAATGAAAGAGGATGTTTACCTCTTGATCTCTTCTCCTTGAGATCCTTCTTAAGGGCTTTGGTCATTGTCTTTTGGTGAGACCAGCAGCTCTAGGACGTGGGGAAGAAGATTGGGGAGGGAATTTGGCAGAATGTATACAATTCTCAAGGCTTTAGAGGTGTGGGAGGAAGAGGGGAGTGAGGGTGGTATTTATAGTGGAGGAGGGGAGGTTTTTTAGATTATTTTAATCATTATTATAATATTTTTATCAAGAATATGAATAATCTCAAAACAAGTGGCCCTAAATAGTGATAATATCATGTGATTTCGAAGCAATTGTCCTTGCATCACTTATGATGTCATAAATAGTGCATTTTTTACTAATAAACTGATTCTACGGTATTTTATCGTATTTCACTATTCACTGAAAATTCAAGAGTTTCAAAAAAATACCAAAAATTTACCCCTAACATTTTTCGACGTGTAGAATTCAAAAGTGAAATCCATTTTTCGAAAATAATTTTCTAAATATTGTTAATTTAATTTTTAAATAAGGTCACAGTTAATTCGAAAAATAACAATATTTTTGTGCAACTAGTTTTTTGTGACATTGGAAAATTAATTAAGATCCCATTATCCTATTTCATTGGGAAAATAAAATAATAATAATATTTACTATTCATGAGGTCATATTACTATTCATATTACTATTAATAAGGGTATATTATTATTCACCAAAAAAAACAAGTTTGTTCTATCAGACTCCAAATGACTTACTGAGCACAACTCTAGATGAAATTTTCTTGAAATTCAAAACATAGAAAAGGATAGATTATAAAATTGAATTCTATATTTATTTCCAAAACCTTGGGGTGTTACATTATTCCCTCCTCCAAAGAATTGCGTCCTCACAATTCATTTCAAAACCACAAAAGAAAGCTCTCAGACGTTCTTACCACATCTCTCGTCGTAGAGGATCCTCAGGTGCGTTCAGTGGAAAACTCAAATTGTTGCTCAACTCCTCTAGTTCTCTGACCCAGACACACCTCGGACAGAAGGGGTTGAACTCTTGCACCGAACACTCGGGCTTCAAAAGGTAGGTTGAACAGTGAAATGTTTAGAAATGTACGAATGGACCAACATACAAAGAACTCGCTGAACTATGTCTCGACTGAGAACAGCTATGTCGTAGATTGTGTTGTACAAGATAAAACTAAGGAGTTGGTATATGTAAGCTGCACAAAGGTTTCCCCCTAAAGCAGCCTCTTGAAAACATAACCTGGCCGTATAGTTTCTTCCTAGGGTGAAACATTGGAAAATCCCTTCGTGGTATTTCCCTCTTCGCCTGTACTCAACCAATTGTGCCATGGATAAGAGGTAGTAAATAGAAGCATTCTCGTGGCAGGTGCGGAGATTGTTCGGACTATTTGTCACATCATATTGTTTCTTACACATTTTTCGAAAGTTTTCGAGAGGTAGGTACCCTTCATCACAGGTTTTGATTGAAATCATTTCCAGGATCTCCACAGGAAGAGATAACATATGGGTTTGTCCTTCCATCCGAAAATTTATTATAAAATTTTACTTAGTGATACTCATCTAAAAGAATAACTGATGAAAGGATAACAAAAAGAAAAGACAACACACTATATTTGTATATAACCACTGGTTCAAAAAGTAAAGCTGTGCATGGTTTCCCAGGTCCCCCAATACATGAATCCCCAAACTAGTTCAAAAATATAAATCCCCCAAAACCAAACACAACACCAAACACACGTTACTCCAGAAGTCCTTTTACCGGAGAAACCACCGATGCTAGGGTTCTGAAGACCTCAGGTGAATTCTTAAGGTAGTATTCAGCTGCTCGATTTCCTTAACCCAGACACACTCCAGATAGCTAGGGTCGAAACTGTGCTTAATGCACTCAGGCTTCCATAGAAAGGCACGAGAAGTGTAGAGGTCAGAAATTTCAGTGTGGACTAAATACCTATAATTCCCACGTACCACATCATTCTTGAAGATATTGATGTCATAAATTTCTCCATACACACTAAAACTCAGGATCTGAAATAGATAGGTCGCTCGATGCTCACCATCCAAAGCAGCTTCAAGAAATTTACCCACAACTCGGTATTTATCAGCCAGAGTGAAACATAGAAAAAGAGATTCATGATACTTCCCTCTTTTCCTATATGCAGCAAATTGTGCATATGAAATACGGTAATAGACCAGATTTATTCCTTGGTAATGATGGAGAATGTTTGGATGATTTGATACCCTATGGAGTAGTTTACAAGTCAGATGTATGTTGGCATAGGGCTGGTCCTCTTCAGAGCATGCCTTGACAATTATAGTCTCTAACAACTCGGTAGGTAGTGATAAAATATTGGTTGGTTGACTCAACTTCTATCTGAAATGTTTTTGTAAATCAACATTCAGTATGTCAAATCCATTTTAATCCAAGTTATTGCTTTATATAAAAACATAACAAACAAGAGAATACAACATCATTCATTTAGACAAGATTTATAAAACTCAATAAATTACACAATCTCTTGATCCCTTTCAAAAAAAACATTAGCATGGGAATCCTGACATCATTGTTGATGTCCCTCTACCTCCACCGCCTAAGGAGGAAGGTTTTATTCAACTCTACTCCCAGGGCAGAACAATGTTCACGGGCCTCCACTTCCCAAATACACTCTTGGAAAATTAGATCATGTTTAAACCCAAGCTCCCGTTTGATACCGGTTGTTTTCCAGAGATAGGCACGAGTAACATCAAGTTCTGCGACATCCTCTAGGATTTGTTTCCTAAATATCTTTTGAACCACATCATATTTGAAGGATTCGATGAAAGATTCAAAATCGCAGAGGTCCCCAAGCATGCTGAAACTCAGGATTTGGTACATAAAGACTGCGCGGAAGTCCAGCTCCTTTGCAGCTTCTCCAAAAGCCGTGATGGCCAACCATTTATTATCCAGGGTAAAACACAAGAAGAGTCCCTCATAGTACTTCCCTTTCTTTTTATAATTCACGAATAGTGCAGTTTCTATTTGGTTATACGCAACTTCCGATCCCCGATAGATTCGAAGGACATTTGAGTTGTTCGAAACATTGTAAAGAAACTTGCAGGATAGTCGGAGATTTCGAAAGGGTTCAAAGTCTTCTGTACATGAATTCACAATTATAGTTTCGAGGATTTCCGTGGGGAGGGAAAAAAGACTTGTACCTTCATTTTCCATCTGAAAATAAAAAAAAACATCGCTCTTAGTATTATTTATGCAAGTTAATAATTTTTCAGTTCTGGTTTCCAGAGTTATTCAAACCCAATACTATGAGGAAAAATTTACATTAACTACCTTATAATGGCTAAAAAAATATGAATTATCCTAAGCATATCCCCCAGGAGTGTCATAAACAAGAGTGCAGCAAGGCTCGTTGTCGTGTACCAGTTCCCGTTCGAGTCTAGCTCAAAGCGGTGTTTTCGGGTTTTACCCCTAGATACATCTGTGCCAGATCCGCCTCTACCTGCTCGTATCCAGACAGGGATGTATTTTCTATACGGATTATCATATTCTATTCCTTACCAAAATACTAGGATTCTTTTTTTAACGTTTATCTTCAAATACTATCTTAGGGCTTTATTCCCTAATCTACGTTTCCTAAATCTAGTTCTCAAGTTTTCTACTAAACTTTCCTCTGATACCAACTGTAAGGACCCGACCCCAGTTGCCCGGAGTCGGTGCCTTATTTTATTACGTTGGCATACATACAAGGAATACGAATCCCGAAGGACCGAGTAGTTTAGTATTATTGGAAACAAGATACATGCATAAGTTTATCATTACAACATAAAGGGAAACAAAAACATTATTTTAATCCACTTGAAACATCTCATCTGCTAGATTATACTTGTAAGTCATTCACAAATTACTTCTTCATATCCTGAAAAAATGAAACATAAGAAAGGGGTGAGCTCAAACGCTTAGTAAGAGTAAGAAATACAGCGGAAGATAATATAAACATTAGACATGGTGAATAATTGAAAACACATGCCTTTAATAATAAACTTGAAACATATTATGGCAGAAATATGAGCTAAACAAATAATTCCATAGTTAAACATAAATATGGGTATTCTACTAGTCGAATAACCACATGAAACATGAGAACATAAATATTATCATAGAGGTGTCTTGGGGCATTACTTACATAATCTTGTAACCATCTTGGCTACCTTAAAATTTGTAACCCTCACGGCTACCTTACTTTGTGTAACCATCACAGTTACACTTGGAGTAACCATACAGCCGACCTCCAACTTACTCATACCCAATGCATTGGAGGGAAATATAGGTCCCACCCTTCATCATAAACAATTCCCAATAACCAAAACATAATCATACAACATGAACAATAGCATAAAAACATTGCCTTTGATTCTTATAAAACAGAATTTTAAAAGAGGATTTTAGAAGAAAAGTCCCTTATAAACATCATGTACTTGAAGTGAGGCTTAATAGAGTGGATGTAATATGTATATACTCTGTAAATACACATAATGGAACATAATATAAACAAAACCCATCACAAAAACAATTTAAATAGCACATAAATTATAAAGTAGAATGTTAACCCAAAGAATGGAAATCGGGTTAAGAATTCCCTTACAACAATGTGATCGGTCGAATCATATGACCAGAACATAATAAATATCAATTGGATCATTGAATTACATGAATATAAATAGAATAAGGTTATTATATATATCGAATTACAGTACACATATTCCACATACAAGAAATAAGCGGTGAACGACTAAAATCTCACAAAAATGAAAGTGAGACGAGGAACCCCTTACAACTTTGTAATCAATTGATTTGTATGACCCAAAATTAATGATTGTAAAATGATAAATTGAATATCATAAAAATAAATATATTCATGATATTAGACAATAATGGGAAGTGTACATACACCATACAGAGTAAAAATAGTTATTATGGAATATCTCACAAAAAATGGAAGTGAGATGAAGAAAACCTTACCTTAATCTTGTCTTACTTCAAACTTGTTAAACCTCCTGTATAATGGTTAAAAGATTTTTATTACTATTTACAGAAACATGTTCATGTTTATAACATCTTATATGGTCATTTCGTAACCTCATTTCACCCCTTATTTGTTAGTATTTTGTTCCTTGCATTATTTTGGGTGAGTTCTTTTGTGATTTTCACGATCGGTTCATGATGAATCATTCTTGTTGATTGGAAGTGAAACTCCAGAATTGGAAAGGAGTAGTATTTACATATTTAAAGTACCATAAATTTTACCATTTATCACTTTGATGCTTTATATGATGATGATTTATAAGTTAAAACATTAATTATGTTCGTTTAGATCATTTAAGTGATTCTTTGATAATTACAACTTCATTTAGTCTTATAAATTTTAATCATGAGTAAAAAAGAATTACAGAACCTTATATGAGTCATAAAACATATATTATAACCTGGTTTAGCTATATAAATGGTTTCATTACCAGACTTTAAAGAATTAATGGAAATTGAAAATACATCATCCACGATATCGGCAATTCGACAAAAATGGACAATGTTTTTTGATTCTTTAAATAAGTGAGATAGGAGAGGAATAATGATTTGTAATTTTCCATAACCATGAAAACATCCATAATATTCATTATTTTGGAGATTTCATGCCTCTTGGATAAGAGGGGGTGAAGAAAGAAGAGAAAGGAATCATGAAATGAAGAAAACATGAGAAATTTCTTACAAAAATTCGACAGCCTAACGACGTCTCTTAAAATTTCATAAAAACAAGATTGATGAGAGGAATGGAATATCTCATCATCATACAAAATTTGGACAGTAAGAGGAAATATTTAATGAAATATCCCAACAAAATACAAAGGGAAAGGAAGAGAATAACATAAAATGGAAGAAAAGAATGAAAATGAAAGAGGATGTTTACCTCTTGATCTCTTCTCCTTGAGATCCTTCTTAAGGGATTTGGTCTTGGTCTTTTGGTGAGACCAACAGCTCTAGGACGTGGGGAAGAAGATTGGGGAGGGAATTTGGCAGAATTTAGACAATTCTCAATGCTTGAGAGGTGTGGGAGGAAGAGGGGAGTGAGGGTGGTATTTATAGTGGAGGAGGGGAGGTTTTTTAGATTATTTTAATCATTATTATAATATTTTTATCAAGACAATGAATAATCTCAAAACAAGTGGCCCTAAATAGTTATACTATCATGTTATTTCTACTAAATTGGCCTTGAATCACTTATGATGTCATAAATAGTGCATATTTACTAATAAATTGATTATACGGTATTTTATCGTATTTCACTATTCACTGAAAATTCAAGAGTTTCATAAAAATACCAAAAATTTACCCCTAACATTTTTCGACGTGTAGAATTCAAAAGTGAAATCCATTTTTCAAAAATAATTTTCTAAATAATATTAATTTAATTTTTAAATAAAGTCACAGTTAATTCGAAAAATAACAATATTTAAGTGCAACAAGTTTTTTGTGACATTGGAAAATTAATTAAGATCCCATTATCCTATTGCCTTTGGAAAATAAAATAATAATAATATTTACTATTCATGAGGTCACATTACTATTCATATTACTATTCATAAGGTTATGATACTATTCACCAAAAAAACAAGTTTGTTCTATCATACTCCAAATGACTTACTAAGCACAACTCTAGATGAACATTTCTTGAAATTCAAAACATAGAAAATGATAGATTATAAAATTGAATTCTATATTTATTTCCAAAACCTTGGGGTGTTATAGTTCTGCCCAAAGTGATGCTTCTAGGAGTAAGAGGGGGAAGTTGGGAGAGTATTTGGGCAGAGGTTGGCCGAGCCAAATTGGTTGAAAGTGTGAATGAGGCGGTAGAGGTGGGGGCCTTTTATAAGAGGAGAGGAAGGGAACTCTTGGAAAGTAAGGAAATTTTACATTATTATACAATTCTTTTCAGATTCTAAAGGTCCCATACTTATATAATTCGTGGATAAGGTGATACAAGTTCGAAATATACCCATCCAATAGTCTTTGGACAATTGTAAGCCATGGATTGTACATTATCTTTTCATTTTATTAAAATCGTTAAATAATGAGGTCATCGCTGCATCATAATGATGTCGTAAATAATTTAATTTATTTAATGTCTAAAAATTATAAAAAAAATACTATGATGTAGAAAATCTTTTTAGCTTTCCAATGACTATTTATAGTAAAAAGTATGACTTTTATAACCCCATGTAAAATTTTTTTTAGTAAAACATTTCATGTTTGTGTCATTTTTTACTTTAACATTAAATAAATATATATTAATGTCATTTTCCAACCAAAGTGTCTCCATGGGGTCCCCAAGTTGACCCATGGGTTGTCATGGTCGTCCATGACTCATCTAATAGGAGTAGGACAAGTGTCAAGCTCATCTCATATTATTAAAACATTTTTTTTACCTTAAACTACACTAATTACCTCTAATCGCGATTAAGAACTTAAAAGTTACTATTCACCAAAAAATTATTTTAATCTCATTGAACCACATTTTACTTCTTAATGACAACCATGTATGTTGGATTTTTTAAAATCAAATCATAGAAGTGGTAATATTTCATTTAAACGAAAAATCAGTTATTTAACTACCACTTAGTGGTTTCACTATTCATCAAAAATTGAAGTTTTTCAGAACGATGCCAAAATTTCACCCAAATCTATAATTGATATTCCGAATTAAAAAATGATTTCTATTTTACAAAATTCCAAACATATAGGTTGCATTAATTAATTTTATAATTAATTCCCGCTGTCACAACAAATAGCGTGTTTTTAAGAAACAAATTATATCAAAAGATTGGCAATTGTTTATGTCCAATTTCAATGTTAAATTAATTTTAATGACCACCATTTGATAAAATGGTAAAAATATATTATAATTATACTTTAAAACCACTAAATAGTATAATTTATCACTATAAATTATTTTAATTAAAAAAGTTGTTTTTAAGTAATCTTCACTATTCATAAAAAATTGGAAGTTCTCAGAAAATTACAAAAAATTCAACGTTGGATAATTTTGATATTACGAATACAAAAATGAATTCCATTTTGAAATATAAAATTTCTATAATTTTAAAAAGTGGCTATTACTATTCATAACGGTTACTTTGATTAGTCACGGTGTTTTAGAACTCGAAGTTGCGTACAATGCAAGCTATTGCATTATTGAAAGATAGGCGTATTGTGGAAGCTCGGGGTGTTACACGACATGGGCCCCGAGGACGGGTTATGAAAAATTGGTATCAGAGGAGTTGGTTCTACCACAGGACTCAAGACTCTGATAGTTTCTTCTGTGTGAAGCAATAGAGTTTAGGGGTATTGAGTGTGGTTATCAGTCCAGGGAGTCCAGTGTTGGTGCGGTAGCCGACGTATCCATACACCAGGACCCTGACTTCTGATTTCCGACTCAATGCATGAAAACATTGATTTCATGTGTGTATCAAAGGTTTTCTGTGTGATTACTTTGTGTCAGCTCACTAGGTATACTATATTAACCATGACGCACCTGTTTTTTTTTTTCAGGATGGCCCCACGACGGCAGCCAGCTAGGGATCCGAGCATTGTTGGAGATGGCAGCCCACCGAGCGACGAGGCCTCGGTGTAGGGCCCCATTACGGCGGAGGCACCGACGATACCTCTACCTGCCGAGCCACCGATGCCACCATCCCCAGTAGCTGAGAGTGCACATCACCTGAGTGCAATGCATGAGTTTCAGCGTCAGAGGCTGCCCAGATTCCATGGAGAGACGGACCCTCATGTAGCCGATGATTGGTTGGAGGCTGTTGTTCAAGTATTCAGATTGGTAGGGACACCAGCAGATCTCATGGTGATCCTTGCGGCGAGTCTCCTGCACGTGGCAGCAGGTAGATGGTGGAGCCTGATGCTTCAGGTGCACGACAAGGCATATCTCCTTTGGTCGGACATCGAGATACTTTTCCACTCAGAGTTCATTCTGACCACCCTCTGTGCAGTCCACATCCAGGAGTTAATATATCTGCGGTAGGGCAGCATGTCAGTAGCCCAGTACTCGGTGTGATTTACCGATCTCTCGCGCTAATCCACGGACATGGTATGAGACCCATTCTTCCTGGCCTGGACCTTTGAGCAGGGACTAAGACATGAGATCCGGGAATCGATGATCTCCCTCAGCATTCTGACGCAGGCATGAGTACTGGAGAGAGCCTTACCTGTGGAGAGCTTTCTTTCTGAGCCTTCACCAATAGCAAGTCCTACGCAGGGCGGCACGTAGCGAAGTCTTCTACAGCGGGCAGTAGAAATACTTCACAGAGGTCCAAGCGGACTAGGCCATCAGGTGGACAACCTCCGGATCCTCGTATAGATGTTTGGGGCACATGCAGTAGAGCCAGTCATACGAGAGACAGACAGTTCTGTGCATGCGGCGGAAATGGCCACATGGGTCGGGACTATCCGACACGCCATGCAGAGGAGCAGCAGACGGTTGAGGGACCACCCAGGCAAAGGAAGAGGTTTAACCATGGTGGTCCGCAGGGAGTAGGCGGACGAGGTAGAGGAGTTATTCGAGCAGCGGTTGGTGGGAGACACATTGAGTCTCTACCACCACCACCACCAGGAGGTCCACCCCGACCATAGGGAGCTGGCGGACAGAGGCAGGATCAGCTTCACGTGGCGGAGGCCTACGACCACAGTGCACCTGATATGAATCGAGTTACTATCTGTGTCTACTCCACCCTTGCTGCAGTTCTTATAGCCACAAGAGCGAGTCATTCTTTTAATACCCGCTGCCCTTGTTCGGGGCTCGGAGATTCCGACGGAACCGTTGGCTCGATTCATACGTCTAGAGACTCCAATGGGAGAAGACTCAATGATTACGCACTGGTTCCACCAGTGTGAGATTACTATAGGAGGTGAGAGCTTCGGGTGGGATCTTCTTGTAGCGGCATCGAGGCCATACGACGTCATCTTTGGAATGGATTGGTTATCTACGGTCCATGCTCAGATCTACTGTATTAGGCGCAAGGTGCGATGTGTTTGCACCAATGGGAGCAGGTTCACCTTCACCGGTGAGAAGGAAAACTTTGCAGCATAGGATGGACTCACATAGAGGAGAGGACAACCAATTACACATCAGTTGGCTAGTCTCATCCTAAGAGCAGTTGACGTGCGGAGTCCGAGTTTTCCTGTTTTGGAGGATCAGTATGCGGACGTCTTTCCTAACAACGTTCCAGGACTACCTCCTTACAGAGAGGAATACTTCTATATTGACATGTACTCGGGGACAACCCCGATATCTACTCCAGCATATCGGATGGCTCCCGCTGAGCTTCGTGAGCTACGAGTATAGCTGGAGGACTTGCAGGGCAAGGGATTCATCCGACCCAGTGTTTCACCCTGGGCTTCCCCGATTTTCTTCGCCAAGAAGGCGGACATGAGCTTTTGAATGTGTGTCAACAACCTTTCCATGAACCAGGTGACCGTGAAGAACAAGTATCCACATCCAATAATTGACGACCTCTTCGATCAGCTCAAAGGATCGTGATGGTTCTCGAAGATAGACCTCAAGTCAGGCTACCATCAGCTCAGAGTTCGAGATGAGGATGTGCAGAAGACGGCCTTCAGGTGTCGGTATCACCACTATGTTTTCTTGGTTATGCCTTTTGGAATAACCAACACAACAGCAGTGTTCATGAGTCTCTTTAACAGGATCTTCCATCCTTACATTGATTTATTTCTAGTAGTCATCATCGATGACATATTGATTTACACGACTACTGAGGAGGAGCACGCCTACCACTTTCGGGTTGTACTAGATACACTCCGAGAGCACTAGCTTTATGGTAATCTCTCAAAGTGTTAGTTCTAGATTTGAGAGGTCCACTTCTTGGGACACGTCATCTCTGAGGCGGGAGTTGCGGTGGATCCGACGAAGATAGAGGCAGTGCTAGCTTGGGAGCCACCTTGGAGCGTGACGGAGGCGCGGAGTTTCCTAGCTCTGGATGGGTACTAGCGGAGATTTTTTCCAAAATTCTCCAGAGTTGTAGCACCACTTTTAGCTTTGATGAATAAGGGGAAAACCTTCGTGTGGTTGGATGAATTTCAGCAGATCTTCCAGGATCTGTGATAGAGATTGACTAGTGCACCCATCTTGAGGCTACCAGAGGTGGGAGTAGGGTACATAGTTTAATACGATGCATCAGGGACCAGACTCTGGTGTGTCCTGAAGTAGGAGTGGGCTGTGATCGCCTATGGATCATTAATGTTGAGGAAACACGAGAAGAACTACGCTACCCATGACCTGGAGTTAGCAGCAGTGGTCTTCGCCCTAAATATGTGGCGGCACTATCTGAGGGGTGAGCGCTTTACAGTCTATTCTGACCACCAGAGTCTCAGGTATATCTTCTCGAATAAGGACATGAACCTGAGACAATGGCGATGGCTCGAGTTCCTCCAGGACTTTGACTTTAAGAAATTCTATACTCTTGGAAAGGGGAATGTAGTAGCAGATGCTCTCAGCAGGAGGACGAGCATTCAGCTACTTGGAGAGGCGACAGAGCAGTTAGCAGCTTTGAAGATATTCTTTGTGGATAGAGATGGTGCAGCCTTTCTACAGTCACTC
Organism: Viscum album; assembly: GCA_963277665.1. NCBI lineage: Eukaryota > Viridiplantae > Streptophyta > Magnoliopsida > Santalales > Viscaceae > Viscum > Viscum album. The sequence goes on from CAUJRU010000652.1 coordinate 374,435, forward strand.
AAAGTCACTGGTCAACTACTTTAGCAGGTCAGAGCGGCACATCATGGGGATGTTGACTGTGAGACACGACATGCACAATTATCCTCAGGACAGGCACGTGAAGGATTTTCTATAGGAGAAGAGCACGTCATCCTCTTCAGGGGATGTACCATGGTACCAGTTTCATTACAACAGGAGGTGATGACGGAATTTCACACTTCCCCTATAGCAGTAAATCCTAGAGTATTGAAGATGTACCAGGATCTTAGATGACAGCACTGGTGTCCAGGTATGAAGAAGGCTGTGGCAGAGTTCGTTTCATGATGCCTCACCTGCCAGTAGGTGAAGGCGGAGCACCAGGCACCAGAAGGCTTGGTACAACCCTTGGAGGTCCAGGAGTGGATGTGGGACGAGATATCTATAGATTTTGTGACGGGACTTCCACGTACATCCAGATGACACAACTCCATTTGGGTGATTGTCGACCGACTCACCAAGTCGGCCCACTTCTTACCTATCAGAGAGCAGGGCTCAGTGGATAGCTTGGGACGCCTATACGTTGAGGAGATCGTACGGCTTCATGGTGTTCCATCATCTTTTGTCTCCTATCGAGATGCTCACATTACATCCTGGCATTGGAAGGGGTTACAGGAAGAATTTGGGATGCAGCTATGCTTGAGCACCGCCTTCCACCCTCAGACGGATGGCCAGACGGAGAGGACCATTCAGACTCATGAGGAAATGCTCCGTGCATGTGTCCTCGACTTTGGTCACATCTGGGAGGATAACCTACCCTTGGTGGATTTTTCATACAACAACAGCTACCAGTCCCTCATCGAGATCGCACCATATGAGGCACTGTATGGCCAACCCTGCATATCACCTCTGTGCTAGACAGACCCGGGGGAGTTAGCACTTGTAAGACCAGATATGGTCCAGGCCACGACGGAGAAGGTACAGATCATCCAGGAGCAGATGAGTACTGCTCAGAACTAAAAAAAGTCCTATGTTGATAGGAGGCGGAGACCACTAGATTTCGAGTATGGCGACCATGTTTTCTTACGGGTCTCACCTCGATGTGGATTATATAGATTTGTCAGAGGCGGAAAGTTATCTTCACACTTCATCGGACCATTCCAGGTTCTCAGCAGGATAGGCGAGGTGGCTTATCACCTGGCTCTTCCACCTCAGTTGCACCGGGTGTACACCATCTTCCACATATCTCAGCTGTGGAGATACGTGCATGACCTGATGCATATCATTGATCACAGGTAGCTGGATATCGATGACAGGGTGACTTTTGCGGTGGTCCCAGTGGAGATCGAGGATCGAAAAGAGCAGGTCCTACATGGATTTTCAATTCTTATAGTGCGCTTCATGTGGCAGAATGGGAACCTCCAGGAGAGTACATGGGAGCAGGAGGCTCAGATGCGTGCTCAGTACCCTCATCTGTTTCCCTATTTTTGTGATGTATCTTTATGGGGACGTAAATCTCTGAGGTGAGACTAATGTAAAGACCGATAAATTTAAAGGAATTTGTTTTTCATAATTTCATTGGGATTTTTCGCGTATGTAGTTTTTGACGGAAACTGATTCCGAGGCCCGGTGTGCCCGGAATCATTTTTCAAAGTTTAGCTCGGGTATGTTCAGTGAACGAAATAGCATGTTTTTCTATCTTTTGAACCAGCGCTCGGAATCGAAATATGAGGGCACAGATGAAACCACATTGGCGGATTTTTCTTTAGAGGACCTTTTCTGAAGGTGCGTTTTCTCTGGAGGAGTTGTTAAAAATTTAGGATTAAATGTGAAGTAAATAAAATTTGTGGATAAAATTTCACTTGTAACCTAAGTGGTTTTATCCTAAGTATGGGAGTTGCGGTGGGACCCAGTAGATCCTAACTCCTCTTGTTAGGATATTTGTGAAGTGGAGCCCACACGATCCCCACCCCCACAAATTCCATTAACTCCACTATCCCCTCTTAATGTTGGAAACTCCCCATTAATTTGTAACTATCCCCTCTCTCCTATTTAATCATGCCAACACACTTAATCAATTAAGTGAGTTATGTGTTTGAATTTTAAAATTGAAATTCATGGCATGTTATAATAAAATAAGAGTAGGTCTTATTTTATTTGGAGTATGAGGATTGTTGTGTGGGGACATTGGGGGAGAGAGCTCTTTTCTCTGGAAGAACTTCTTCTTCCTTATTGAAGAATGCCAAGAACACTAGTTCCAACCTCAGCTTCATTCTTTTCAACGTTGACGAAGTGACGTCGTCTTTCCACGGAAACATCAAAGGAACAACGAAAGCATCTCCATCCTCTGTCAAGCGATCATTCTTCTTGAATTGAGGAAGGGGTGTGTTTGTGAATGAGAAACTTTGTTTTCTCTCCCGTGTTATTGGTTCTGTCTAAACATTTTTCTATCAAACTAATGTAGAAGCACTACTAGAAAAGCAGGTATTTGCGACGGGCTGTTTGCGACGGGATCCCGTCGCAAATAGCCATTTGCGACGGGGTCCCGTCGCAAACAGCCCGTTGCTGAAAACGCCGTCGCAACTACACTTATCTGCGACGGGCCCGTCGCTAAAGCCTTTGTTTGCGACGGGCATTCTCCACGTCGCAAATAGTATTCTGTATTTTTGTAAAAAACTTTTGAAACAGTTTTTGCGACGGGACCCGTCGCAAATATCTTTTGCGACGGTTCCGTCGCAAAACCTTTTTTTTTTAAAAATAAAAAAAAAATTTAATAATACTAGTATTTGCGACGGGAGTCGGGACCCGTCGCAAATACTTTTTAAAAAAAAATTAAAAAACTATTAATAATACTAGTATTTGCGACGGGCATAGTATCCCGTCGCAAATACTATAAAAAAATAAAAAAAATAAATTATTAATAAATTATTTTAATTAATATAATAATAGAATTATAATTTACAAATGAAAATAATAAATTATTTTAATTACTATAATAATAGTAGAATTATAATTCTAAAATAAAAATAATAGAATATTAATAAATAATTTAATTAATATAATAATATTACAATTATAATTCATAAATAAAAAAAATATTAATAAGTTATTTTAATTAATATAAAAATAATAGAATTATTTTACATTCAAATATTAAAATAATTCAAGTATTACAAAAAAAATAATTAAATTATAATATTATAAAATTTTAATATATATATAAAATTTTAATATATAAATAAAATTTTAATATATATATAAAATTTAATATTATAAAATATAAATAATATTGTTATTCATATTAATATTGTTATTTAAAAATATAATATTATTAATATTTTATAATGAGACAGAAACTACGAATAGAAAAAAAAATATTTTGATTTCACAAATTTTATAACAGAAATACAAACTCTAATCTGTAGGAGGGGGGGAGGAGGGGGAGGTGGGGGATCTGCAGATGGTGGTGGAGGAAACTTCATCCCTAAAGCATTAGTGAGTAGACGCATGTACTCCATCTGCTCCTGATGCTGCTGCTGCCACTGACTCGTCTGCTCCTCGTACAACTGCTGCTGGCATCGACGCTCCTCCTCATGCTGCTGACACATCTACTCCTGCTCTTGTCAGAGACTCTCTATCTGTGCAGTCTGAGATCGCAACTGATCCTCATACTGTGTATAAGAAGATGCACGAGCTCCTCTCGAGCTGGACGCCGACATCGCAGCACTGCCATAATAATCTCCGGGAGTCAGTCGAGAGTCGATACCAACTACCTGACCCTTCTCGAAGGCATACTGGGTGGCCTGCATCCATGCCGCCTCATCAAACTGACGGGCAGTGGTCTGATCTGATGACTCGGCCTGACTCTCAGGCTGGGCCTGTGCCGCTGCGGCCTCATATGACTCCTATAGTTGCAATTTAAAATTAAAATTGTGAATATATTATATACAGTTAATTTTTAAACTTGAAAACAAATAATACTGACCATGATGTGATGCTGACGATCACCTCTGAGCTCCCCAGTAGCAGGATCACTATACATCCTCCGATATACGTCGTACTCTGTAATATCGGGGTGCTCGACAGCCTATAAGAATAAAAAATAAACTGTTAATATTTATAGTTATATAAAATATTTATAAATAATGTACGTACCAGATGCTGTCTATGAGTACTGAAAGAAAGACTCCCAGCTTGATGAGTCACCTCCTGCCCCCCCCGATTCTGCCTCCCCACTGATGATCTCCTCTGAAAGGCACCACTCAACCAGTGCGCACATAATCCATCCCATACATGGGATGAAATATACTCTGGTCGGTGTGCTCTACATGACTCATCAAACTCTGACACTCCTGTTTTCTTCATCGCATCTTTTCTTAAATTGTGCAAAAACTGATGAAGGCGATCACGCATGGCCACCTCCCATGCCTCGTGGATGGCGTCACACATGGTATCCTCGATCGGATACCATAAACCCTACAAATAAATCAAAATATCAAGTTAGAAATGAGATAATTTTCAAAATTAAAATTATTTATTTACGTACGTACCAACCAATGGCCGAACATGGCCTGCTGCACATCAATGGGAATCTTCTCTCAACTGTTTTACTGGAATCAAACCAGACTTCCCGTGTTGTCCTTCTTTATATCTCAGTTGCCCACATGTAGGACAACTATCCAACGACTCATTTTCCCCAGAATATAAAATGCAGTCATTTGAACATGCATGAATCTTCTGACAAGTAAGTCCCAAATTTCGAACCAGCCTCTTACTCTCATAGTAATTTGCAGGTAAAACATTTCCTTCGGGTAACAGTGTTTTCACCAAAGAAAATATCTGGTCAAAACAGGTGTTTGACATTCCCTTATCTGATTTGATAGCCATAAATTTTGCAACTGCTTCTAATTTGCTCATCTTGCAGCCAGGATATAATGCATCCTCAGCAGATTTCAACAACTCATAAAATTCAGACGGTGCCAACTCAGGATTTGAAGCTATATCAGCCGGAGTTTCTGTATGTTGAACAGATGAACCTGCAACATCATGTACTAAATCCTGAAACCGGGATGGATCCGGAATCTAGTTGGTATCACCTGCTCTGGAACTGCGTTCACCGTGTTGATACCAAAAAACATAATCTGGTTGAAAACCAAAACGCAAAAGATGTTCTCCCACTTTGTCAAACGTGTCAAACGTTCTCAATGCACATTTTATGCAAGGGCATTTTATTTTTCCTTCTGAAACAAATTCTGAATTTGATTCCGCAAATGATAAAAAAGTCTCCACACCCTCAACATATATTGGATTTAAACCAGAACCGTTTGGATTTCTACGTTGATTTATCCATATGCGGTCACCTAATAATGATTGTTGACGACCTCGTTGTTCCATATTTCTCTATAAAATATAAAATCATTACTGGTTTTGAATAATTTTTTAGAAAAAACACTCAAGTAAAGATTGAATATATTGAGAATAAAGCAAAACATGTTACAAATATTTATAATTTTAATATTATATTGATTTTTTATTATTTTAATAATACTGATATAATTTTTTCATAAACATTAATTATATAATAATAACATTATTACATTATTAGTATATTTTATTATTAATATTAAAATAACATAATTTTTTATATTATATACAATTCTCTTTTCATCTGTGTGTTTAACATTCTGTCTCCACATGTAATATTCGCATTCACTTTCACCTCTCCATTGGCGAGTAGGTAGATAATTTTGAAAAAGAATGCGAATATTACATGTGGAGACAGAAAACACACAGATGAAAAGAGAATTGTATATAATATAGAAAATTATATTATTTTAATATTAATAATAAAATATACAAATAATGTAATAAGGTAATTATTCCAAATTATTGATAAGTATTTCAAATTATTGGTAATTATTCCAAATTATTGGTAATTATTCCAAATTATTGGTAATTATTCCAAATTATTGGTAGTTATTCCAAATTATTGGTAGTTATTCTTAATTTTTGGTAGTTCTTCCTAATTATTGGTAAATATTGGTAATTATCGGAAAATATTGGTAATTATTGGAAAATATTGGAAAATATTGGTGATTATTGGTAATTATTGGTGATTATTGGTAATTATTGGTGATTATTGGTAATTATTGGTGATTATTGGTAATTATTGGTGATTATTGGTAATTATTTGTGATTATTGATAATTATTGGTGATTATTGGTAATTAATACTAATTATTGGTAATTAATAATCATTATTACTAATTATTGGTAATTGTTACTAATTATTCCTAATTATTACTAATTTTTGTTAATTATTACTAATTATTACTAATTATTACTAATTATTACTAATTATTTCTAATTATTACTAATTATTTCTAATTATTACTAATTATTTCTAATTATTACTAATTATTGCTAATTATTACTAATTATTGCTAATTATTACTAATTATTGCTAATTATTACTAATTATTACTAATTATTGGTAATTATTGATAATTATTGGTAATTATTGATAATTATTGGTAATTATTGATAATTATTGGTAATTATTGGCAATTATTGTTAATTATTGTCAATTATTGGTAATTATTAGTAAATATTGCTAATTATTACTAATTAATCCTAATTATTACTAATTATTGGTAATTAATAATCATTATTACTAATTATTCCTAATTAATACTAATTATTCCTAATTAATCCTAATTATTCCTAATTATTCCTAATTATTACTAATTATTGTTAATTATTACTAATTATTGTTAATTATTTCTAATTATTACTAATTATTTCTAATTATTACTAATTATTTCTAATTATTACTAATTATTTCTAATTATTACTAATTATTTCTAATTATTACTAATTATTTCTAATTATTACTAATTATTGCTAATTATTAGTAATTATTGCTAATTATAATTAATTATTGATAATTATTATTAATTATTGATAATTATTAGTAATTATTGATAATTATTGGTAATTATTACTAATTATTGTTAATTATTGGCAATTATTGTTAATTATTGGCAATTATTGTTAATTATTGGCAATTATTGTTAATTAATACTAATTATTGTTAATTAATACTAATTATTGGTAATTAATCCTAATTATTTGTAATTAATACTAATTATTGGTAATTAATACTAATTATTGGTAATTAATACTAATTATTGGTAATTAATACTAATTATTGGTAATTAATAATCATTATTACTAATTATTGGTAATTAATCCTAATTATTCCTAATTAATCCTAATTATTCCTAATTATTCCTAATTATTCCTAATTATTCCTAATTATTACTAATTATTTCTAATTATTACTAATTATTTCTAATTATTACTAATTATTTCTAATTATTACTAATTATTGGAAATTATTGGTAATTATTGGTAATTATTGGTAATTATTCCTTATTATTGGTAATTATTGGTAATTATTGGTAATTAATACTAATTATTGGTAATTAATACTAATTATTGGTAATTAATACTAATTATTGGTAATTAATACTAATTATTGGTAATTAATAATCATTATTACTAATTATTCCTAATTAATACTAATTATTCCTAATTATTCCTAATTATTCCTAATTATTACTAATTATTGTTAATTATTACTAATTATTGGTAATTATTACTAATTATTGGTAATTATTTCTAATTATTGTTAATTATTTCTAATTATTACTAATTATTTCTAATTATTACTAATTATTTCTAATTATTACTAAGTATTGCTAATTATTAGTAATTATTGCTAATTATTAGTAATTATTACTAATTATTAGTAATTATTGATAATTATTGGTAATTATTGATAATTATTGGTAATTATTGATAATTATTGGTAATTATTGATAATTATTGTTAATTATTGGCAATTATTGTTAATTATTGGCAATTATTGCTAATTAATACTAATTATTGGTAATTAATACTAATTATGGGTAATTAATACTAATTATTGGTAATTAATACTAATTATTGGTAATTAATACTAATTATTGGTAATTAATAATCATTATTACTAATTATTGGTAATTATTACTAATTATTCCTCATTAATCCTAATTATTCCTAATTATTCCTAATTATTCCTAATTATTACTAATTATTGTTAATTATTACTAATTATTTCTAATTATTACTAATTATTTCTAATTATTACTAATTATTTCTAATTATTACTAATTATTTCTAATTATTACTAATTATTGGTAATTATTGGTAATTATTGGTAATTATTGGTAATTATTCCTAATTATTGGTAATTATTCCTAATTATTGGTAATTATTGGTAATTATTGGTAATTATTGGTAATTAATACTAATTATTGGTAATTAATACTAATTATTGGTAATTAATACTAATTATTGGTAATTAATACTAATTATTGGTAATTAATACTAATTATTGGTAATTAATACTAATTATTTGTAATTAATACTAATTATTGGTAATTAATACTAATTATTGGTAATTAATACTAATTATTGGTAATTATTGTTAATTATTCCTAATTAATACTAATTATTCCTAATTATTACTAATTATTACTAATTATTGTTAATTATTCCTAATTAATACTAATTATTGGTAATTAATACTAATTATTGGTAATTAATACTAATTATTGGTAATTAATACTAATTATTGGTAATTAATACTAATTATAGGTAATTAATACTAATTATTGGTAATTATTACTAATTATTACTAATTATTCTTAATTATTGATAATTATTGATAATTGTTCCTAATTATTAGTAATTAAATGAATAATTATCAATAATTAGAAATAATTACCAATAATTACAAATAATAACATTATTAATATATTTTATTATTAATATTAAAATAATATAATTTTCTAATTTATATACAATTCTTCTTTGATCTGTGCGTTTTCTATCTCAACATACAAATAATACATGTGAAGACAGCAAACACACAGATCAAAAAAGAATTGTATATATATAAAAAATTATATTATTTTAATATTAATAATAATATAAACTAATAATGTAATAATGTTCTTATTCCTAATTATTGGTATTTATTACTAATTATTAATATTTATTCTTAATTATTAAAAATTATTACTAATTTTTCCTAATTACCATTAACTATAAACAATACAAATAATTTAAATTTATTAAGTAATAAAACAATGTAAACATAATTAAATTACAACTAATTAATAATAATTGAAACTAATAAAAAATTAAAAATAAATAAAAAATTAAAATGAAGATAAATACCTTGAAAATTGACCTGTTCTGATCGTTCTTCAAAACTTTAATATCAGCTCCGGAGAAAAAAATTAAACTGGAGAAAAACTCAACTCTAGAAATATAATTTTGAGAGAAGGAGAAGATAAGGAATGAGAATGAAATGAAAAAAACGGATGGGGGTATTTATAGGTTAGATTATTTGCGACGGTACCCGTCGCAAATACCTTAGCCAACATTTATTACGGTCAACCGGTAAATACTTATTTGCGACGGGACCCGTCGCAAATAACCCCTGCCGACATAGTATTTGCGACGGGGGAATATTCCCGTCGCAAATACCTTTTACCGCCGCCGGTTATTTGCGACGGGGAAAGCAATCCCGTCGCAAAAGCCTCCTTATTTGCGACGGGATTTATTCCCGTCGCAAATAGCCCGTCGCAATTGCTCATTTTTCCCGTAGTGAAGGAACCAGACCAAACTAACACGGTCTGATTCCTCCGCCATTCTTGTTGTATGGTTTTCTCCAACTGTTTTTGAGCGGTGAATCTGTAACGTTTCTTGAGCCGAACGGAGGCCCAGAAACATCGGAAATGGACTCGGAACATCGGGATGACCTAGGAATGGGTGTTTTGTTGCAAATGGATCATCAGAACAAAGGATGGATGCCTCGGGAGGTGTGCTTTATGACAACCCTGCTTTTTATTACATCTTAAACATGCTTTATTACATAAAACTTCACTTGATACAACAAAGATGATCAAAAGGTTTAGTGTCTTTGGGGCTTAGGATCATTACATAAAAACTTTAAACTTGAAATACAACATCTTTATTGAAAACTTCCTTTACATGACCACTACATTTCTTCGTACTTAGCATTGCATGGGATAACCTGAGGACATGCATAAGAATAGGGTGAGCTATAAAGCCCAGTAAGGGAGTACACAATGAATAACATGAGGAGTACAATACATGTTATGAAATAGGCATATCAATAGATCATAAGAAAAACATGAACATAAAGTCATGATAAAGCATGATAATCATAACATGGAAATGTGGCAACAACACTTAACATTGAATTAGCATGATCCAAGGCTCATTGCACATGGAGCATGAGTAAACCCTCATTTCACTTGAAGCACGAGTAAACCCTTGTTGCACTTGAATTAGCATGAGTAAACACTCATTTCACATGACGTATCATGATACTATACTTTACCCAATGCATTGGAGCGCAATAAAGGGCGCACCCTTCTTAAACATTTCATTTCATGCATAAGTGTGCCACATGGATCATAAAACATGGATTCATAAAACATAATCATTTCTTCCACGATAAAGGAATGTGGAATTCATACATGAAACTTTATAATCAATATGTAAATGTGCATAAAGGTGAATACCCTTGATGGAGAAATGGGCATGGTATTCACTACACAAAGACATTGGCTTAGAAAATCGGTGCGATTTCGGCAGCATAAAGGCGTGACATAAGAATTCATAAAAAAGGTTGATGAGAGAGAAAGGGGTTCCTCATCATATTTACATGTAATGGACATTAAGGAGATCATATATATACATGTCCCAACAATAGAAATGGAATTTAGATTCATGATACAAAAGTATTGCTTGAATGTAAAAGAAGATAGAGAAGTTCCTTTCGGAATTTCGGCATAGTAACAGGTGTACATGGGAGGCATTTAATAAGAGAGAAAGGGTTCTCCAATCATTAAAACAATAAGAGGACAATATTTGAGATGTGCGAAACCATACCCCAACATTCATAATTGAAATAAAAAGGGCAATACAACTTAAAGAAAATTGACAAAAAATGAGAAAGGAAGAAAACCCCTTACTTGGAAGTGTGCTTCCAAAGGCTAGAGAGAGGCTTGTGAGAGGCTTCTTGGGAGCTTGGGACACCTTGGGAGGATTCTAGAGAGAGTAGGGCAGAGGTTGGACGAACTTCAAGGGATTTTAGTGAGGTGGAAGTGGGAGCTTGGGTGGGTTTATATAGGAAAGGTGAGAGAAATCTTTATTATTTAGGTTTGGGACCCCTTATATTAAAATAATCCAAACCACAAACCAAACCATGGTATTTTCCCATGGTTTCTGGAAAAGGAAAGAGGAAAATAATATTTTACAAGTACAAGGTCCGAACTTATTAAAAAATTCGGGTTGCTTATGTGGAGGTGAGTCACACTCCCATGGAAATTAATTTAAAAAGGCAATGTGTTGAATAAGTCTTGAGGGCTCCATTAATGCTTTGAAAAGTGAGTCAAACAAACCCAAAACATCATTATTTTAATGATAAAACATATATTTGCCGAACATAAGGATTATGGTATTTTATTATATCACCATTGGGTCATTATGATGTCATAAAACACATTATATATTTAAATCGTATTTAATTTTTACCCAAAAATTTGACTGTCTCGGAAAATTATGAAAAATTTACTGTTGGATAATTTCGATGTCCTGATTCCAAAAATAATATTTATTTTTTCTAAATAATTTTCTAAATATGCGAATTTCATTTTTAAAATAAAAAAATTCAAGGGTTTTGTCAGAAATGGCTTTCAAACCTTAAAAAAATTTTAATTGCATTCATAAAATTATAAGATCATTTATATTTAATAAAAATTATTGTAATATTAATAATAATATTTTATTAAAATATTATTTAATTCAAAAATCCTTTAATTTAATAAAATATAATTCTTAATTAAATAACAATTAAAAACACCATTTGTACTTTAAAAACTAATTACAATGTATCAAAAATGACTAGAAATTATATTCATTATTATATACAAAAGTAATGTGCATGAACATGATACTACCAATTTGTTACATAACCCCTTAAAATAGACGCATAAGACCTAAGGGTAAGGTGTGCGATGGTGACAGACTCTTGGGTCGGCTCGGATAACATCGCTTGAGTGGTAATTTCAATCATCTTCCACTTATCCCGTAGACGATCACGTTCGAGCTTGACTTGATGAAGCTCAGCTTGGGCTTGGTCAAGGGCAAAGCCCAAAGACGCCACCTCTTTTCCGAGCTCTGACAAATGGGCTTCTTAAGGGGAAATTCTACTGGATGAGGCCATCGCTTCCTTTGTCTGAGTAGAAATGGGTTCGTTAAAGCCTTATATTTATACTACTTAGATGATCATTGTTCAATGGCTATAAAAGTAACGGTCACAAATCATAACGTAAAACTAAAGAAGTTGACATATAATAAAAATATTTTTCATAAATAAACATTTAACTGGATCAAGAGGTATTTTCCATTAATGAAACTTTGGGTCGTTACAATATTCCCCCCTTAAGAAATTTCTCCCTCGAAATTTTCCATTTCCCACACTAAAACAAATGTGGGTAACTCGGCTTCATCATATCCTCCGACTCCCAAGTTGCTTCCTCAAACTTGTGGTTTCTCCATAACACCTTGATGAGGGGCATTGTCTTATTTCGTAGAACTTTTTCTCTACGATCTAAGATCTTCACTGGTTGCTCCTCATAAGAAAGATCATCTTCCAATTGTACCACCTCGGAAGAGAGTACATGTGAAGGGTCCGGTATGTACTTCCTTAAGAGGGATACATGAATGACATCATGCACCTTGGCTATAGTAGGTGGAAGTGCTAGTCGATAGGCCACAGCCCCAACACGATCAAGAACCTTGAAGGGGCTGATGTACCTTGGACTTAACTTCCCTTTCTTTCCAAACCTGATGACCTTCTTCCATGGAGATATGCGTAAAAAGACCATGTCTCTGACTTTAAACTCAAGGTCTCGTCGACGATTATCTGCATAACTCTTCTGTCGACATTGGGCTGCCTTGATATGCTGCTGAATGGTTTTCACCTTCTCCACCATTTCTTCGACCATTTCTGGTCCAAGCATCTTACGTTCACCGACCTCATCCCAACATGCCGGTGTTCTACACCTTTTCCCATACAGGGCTTCATATGGTGCCATTTGGATGCTTGAGTGGAAACTATTATTATAAGAGAACCAAACTAGAGGAAGATGTTGATCCCATCCTCCTTTAAAGTCCATTGAGCAAGTTCTCAACATATCCTCAAGTGTTTCGATAGTCCGCTCGGATTGGCCATCAGTTTGAGGATGATAGGCCGTACTGAAGTTCAGTTCAGTATTCAGAGCATGTTGAAGACTCTTCCAAAACATAGAGGTAAATCTTGGATCTCTGTCAGACACAATAGATAGTGGTACTCCATGAAACCGTACCACATCCCTGATATATATCCATGCCAGTTGATCCAAAGAGAAATCCTCTCGAATAGAAATGAAGTGTGCAGTCTTTGTAAGACGATCCACAACAACCCAGATTGCATTGTTTCCTTTGGATGTACTTGGAAGTCCGGTGACAAAGTCCATGGTGATGTTATCCCATTTCCATTCTGGTATGGGCAATGGTTGCATCATCCCCTCAGACTTCTGCCTCTCTGCCTTCAATTGCTGACACACCAGGCACTTTGATGTATATTCAGCGATCTCCTTCTTCATATTATCCCACCAAATGTTTTCTCAGAGATCTCGATACATCTTTGTGCTCCCTGGGTGAATAGAGAAATTTGAACTATGTGCATCATCTAAAAGTTCCTTCTTCAGCTCCGGACTTGATGGAACACATAGTCTTTTCCCAAACTGCACAATTCCTTCTTCATTAACATTAAACTCTAAGGATTTTCCCTTTTTGATAGCTTCCACTTTTTCTTGGATTCTCGCATCATCCTTTTTAGGATCCTTTAACCTTTCCAAAAGATATGGTTGAGCAATCATTTTTGAAAGGATTGATGATGTTCCCTCATTTATGATTCCCACGTCCATCTTCATCAAGTCTAGGAAGATTGGATCCTTCTCAATTCTCATCATTGATAGAATCGCTGGATCCTTTCTACTTAGGGCATCCGCCACCTTGTTCGCCTTCCCAGGGTGGTAATGTATTGAACATTCATAATCATTGATGTGATCTATCCATATTCTCTAGTGCATATTAATCTCTTTCTGTGTGAATATATATTTAAGACTCTTGTGGTCCGTATATATCTCACATTTCTCTCCATAGAGATAATTCCGCCAGATTTTCAAGGCAAAGATCACCGCCGCCAACTCCAGATCATGCGTTGGATAGTTTCGCTCATGGATTTTCAACTGCCTTGAGGCATAGGATATCACTTTATTATTCTGCATCAGCACACATCCTAAGCCCTTCTTCGAAGCATCAGTGAATACCACAAAAAGCTCCCCACTTGTGGGTAAAGTGAGCACGAGTGCAGTGATAAGCCTCCTTTTCAACTCCTTGATGCTTTCTTTGCATTCATCACTCCAAGCAGACTTTACTCCCTTTCGATTTAGCTTGGTAAGAGGGTTGGAAAATCGTGAGAAATTTCTCACAAATCGTTGATAATATCCAGCTAACCCCAAGAAGCTACGAATATTCATTACTGATGTTGGCCTCGGCCATCCCACAATTGCATCTGTTTGGAGGGGTCCACAGATATCACATTGCTTGTGATGATATGGCCCAAGAATGAGACCTCCTTCAACCAGAACTCACACTTGCTGTACTTGGCATAGAGCTTCTCCTTGCGCAAAGTCTCCAGTACAGTTCTTAAATGCTCCTCATGGTCCTCCTTGGTTTTGGAGTATATTAGAATATCATCTATAAAGACTACCACAAATTTGTCTAGGTAATCTCTAAAGACTCTATTCATCAAGTCCATGAATATTTCTGGAGCATTGGTGAGTCCGAAAGGCATTACTATGAATTCATAGTGCCCGTACCTTGTACGAAAAGCAGTCTTGGGGATATCTTCCTTCTTCACCCTTACTTGATAATATCCCGACCGCAAGTCGACCTTGGAGAAGTATTGTGCTCCACGCAGCTGATCAAACAAGTAATCGATTCTTGGGAGAGGATATTTGTTCTTTATCATGATTTTGTTAAGTTCACGATAATTGATGCAAAGCCGCATTGACCCATCCTTCTTCTTGACAAAGAGGACTGGTGCACCCCATGGTGATGCACTTTGGCTTATAAACCCTTTATCCAGATTCTCCTGTAGTTGTTTCTTCAGCTCTTCAAGCTCAACAACAACCATTCTATATGGAGTCTTGGATATTGGTAGTGCCCCAGGTATAAGTTCAATTGAGAACTCAACATCTCTTCTTGGTGGAAGACCAGGAAGTTCCTTGGGAAATACTTCAGCGAATTCCCTCACAATAGGAATTTATTCAAGGGTGGTTTCTTCCTTGGACTCAATCATCTGAGCCAGATATGCGTGCTCATAAGGCAGTAATATCCATGCTTGAGATGATGGAGCTAAAGGAGATTCATCTTCCTCCTGACACTTGTAAAGAATCGGGGGTCGATTCTCCATATGGAGTGTGATTTCCCTCTCCCGAAAATTTATGTTGGCTCTATATAAGGAAACCCAATCCATTCCACGAATTGCATCAAATTCTACCAAAGGGAGTATGACGAGGTTCGCCGGGAAATTCAATCCACATATTATAACAGGGGAGGACTTATATTCATGGGATGTAATGATTGCCCCATTTTCTGTACTCACCGACATCTTTACTTCCATGATTCGTGGTGGTGCATGGATTGTTCTACTAAACTTTTGAGATATAAAAGAATGTGTAGAACCTGAATCAAAAAGTATGTTTGCTATTCTTGAATGAATAACTAGCGTACCTGTCACCACTTCATTTTCGGGGTTCACTTCGGCAGAAGTGATGGCAAAAGTGCTTCCTTGCTGTCTTGGAGGTTGTTGATTGCCTCCGATAACCCTTGGATTAGGGAACTGATTCGCAAAATGACCCTGTTCTTTGCATTTGAAGCATTGAACAATGCGTTGAGGTTCGAACGGAGCGTTCCTCTCCTCTATCGCAGCCGCGGGTCCTTCTTGCTGACAGTTAACAGCTAGGTGCCCTTCTCTTCCACACTTGAAGCATTTTCTTGTCCCCCTAAGGCAATTTCCAGGGTGCTTCTTTCCACACTTTTGGCAAGTGGGGTGCTGGAATTTCTTAGCGCCGTTGGATTTATCAATCGGACCACCAGCATTGAACTCCACCTTACGCTTCTTGTCCCCATGATACCCCTGTGATTCTCCGATCTCCATTTCAACCTTGAGGGCACATCGGACATTTTCCTCATAGCTGTCGAAGTCATGGATCGCTAATGCTTTCCGCAAGCTAGGCTTCAGCCCACCAAAGAAGCAGTCAACCTTGCATTCAGGGGTAACGACAAAGCCGAAAGCGTATCGTGCAAGCCTTGTGAAGTTTTCCTCGTACGCTCCCACAGATTCTTCATCTTTCTGTTTGAGGGAAAGGAAGTCCCTTTCCATATTAAGATGGAGGGTGCGTGGAAAGTATTTATCAAAAAATATCTTCCGGAATTCCTTCCATTCCAAAGCCTCGATCTCCTCCTCAGGCTTCATATTTTTGATCAACTTCCACCATTGATCAGCTTCACCCTCCATACGATAAGCCGCCAGGAGACCCTTCTCTTTTTCAGAGCATTGGAGGATGGAGAATACCTTTTCAATGGAGTTGATCCATTGTTCAGCGATCGTGGGATCAGATGATCCACTAAAAGTAGGAGGCATTTGTCTCATGAAGCTTTCAATAGCGACTTGTTATTTCTTAGGGGGGGTTGAACGTTCCTCATGACCAGTGTTTATATTGAAAACATGAGTTAGCGGAGAGAGAAGCGTGACAAAGTTCGCGATTCCCGCTCCCATTGGATTGGGCATCTCATAAGTACAATCATCACACTGATCTTCACAACGGTTGTTAGCCCGAGTTCTCCTATTACCGTCCATTGGCTGGAATAAAAGGAAAGTTAGGGGTAACAAATAAAGGGTAATCCAAAGACAAAAGTTGATGACTTATAAATAAACATTAATCTCTTTAACTCATGAGTCTATAGGATTCAATCCAGGCTTTTCATGATCTTCCTTCTAACATATATTCTTAGGAGCATTTTTCCCTTAATAAGGGTTCATACTAAGATTGTGAATTTATCAAAACATATCCCCCGGGAGTGTCGTAACCAAGAGTGCAGAAAGGCCCGTTGTCGTGCACCAGTTCCCGTTCGAGTCTATCTCAAAGCGGTGTTTTCGGGTTTTACCCTTAGGATACATCTCTGCCAGAGCCGCCTCTACCTGCTCGTATCCAGACAGGGATTTATTTGTTTGATAAACCACTTACATAGTATTTACCAAAACTTAGGGATGATTTTATTATACTTAGTCTTGTATCTAAGGATTTACTAGGTTTTCCTAATCCCAAAAATAACTAAACCTATCCTCTGATACCAACTATGACAACCCTGCTTTTTATTACATCTTAAACATGATTTATTACATAAAACATCACTTTATACAACAAATAATATCGAGAGGTTTAGTGTCATTGGGGCTTAGGATCATTACATAAAAACATTAAACTTGAAATACAACATATTTATTGAAAACTTCCTTTACATGACCACTACATTCCTTCGTACTTAGCATTCCATGGGATAACCTGAGGACATGCATAAGAAAAGGGTGAGTTATAAAGCCCGGTAAGGGAGTACACAATGAATAACATAAGGAGTAAAATACATGTTAGTCAATAGGCATGTAAATAGAGCATAATAAAAACATGAACATAAAGGCATGATAAAGCATGATAATCATAACATGGAAATGTGGCAACAACACTTAACATTGAATTAGCATGAGCCAAGGCTCATTGCACATGGAGCATGCGTAAACCCTCATTGCACTTGAAGCACGAGTAAACCCTCGTTGCACTTGAATTAGCATGACTAAACCCTCATTGCACATAACGTATCATGATACTATACTTTACCCAATGCATTGGAGCGCTATAAAGGGCACACCATTTTTAAACATTTCATTTCATGCATAAGTGTGCCACATGGATCATAAAACATGTATTCATAAAACATAATAATTTCTTCCATGATAAAGGAATGTGGAATTCATACATGAAACTTTTTAATCAATATGTAAATGTGCATAATGGTTAATACCTTTTATGGAGAAATGGGCATGGTATTCACTACACAAAGACATTGGCTTAGAAAATCGGTGCGATTTCGGCAGCGTAACGACGTGACATAAGAATTCATAAAAAAAGGTTGATTGGATAGAAAGGGGTTCCTCATAATATTTACATGTAATGGACAGTAAGGAGATAATATATATACATTTCCAAACAATAGAAATGGAATTTAGCTTCATGATACAAAAGTATTGCTTGAATGTAAAAGAAGAGAGAGAAGTTCCTTTCGGAATTTCGGCATAGTAACGGGTGTACATGGGAGGCATTTAATGAGAGAGAAAGGGTTCTCCCATCATTCAAACAATAAGAGGACAGTATGGGGGAGGTGTTAAACCATACCCCAACATTCATAATTGAAATAGAGAGGGCAATACAACTTAAAGAAAATTGACAAAAAATGAGAAAGGAAGAAAACCCCTTACTTGGAAGTGTGCTTCCAAAGGCTAGAGAGAGGCATGTGAGAGGCTTCTTGGGAGATTGGGGCACCTTGGGAGGATTCTAGAGAGAGTAGGGCAGAGGTTGGACGAACTTCAAGGGCTTTGAGTGAGGAGGAAGTGGGATCTTGGGTGGGATTATATAGGAAAGGTGAGAGAATTCTTTATTATTTAGGTTTGGGACCCCTTATATTAAAATAATCCAAACCACAAACCATACCATGGTATTTGCCCATGGTTTCTGGAAAAGGAAAGAGGAAAACAATATTTTACAAGGCCAAGGTCCTAACTTATTAAAAAATTAGGGTTTCTTATGTGGAGGTGAGTCACACTCCCATGGAAATTAATTTAAAAAGGAAAAGTGTTGAATAAGTCTTGAGGGCTCCATTAATGCTTTGAAAAGTGAGTCAAACAAACCCAAAACCTCATTATATTAATGATAAAACATATATTGGCCGAACATAAGGATTATGGTATTTTATTACATCACCATTGGGTCATTATGATGTCATAAAACACATTATATGTTTAAATGGTATTTAATTTTGACCAAAAAATTTGACTGTCTCATAAAATTATGAAAAATTCACTGTTGGATAATTTCGACGACCTGATTCCAAAAATAATATTTATTTTATCTAAATAATTTTATAAATATGCGAATTTTCATTTTTAAAATAAAACAATTCACGGGTTTTGACAGAAATGGCTTTCAAACCTTAATAAAAAATTTAATTGCATTCATAAAATTATAAGATCATTTATATTTAATTAAAATTAATGTAATATTAATAATATTATTTTATTGAAATATTATTTAATTCAAAAATCCTTTAATTTAATAAAATATAATTCTTAATTAAATAATAACTAAAAACACCATTTGTACTTTAAAAACTAATTACAATGTATCAAAAATGACTAGAAATTATATTCATTATTATATACAAAAGTAATGTGCATGAACATGATACTACTTATTTGTTACATAACCTCTTAAAATAGCTGCATAAGACCTAAGTGTAAGGTGTGCGATGGTGACAAACTCTTGGGGTGGCTCGGATAACATCGCTCGAGTGGTAATTTCAATCAACTTCCACTTTTCCCGTAGACGATCACGTTCGAGCATGACTTGATGAAGCTCAGCTTGGGCTTGGTCAAGGGAAAAGCCCAAAGACGCCACCTCTTTTCCGAGCTCTGACAAATGGGCTTCGTAAGGGAAAATTCTACTGGATGAGGCCATCGCTTCCTTTGTCTGAGTAGAAATGGGTTCGTTAAAGCCTTATATTTATACTACTTAGATGATCACTGTTCAACGGCTATAAAACTAACGATCACCTAAATAATAACGTAAAACTAAAGAAGTTGACATCTTATAAAAACATTTTTCATAAAGAATCATTTAACTGGATCAAGAGGGATTTTCCATTAATTAAACTTTGGGTCGTTACATGCTGGCCAGATGCATCATTTCTGGAAAATTACAGAATACAGGGCGTGTCCTTCGAAAGCACACGCCGTGTAGTACAAGTGTTCAACGGCAGAAGTAATGGACATCAGAAGAAGTGACACACGGCATGTGACACCAGTCACAGGGCATGTACAGTCCACATAGTTTGACAGATGAGAGTTCGATGTACATGGAGTGTATTCAAGGGAAATACACCGACATAGACAGAAAAATGAGGACACGAGGCACGACGTGTATTATCTTCATCGAAAGGCAGAAACGGCTTCGCGAGGCTCGGTGTGTAATCAGGGAGATACAAGGACACAGACAGAAGCACACGGCCACGAGGCACGGCGTGTACTACCACATCCAGTGAAGAAGTGGATTCGTGAGGCTCGGTGTGTAATCTGGGTGATACATGGACACAGCCAGAACCATAAGGCCAAGAGGCACGGCGTGTATTCCGGAAATACACGGGCACGGGGTGGAGTACACAGGCATGTACTCCTCCACATGGCCAGACTTGGCTAGCGCACATGGAACCGACCTTAGAGGTTTGGACATGGCGTGTAACCATAGTACACGCCATGTATTTACATTTTACACAAACATCCCCATGACACGGGCCTTTTCACATGGGCAGTACCCGGTGTCTGATCACATGACGTGAATCGCTTACCTACATGCCGTGTACTTTTGGAAATTGGGTAGGTCGGCTTGTTCTCCATGAGTCAGGCACGTTTTTCTTTGTTTTCCCCTATGTCGTGGGATGGAACGTTGGTATATATCATCTCTGGTCTTCGTGACGGTAGATGTATCCACCCCATTGACTCGAGGAGTGGACCCTCCCGGAATCGTGTGTGTTGTGTGCGGGAACCCTATAGCTTGCTGCGACAGCGAAGACGATGACGACTGTACATGGATCCTACGTGGGTTCGGCATCGAGGATTACTGTACATGGATTCTCCATGGGTTCGGTAGTGACATAGACTTTACTTGGATCCTACGTCGGTTCGGCAGTGATGTTTATTGTACTAGGATCCAACGTGGGTTCAGTAGCGAATGACTTATGTACTTGGATCCCACGTGGGTTTGACAGGGGAGATGATTTAGAGGATACATCTATATTTTCCACCCCTCTTCGTGATTAGTATACCTGTTTGAGCTGAGACTTGATTTTATGTCATTATCATCGATATGATTGACTTTCGGTCCTGTGTGGATTGGGTTGTGCTTTACTGTGTGGATTGGGTTGCGCCATCCTGTGTGGACTGGGTTGTACTTGGACTCGTGATTTAGAGCCGAACTAGAATCTATTACTTAGGTATATGTATGGCCATATACCTAAGTAGAGTTGGTTGATACTTCATGTTTGTATCCTTCCTTTTTGGTTTATCCTTTGTGGATTCTGGGAGACCTTCGGGGGTCTCGGGGTCCTTAAAGAGTGACGTATACTCAACCCTACATGGGATATTCCTGCACTACATTGTGTTGGTTGCAAACAACTGATAGTGATGATTGTGGTTGAGGCATGTAGAGCGGAACGATACTCGGAGGTGGACTATTAGGCAGGACATACACGGAGCGGATGGGCGGACCTGAGGAGCTGACGAGACTATATGTACCCACCCTTCAGTTGGGAATTTTGGAAGACGAATTGGTGGATTGCTGATCTACTTTACTACTATTGTTCTTCCTTTCCAGTTGTATTGTACTTTCAGTTGGGGTTGTATTCTAGCCCATTTTCTTTCCATCACTTACTTTTGTACTCAGATTACATAGTGTTTACTTCAGCTTGTGTACTCTGTGGTGTTTGTTTTCTTATATAAAGGCAATGCCTTCCTTTTTATCAGGATTTTCGCCTTTGGTGCTAGTCACCAGCCCTTAGCCAATGGAAGGTGGTCATGGTGTATTCACGGTACGGGCCCTGAGGATTGGTTTTGACATGTGCCTCAAGTACTCCATTCATCGAAAAGAGGGATTAAATCAATGTGACACTTCTCCCATTTCCACTTGCGAAGTTATCTATCTATAGTAACACTATTACAAGAGTATGGATAAGAAGATTAAACAAATAAAGTGGAGCATGCTATGGCTG